>JAUMHL010000027.1:20053562-20083143 GCA_032362345.1 Sandelia bainsii
CCTCTTTCCAGTAACGAACATGTAGGTCCAGTTGCTTGGTTTTAGTCGTTTGGTTGAGGGTTTCGTCAAACATCAAACTAAAACTGCCACTGTTGAAATCGGCCACGAGGAGTTTAATGATGTGAGGAGCCAAACCAAATTTTGTGAAATAGGCTGTTTACCACACGTAAAGTTTTTTGCGATTTCGGAGTCGGGAAACATAGCTCGGAAAATATCCCCGACTCCCTTATTAGCGCTGTAGGATTGGTGTCTTGTTACGCTGTGCAGGCACCACAGTACCTCTGCCTGAAGGGTAGCGGTGGACCCAAAGGTAGTCCTGAGGTCCGTTACTGTAACTGATGTTGCGGTCGCTGCTAGGTTCAGAGATGGAGCTGAAGTCTGTGAAACTGTTGAGACGGAACAGAACTGAGAAATGGCAGGCGTCTGTTCGCGGGTTTTGGCAGCAGCTTTGTGCTTCTTGCTGTGCATATGCGACTCTACAGCTTTAACTCCCATTGAACCAAGTTTAAAAAGCTTTTTGCACAGCATACAGCGGGCCTCATAGCTATTGCCTGGAACTGGTTTTAACCATGTCGCAAATTTGGGATTATCCATCCAGTTAACGATAAACTTGCACTTCCCCATGACTGACGCGCCCACTAGCAACTAACTGGATTTAAGGATTACTAGTCATTTTTAAAAGATATTTAAGACCTTAATTTTGGAAAATCTAATTTAAGACTTTTTAAGGATCCACGGATACCCTGTTTCCAGGATGAACTACTACACATTGGTTATTGTCAAATGATGAAAATAACACTCCAGTTAGCAACTTCATTAAATAAATATCACATTTTGCGGTACAATTAGCAGTCAGGAGACAGAAATGCTGCTGTTGAACTCAAAACACAGATACAATGAAATGCATACAATATTTTATCTTGGTGGGTGGTCACTACAGTCCATTCAGATGGTCATGGTTTTTATGATTTAGTTTTGCCCAGTTGAGCAGCACATAAACGTCTTTTCCTGCTATTATATATGCTGCAAACAAACTGGATAATAATAGGTTTCCTAATCCTCCTGGTGGATTTAATGCCAACTGTGATGGCAGAACACTTTTTTGTCAGTGTATTGAAATTGTGAGCCCATTAGCAAATTAAATTTTCCATTTGATGTGGGATTTGTTTTAGGTCTTGTATTTGGAAACAAAATAGGTGGTTCATTGAGTGTTGCTATGCAACGAAGGAAAGCCCAACTATTTCCCCATGTTAACAATTCAATCAAGAAAACTGTTCTGCATTAATTTATCTGAGGACAAACCATCTTGTTAGTGATAAATATAGGAACTCCAGGGTTTTATTTATGAGCTTATTTAGCTTTCGTATGGAAAATGATTTGTTACAAGGGGAAAGTGGAGAGAAAACTTTTCGGAAATACAGAGGTGATTAAACTGTTGATGTGCATTACTGAGCACAAATAATGAACACATGCAGTTTGGTTTCAAAACTGTACTTTCGTGTGGAAGCTTCCCCTTTACTGCTGGGGGTTTTAAAAATGTGCGATTGTAGATATTTTTGACCTAGCTGGCAGGAACACACCTGGATATAGCTTTTCATCATGAGCTTCAAGTCTTTGTGCTTTGTGTGTGTGTCTGTGTGCTTTTTTTTGCCAGTTAACATATAGTTTAAATGCATACACGACTGTCAGTGTGACACAAGTAAATTAGAATAATAGAATTACTTTATATGATGAACTTGTCAGTGTCTTACAAAATTGTGAATTAATAAAAACCTTTATGGTACGCACAATTACTGAAGAACTCTCGTTTTTTATTTCCTCCACCTAGTTTTACCTAGTTGGTAAAGGATTACCAAACCTTTAAGCCATTTTTTTCATATGAACTCAGGATGATATCTGCAGAATCAGGTCCAGTCATTGTCTTAAGTTGCCGTTTCATGCATATAGCACACAACAGAAAATATTTTGTTTCAGATTGCAACGCACGCAAAAAGTACGCTGATTGCAGCATTTTGTTTACAGCACATCAAAGCAGCGGCAGTCGCATGACACAAATGTTGTCAACATGTACACTCACTAGTGGTAAAGCCGCAGGACAATGACCAGCTCTTTTCACATAAGGGCTCAATCAGATATTACACAGATTTTGTACTGGCCACCTGAAGCTGACTTGGTGAAGTCTGTTTAACGTCCAGTCCAACTACTTTGGACACTTGCATTGTGTCACATTATTAATGCTACAGTATCAGTATGCCACAGTTTGTTTTGCACATTTCAGCTGACTTAAAGTGTTGTTTGCAGGTGCTTTGCGTGTGTCCCTGTGAATTCTGCTGACTGCAATCCCTCCCTCACACCTAGTAAACAACAGCTGGTTCCAGTAGGCCATCTGCTACCTGTAAATTCCCTTTCACAGTACTCACAGCTCTATTGGTTTGTCTCCTCTCAGAGGTGCACTTCCTAGGATGCTTTGAGTGACTGTGTTGCTGCTTTGACACTATAATAACAGTTTGAATTTGTCTGCCACACTTGGCAGTAAACAGGCTTGTGTGTTTGTTTTTTTAGCACGACTGAGTGGTTCCACCGATTACTGCTATGGCTGAAGGTTAGATGTTCAATATCTGTAGTGTATTTACAGTATGTGAATACAAGCTCCCTGCTAGTTTTATTTTATCACAAAGTCCCAAATTATTCCTGCCAGACCACTCTCACCTTCACCAGTTCACAATCAGGTTTTGTGAGCATAATTTGCTGGTTCACACTCATTAAGCCCAAATGCAGAGTCACTGAGTTCACAGGTTACAGTGGAGCTATAGAAAGTCATGCAGGACAACAATATGTGATTGTGAAATAAAAAAAAAATAGACTGGGAAAACACACAGGAATCAAAATGAGTATCTATGTTTGGTATAAACAATACTTTGAATGACTCATTTAAACTCAATTGTGCATAATACCTACTTGAAATCACGATTGAGGTATAATGACAACCATTCATGGATTACACACATGGCTGGCAAGAAAAAACATATTAATTGACCACAATCACAAACCTAGACAACGGTTGCACATTGTTTGGAGTTCACTTTATAAGATACCTAGACAAAATATTCGCAACTGTCATTCCGTCATGCTCTAATGCATTTCAACAGTACTGTATGAGTCAATGAACATGACATACCCATTGTGTTATGCAAATATTACTTAAACAACACTAAACTCAAAGTGTAGAACTACTATTTGTCTCCAACTATGTCAGTCACAGAAATGTATTTAAGGTACTGTAATGCAATGCCTCTGTTAAGATGTTAGACCTGTGTTCTTCTTAAATATGATGTAGTATACGTCTGTGGTTGAGTATAGAAACACACAGGAAGCTTTTATACAACAACAGGGCTCAGGGGAAGATCACAGGCAAATCATCACTTTAAATCCTGAGCTTAGTGTCAGAGTCGATGCCACACAGACAAGCAGATTGTCACAATTAGAAGTGACTTACATTAAACATTCAGGTCAGTCTTACTGGCAGCTTCATGTCCATACAGTCCATCCCAGTCATCAGAACAGCGGACTGGACCTTGGTCCAACCATGTCGTTGTCTCAATAGCAACCACCTCCAAACCCCTGTCAGATTTAAATCTATCCTACATATATAGGTCATATTTAGGACAACTCATTTGTAGTTCTATGTAAAAATTTATGTAACAACAAGAAAAGACCTCATAATTGGCACTGTGGCTGGTTAACCAGCAGCCCATTAGTGTTATTTCACATTTTACGTAACTGACTACTTATGATGCTTTTTAAAACATACGCCATGAACACACGATACACACAAATCACGAGTCATCATAATTCATTATCGGTGCAGAGAAAGATTTGTCACATTATTCATATATAAAATTGCAATTTAAAGCACCACTCCTCCATTACAACTAGCCTGTGGGGTATTCAGCAAGCTTAACATTAAGATTCTGTTTGCGTGTTCTAGAGAACGCTAAAGGAATCATCAGTTAGGGAGGTTATTGGATGAGCTTTATGCCAGAACAACATGCCCTCCATTTAAATTCAAAATTTAGTTCCAAGATGAGTCCCCAGCAGTATGAGAACCACAAGCCTTGACAAAATGATTGATGTCCCAACTTAAAAACAAATTACAGTAGAGAACATTGTAAAACTGAAGTGCTTCATCCATTTTGCCCAAGTTTTATAACATAAACACAAAACTACAAAGCAAGAGCAATATTTTCAAATGTACTCACTTGAAAACTAGAGAATATTTGTGGTTTACAATGCCAGCCAAGTATGGACGAAAACCTAAATTCATCCACATCAGTGTGGACAAAGTGCAACTTCAAAAGAACAGTTTCATCAACTATGGTTGATGGAGCTTACAATTCTGTGTTTAAATAAGTGAACTTTGTAAACTATACAAATATAGACTGTATGTGTATTACTTACTAGATTTCAGTCCTGAAAAGTGAGAAATGCAACTTTGAGAGAACTTTGTTTTCATATGTAAGCCATGCTCTTGAAAAAAATATGGGAATCATCCATCAAACAAGTATATGATATTTTTTACTGGATGAGTTAAAATAAAGGATGCTTTTAAGTGGCAACTTGTTTCTATCTTTGTTTCAAAAGTTGGCAGTGAATTCACTTTATCACAGCGCAGGTGAAACAGAATGGTAAAGATCTGAAACCACGACTATGAAAATCTTAGATTAAAATTTCCCTGAACAATTTTTATAGTAAAACATGTCAATACTAGAAAAGAATGTCTAAAAGGGTAAAATACCACAGGTAACACGAGGACAGCTTCCACTACATCAGGTACTCGTCGCTCTCAAATACCTTGAATGCTTTTGACAACAATGTTTTTGCCAGACACTTCTTATTTTTCCTGTGGGTACATTTCTCTCACAAAATGAGATAAATTCTAGGCATGTAAAAATAACCACAATAACCCTGCAGAAAAAGCAAAAACAAGAACAAAACAAAAAAGGATGTAGGTAGCTCTTCCTTAGGCATCCTTATTACATCTTCAAGTCAGTTTAAGTTTGAGGTCATGCCTTTACTTCACTTAGAAGTCAGCTGAAGGATTTCAGTTTGAACCATGCTTCATGCAAATCCAAAATCCAGTGAAATATGTGAATGGGCTGAAATTAACATCACTGAATCACAACTACAACCCTGGAGTAACATAAACACCGACTGGATTGAAAACCGAACACAAATCATCATGCTCATGCTCTCTCTGGTAAAGCCTGAACGCCTTAGGCACCACACACGTGTGTATGTCTTCCTGCTTAGAGCTGATCAGGGAGAAATGTGTTGGACAAGGGGTGGGGTTATCCAAGATACACAGGGCAAAATTTGTGACAGATAAACCACAAATCATGCTGTATTAACTTGGCTGCCGAGCTTCTACTTTTTACTTCATATTCAGGAAAATGAGGCCAGTAGAAAATAATCCCACCTCAATTTCAGTGTGCACTTCTGTCTCCTTTCACTCTCCATGCAGACAGTAAAGGATTGTGTGAAAATACAGAGAGCAGAGTCAGTAGTTCCTGTAAGCAGACAGATCTCCTCTATTAAACAGACTTTAAGCTGCTCAAAAACAAATGCAATATTCACAACAAGAAAAAGAAGCACCGGCTAGTATCATATCCTATAAAATAACAGAACTGAATGGGACAATAAGACATACAAACGGTGAGAAAAATGTTAAGTTGCATAAACAGAAGCACATAGACAAGCTTTTTATTTTATTATTTTCTTTTTCGCAATTGGACATTTCCATTGTTGTCCCCAAACACTGAACTCTGACTGATGAAGCAGCAGCTAGTCCAATATATAAAGAGTTCTTATTAACATGTAAGCCAGCCTGTCCGAAACCACACATCCTGCTTGATGAGAGGGTGTCCCATCAGCGTTCAAAGTCCCTTCTCTGAATGCTTGATACTTGAGACAGAGGATGATACTAATCCTGCATAGAGTGACTTGTGATCTCTTTGCTGCCACTTCTCTCCGACTCATCTGATCTGTCCCTATGCACAATCTTTTTCTCCGTAGATCCCTTAAGTCGTGTATTATCATTATGTTGATCTGTGTCTCTGAGCCTGTCCGTATGCTAGCAAGCTTCTGCCATGCTGAACAGACAGCAACAGTTGGTGGCGCTTTGAAGAGCAGGAAGAAGAGCGCGGTGAGGAGTACAAACAAAAAAAGTGGCTAACTACTTACAAAGCAGCAGGGTGTATCCGATCAGAGGCCAGGCAGATGAATGGGGGGAGAGAGCCACATGACCCATGTAGTCGAGATGAAGCTGGTGCATGAATGAGAGACAGAGAGGGAGGGAGGAAGAGCATGACTGCTTTGCAAGGAGGGAGGGAACAAGTATGAGAGTGGCTAATGTTGAAGGAGGCAAAACATAGCAACACAGAACAGAGGCAATGGAAAGGAGAGTGATAGCTAACAGCTAAGGCAACTATAAGATGGGAATTCTAACCAGCTTAGCTTCTTACATTTAAAGAAGAGTCACTGAAAAACACAAAAACGTCAAGAAGTAGGTAGGAACAATTAGAAGAAAACTGACAAGATGTTCATTTTCCCCCCTTTTTTTAGCAAAAGTAGTCAATTTCAGTCCCTATTTGTGACCGTCTCCTACAATTGTTAAGTCATCCAGGGCCATTACGAACTTCTGTTCCAAGAAAGAATAAAAAAGAGAAGCAATTAGCACTGAATGACGTTGGGCTGAATCTTCCCAATGGACTGAATTCCCAAAGAGACCTATCAGTTCCATGATGCCTCTTAACCTCACATTTCGCAGGCAAGGCCAGAGGTGAACAACTGTCAACCTCCCAGATATAGATATAGATATTGACCTAACCACAGTAAACCTCCGGTCTGCCTAGTGAAAATGTAGTAGATGTTTCAGAAGCCTAATGGTTTGTAAAGTGAGAGAGTCTAGACAGAGAAAGTGATCTCCCCTCTCTAAACAAGTGCTGTCAAACATACTAGACATGAGCCAGTGAAGTGTACCAGCAGCAAGAAGGGCAGGATATTCGTTTTTCTGAAGATCTGCCAAATAACAGTGTTAGAATGTGTGTTACCCTCCTTGGGCCTGCAAATGTATCCTGTGGCTGTGGAACTAGGTAAACCATCAACAGGGGCTATTCACTGGCAGATAGAAAAAGAAACGCAACAACTGTAAGGGAAACTGTATATCACTCATCCAATTATATATCAGTAGGTAATGCACATCTGTCAGAATAATTCTCAATAAGTCCCAGTGTCTACACACCCACATAAAGGCTTTGAGTTTACTTGTGTTTTATGCATGTAAACACTACCCAAAGCATATTTTTACACTCCTAGTCTATGTTCCTGCATTTATCACACTCAACCACACTGATTATGTACCACTTACAAAGCATGGGTGACCTTCTCAGGCGTACACTCCATACTGTACCTGAACACCTCCAGTGTAGACACACTTGCACTAGAGCTGCTACCCTGTTGTTCACACTATGTAGTAGATATCACTACCTATTAGGAATTGCTACAAAAATACAGGAAAATCTTTTGGACTTCAAGACAATAAAATAAATAAAGTTATAATAATATGCTGCTAATTATAAGCTTCAAGCACTTTATTCCAAGGATGTCACAGTGACATCTACGTCAAGGCAATCGGTAGCATTTACAGTAACATTACCAGCCAACTCCAAGATCTTCGTGTTGTACTATCTTCAGTTAGGATGTCAACATGCGTACGGCTCATGACCCCCATATAAATTTGCCCAAACTTAACAGAAGAGTTTCCATGTCTAATGTGCCTACTCCAAGATGCTTCCATAGTTAGTCACAACTAAAATAAATCAGAGGCATTCTGGCTGTAGGTTTCCTGGCTTTAGTGTGCTTTTTTAAAGAACGAGGACAGAGAGTTGATGACTACCTGATTTTTCCAGTGTTTAGTCTCAGTAGCAGTACTAAATTAGCTTAAAAAGGCCATTTCCTATTGACCACGAAGGTACTGCATGCAGATGTCAGTGCAGTTGGCAGATGATGTGGTGAGGTCTATGTGGCCCCGTCATCTGTGCTGACATCTGGGCCATATGTCTTCTACACTGAGAAGCCAGGGTCCAGATCCAGAATAGAAATGGGGCATTGGGGGTGGAAGTAGTCCAAGGACCCACAAAGGCATTAGTTATAAAGAGAGATCAAGGAAGTATTTCATTAAATAGCAAGAGTGCAGCAATAAGTGTAGTACATGGGTTTCCTGGGGGATGGATTCAAATAACAGAGAGCGTTTGTAGATTCTCCTCTCTCTATCCTTTCTATATCAGGTATCAGATTAAGCATAGCTCAGCGAAAATATAATATAATCTGATCACTTCATGTGACAGTGGAGCACAGTTGGGTGAATCCTATAGTCTAGATACAAAAACACTTACATACATGGTAGATGGTGAAACATTAGTTGACAAAACTTGGATGTTAATTGTGGTGACATTGATGTGTTTCTTAATGTGGATTTCATTCACAATGACGACAATACTCATAACAGGATGTGGGGTACAGATTTCATAGAACCCAAACAATAACAATAAGTTTTAAATCCCATGAGTCAACCATCTATAAACACAATTAATGTCAGATGGATTCCAAGAAGAAATGCCTGTGGTTAGACACCATTATGTTTGGCCAACCTGGCATTAAGTTTTACCACCTTTAATCTGTAAATGCATGTTTGTATGTGAGGCGCAACTCCTTGCATAAGTATCACTGTCATGGATGCATTCACACACACACAAACACCACCGAATCCTCATCTAAGAGCTGTTTTTCATCACCCCTCTCACACATAAGTTGCCACATTTTCCGCTTTGTCATTGTCATCTATCCTTCAGTTTATCAGAGAGACTCAAAGAATCATTCACTCTCATTTTTATTTTTCCAAGTTGGAGTGTCATGGACCATTACAGGATCCATCACTCTGTCCTTCACTTTCAGTTGCACTACCTGCAGGTGGAAGGGCTCAGGCATCTCAGCTTTGTCACTATAATGACTTCCATTTGCATGCCGTTTCCACAATAAAGTGAATGAGAGGTGCAAATCTTAAACCATCAGTTTTTCCTCAATGGCAATTCTCCTAGAAAGTCAACAAATTAATTTTCTTATTGAGCTTTGAGAAGTCTTTTTCAACACCATTGTTAAAACAGAACAAAACTAGGCTATAAATGATTTGAATGACTAATGAGGGACAGAAGTTGAGTTTATACTTCACACAAGGGTTTGACAGCTCGTCCATCATTAAGTTAGATTGGTTATGTTTTTAAAACTAAACCATAACCGCCTGACAGTTACAAATCCCCCCTGACAGTACGACGCAAGCTCTAAATCACAGCACTTTATTTTGGGCATTTTAGAGTCTTGATTGGATGGGATTCATTGAATCGCCGTGCCCCTGTAATGTCTAAAAGTGCCAAATATAAACAGTAGAAATGCTGCTGAAAATTCACAAGTTCCACAAACCAATAAGGTGTTGGATGCTTTTATGGATTAACTTGTCCTAGTGCATTACCGTCTGATGCTGACTGAGTGGAGAAAAATCTAATCTCTGGGTATGAGTGATGGTAGAGCTTTTTGTTATACTGTACACATTTTCTGAGCAATCCGTGCAAACAATTAGTTCCCTTGGGAAAGGAAAAGGAAGAAAGAGGAGATCTTGCAGCTCTCTTATCACAATTTCACTACACATGACATAACAGGCCAGTATGAGCTCCAGTATCTATGGAGAAATAGAAGATTGTCATAGTAATTTATCTCCAACCCCCGTGGAGAAGAAAAAGATGAAGAAACAGTTGGGCTCCTTGGCTCGCTTCCATCCCCAGGCAGTGCCTTCCTTTTTCGAACTTGCCAATGGACCAATAGACAGGTTGGTTCTAGTTGTGTTCTGAGCCCATCCAGAGTCACTTTAGATTAGGAGCTAGTCCAGGAGGAAAGCGTTTTCCAACAGCAACGGTTGGCATGGAGGAGACAAAGCAACGCCACATCATGAACAAGACATTAGGACTAGAAAATATATTGTCACAGTGAATGCCGTACTCTAATTTATTCAAATGTTTAGGAAAAAAGGCAAAAGAGGTCTCAAATTCAAGTATTGTTTATCCAGAGTAGGAATGTTGTCCTTTGGCACATACTGACAGTTTCAGATGAAGCCTTGAGGCCATTCTCTGCTTTTTCATATCCAGTGGAAATGTCTGGGAAAGACACCACAGTATTGTTGAAACTCCCATACCACAAAACGTTCCAAGTCTTACCCCCCAACCCCACTGCACCCCCATCTCTCAATGCCACTTTCAGTGCATAGCGTTCTGCTGCTTTTTCAATTTGCCCTCCTTCTTCAGCTGCATAGCAAATAATTATTAACAGGATCAAAGCATATGAAAGGGCTTCTGCATCAGTGAGGTTGAGCTTGGGGAACCGGGTGACTAAAACTGACAATGGGAAAGCACTGTATTGTTTTTGTCCTCCATATGCAGTGCTGGAATATTTACGATCTGCTGGTGGAACTGAGAAACTGTCTAAATTATTCTAAGGTAAATCAATTTTGCTGGTGCTTTTATGACAATTATTTTCAAGATTTCGGTATATGCAACTATAACAAACTCTGAAGCATTCTCAGACTAACAAGAATGCCGTAGTTATGTCAAATTTGTAGAATTATCAAAGTGACTGAAACATCCATTTAGAAAGGCAATATAAAAATGACTAAGATATACAGTCAAACTAACAGCCATGAATACTGGAAACAGCAGCAGCGTATCCTGTAGAAATTCTTCCTCAGGCAAAATTATTATCTGTAACCAGCTTATTGCATGTTTCACTGAATATCTCTATCTGCTATGAATAGTTGCATGTGCATATCCGCTGTGGAAGTATGGTATATAAGGATTAAAAGCGCAGTGGATTAGCTGGTAATATGCTCTGCCAGCCAAGTTGGACTAGTACAATTTGGTGCTTGACAAATGCATGTGGATGCTTTGAGACAGTTAATAAATGTGATCTACACTGGTGCTTATTTTGTGTAAGTGGTGAGCATAGACTCTGCACGCTTGAGACTACAGGGTCCTGTAATCAAGCTAAAAGGTTGGTGACATGCAAAACCACTGAGACTGACAAGATGCAGTTCACTCATTAGATAGCTCGTTTGTAAAACCAAAGGGAGAAGAACACATTCCAGCAAAACATTTTAGAGCACAACACATGAGTGACTGTGATGCCTTGATTCAATCACAGACTCTTTTTTTCACATGCCAAGTAGGGCAAAAAACAGGCAAACACAGTAACACGGTATGCAGGGTTTCAGAAGTGTCCTTGAACACTCACACATTCCTTAAGGACATAACAAAAACTCTTTTAGACAGTCCGCTTTAGTGTAGTTGAATAGTAAATACACTTCACCATTTTGGTTTTCCTTAAATACGACAATAAGTAGAGCCTCCCTAAAAATACACCCTGACAAAATTTCAGGAAGATATAGTCAAAACTCAGGAAACACTGAAATAACAATATTCATAATTAGCTAAATATAACTTGACATGTTATCATTATGTTCTTTATTCTACTTCACCAGCTCAGTATTGCTTCGGTTGTCTAAACATAAACTGTTATGGTTTGTTAAGATTGAGGGTGAAGCTTGTCACAAATGTGCACTTATACATGGCTGATTGTGCAGACAGAAAAAAAGGACTTGAAGGAAAGTAAGTCTGTAAATCAGTCTAAGTTGTGATGTAAACAAATATGTGGTATGCTGCACACATTCCTTAATAAAAGAGTAATAACGACAATCATAATGTTGCCATGTTTAAGAAGTTAAGTGTTTTGGATGCTACAGACTATGGCAAACATGAGTCTGGTTGTTGTTCAGACAAGTGCTCTCGTAAATAAACAGTAACTGAATTTTCCTTGACAATAAGTAGGATAAACAAGTCTTGTTTGTGCCTTTTCTTTAGTTGCTTTAACAGCAGCAAGGCAATAACAAAGTAATCTAAAGCACCTCAATTCACATAAAACGAATTATCCTCTTTAGAGATTCATAGGGTTGAGTGTTATTCATTTTTATTCTGATGAACCACAGAAAGATATTATATTGCATTACACGTGTGTCACCACTTTACATAAATTACCCTGTAACTGAATTCCACACAAGCCACTGTGCATTTACTTCTCAACAACACTGTGATGGCTCAAAATGAATACTTAACATGGCCATTTGCACCTATTAAATAGTAACAACGACAAAAATGGCAGAATATCTACCACATTAAGGGCAAAGGCCAGCATTAGAGAGCAATGACTACAGATCAGCCTTGACACATTTCAGTGAGCCAGAGGAAGGCATCATGTCATAAAATATTCAGGAGAGAGGGATAGTTGATAGCTAAACCCGAGCAGAGAACATAAAGTGGTAGGAGTGATGAAATGGTTCAATCTCAATATGTGACTATAAAATACTGAGTCACAGTGTAAATGTGCACATGTGGAAGGGCTCAAAACCCATTATCTAATAGGGCAACCATGTATGGCTGCTCCATGAGAAAATGAGGACTGTCTAGAATGTTCTACTGGCTCCAGTGGAAGTTCAAAGACACCAAGTTAGAAAAGAGACAGGTTGAATAGTTTAAATTCAATTTTATGCATGTTTTGCACCCAGTCTTCACTCTCCCTTAGGCAATTTATCTACCTACAGGTTCAGCTACTGTCTGCACTTGTTTGTAAGTATACAACAGGCTGGTATCTGGTTGGATTGGGGTGGAGGGTTGTGGACATATGTTGCAATTTTGTTCTCAATTTCAGAGCCATTTCAGAACGTGTATACGTACACTACATGGCTACTTTATTAGATACACCTATGCAATCTAATGCTCTTTACAGCCCTGTTGTAATTCTTTATGCAACTGTGTAATATAACTCCATATGTTACATTTTTGGAGACATATTCCTCATAAATATGCATTTACAAGAGGAATGCACAAGTAACAGGAGAAGATGTAGCAGAATACCTTACCATTGAAAAGCCACAACTTTAGGAGAGCACTAAGCAACAGTTACCTTAGGAACCACTGTGGTATGCACAGTCACCCTGCCTCATTTAGCCACAGGAACACTAGTAATTATATTAACAAGACTTATTGCACCACAAGTCCACTGACAGAAGTAACATTTCATAGTGAAAACAGCTGAGCCTCATTAGTGGTTCAAGGTACTGAAGTGAAACTGTATTCAGAATCTAATAACCTTTGGGTAAAAGCAGTTCTGTGTGCTTGCCATCCCCACCTCCTTTGACATCTTTTCTGCTGTGTTGCCAAATCAGGCACAATAAACACAAAGTAGCATGTATGGCAAACATGAAATGTGTGCAAGCGTAAATATAATATCTATATATTGGATATCAGTGAGCTCTAGAACACTGTATTAAATTCAGTGGTTAGAGCTTAATAGAGAATTTAGGTAGTTGTTCATCTACTGTGATAATGGCACCTTGGCTCTTTCCAAGATATTAAATAACCAAAAATTTGAGTGTGATAAGAGTGTGAGGTTAAGTCTGAATTGAGAAGGCAATTCTGAAACCATTCTGTTCAGGCTCGAATTTGTGAACACTGTTTAAGACCTCGACCCTGCAAAAAATATATATGTAAAATCACAGCTCTTCAGTATTGTATTTTGGTGATTAATTGTCCAACATGACAATATACATCTCCAATACAGACACAAACAATATGATAAACTATACTAAAATTATCAGTGTAGTCTTTCATCAACTTATTTACTAATTTATTCGACTTATTTATGTCAATTATTTATTTACAAAGATACAAAATGTTACAATAGCTAAATAACCTACAACCAAAAACAAGTTGGGAGAAATCCAGGATTATTAAGTTAGAGATAAATTAACATCATATCACAAATGTATGCAAAGTATATCTGTAACAGCTATACAGAAGAAATCTGTAGGTTACCAAGATCATTGTAATGAATTCTACACACAGTACGTAGCATGTGCTATCTTCATGCATACGGATCCATTGCATGGGAAGATACAACATGGCTTGTTACTTGCATACAGTTACAGTTACAAATTGTTACTTGCTCAATAGTCATTCAGAAGAATTTCAGCTTCAGGACAGTAAATGCAGAGTTTCCAATATATTAATTTATGAAAATGGGTGTAATTCCTGAATGGTTAATGCCACAGTTATGTCAAGCCCCTTGAACTCAAATTAAAAGTCTTGACTTCACTCACATCTCGAGTGTTTAATTTCAAATGTAATGTGGTGGTGTACAGAGGACAAATACCAAAAAAACGCATATTTGTCCCATTATTTATGGGCCCAACTGTACATGGCTTGAGAGATCACCTCATTCCAAATGTTTAATTTATGCATCACATCATCCTTATGCTAAAAATAAACTGTCATCATCTGAAGATGATTTGCTCAGATTTTCCACTTCTCGTTTTTTAGCTGAGCACTTTGTTCCTCTACACACTGTAAACATTTCAAATACATTTCTGATGCTGCATTCAGTGGAAATGAACACTCTCTGTATATCAACTTTCATGTTAAGAGCACATTTTAGAGAGAAATGAACACCCATCACAAGACACAAAGACAATGAGTTCCCGTCAACAACAGTTGAGAGTGGTGAACAGAGGAAGAGAGATGACAGGAAAAAGACAAGAGGGTCGTGACTGTTGAGTACAGAATAATGTCCTCTGCATAGCCCACTTATGTAAGATTCCTCCTCCAGACTGTCTTAGACTAAATACGTGATAAGAACCTGTGAAAGATCCTCTTGAAATGACAGACACACAACAAGAGAGGGAGACAAAAAAGCCAGAGACAAAGAGGCAGGAGTAGAGATGCAAAGATACTGTGAAAATACAAATAATAAAGCAGGAAAGAACAGACTGTCTCTCCACAAGAGTGAGGGAAAAGGGAAAACCTAATGTTTGTAACTGGAATTTGACACTTAATACTTAAATGTAAAAATGAGACACTAAAAGTTTCCAGTGACTGGAATTTGACACTTAATACTTAAATGTAAAAATGAGACACTAAAAGTTTCCAGTGATTTATAAAAAAAACAGTGTGGATATATTTTGTTTCATTCAAATGGTATATTTTCCATTTATTTACATTTTTCACCAAAAATGTAATTAAGAAAGTCATGTGTGCAGGAGGAGTGTGCAGGTCTAAAGTTTCAACCTAAAGAAATTAATAACTCACATTATTACCTGTAGACACACTTGGATGCTTTGCGCTGGCCTGAAGTAGTGTACTCTGAAGCTCGCACATGTATGCCAGTCCGCAGAAAAATATTTCAACTCTACCAGCCTTGCATTCCATCAACAGCTGAGCTAGTGGGAGACATGCAGCAACAAGACACCACAACACAGCCATAACCATGGACCAGGCAATAAAGGCTTTAAGAGCCATATCACGTTGCAACCTGAAAGGGTTTGAGGATTCATAACAATGTTGCTCTAGACTGCTGTGAATTCTACCCTGTGAAATGTCATGATGAGTTTACACCACTGCAGTTTGTCATGTGACAGACATGAGACCAACATCACTTGTTATGTGAAACTGACTGGTTTAATTCAGGGAATACATACTGCATTAAGATTTAAGAAGAGTTACAGGCACACTAACAATAATCCTGACAAAAATAACCAAAATAAGACAACGCACAGTGGTTAAAAAGTCTTCTCGGTAAATTATGTATCATTTGTTATCATTTCCCAGTATTTCAGTGTTGCTGTAGATGAGGAAACAAAGCTACTGCTGCAAATTATAGCACAGAACTCAAACTAATGATCCTTGAACAGATAAATAACTTTCATAAGTACAACACAACAACATCCTCATTAACAATTACCTACATATCAAGGACAAGATGGAACAGACACATGAAAAAGTGATATGTAAACTCCCTTCTCTGGAATTTATCTTGAAATTAGGTATGTGGTTTTTGACCAGTTCAATTATGCTATCCAGGTAGAAGTGCTAATGGTGTCCTGGGAAGGTCCGTCATCATTATAAACAACAAAATCTATCTGAAGGGGGAAGATACATACGAAATGATCCCCAAATTTTGGTAACTTTATGATGGCACTACACATAAAACACTGTAGACTGTAGTAATATATACATTACAGAACTAGTATAAGGCTGATGCCTGATTAAGTTTCAGTTGCTTACAATTGTACCAATTTGTATTCTTTCAGTAACTTTTTATCAGCTCATGACTGGTCAAGTGCAGACAAACGTCCTTAAAAGTCTCCTCAGCTAAACAAATATATCTGCTTTGGATAAAACACTTCATTTGAGAGTCACCTTATTGTGCCCTAATTTTCTTTTTCAGCTTGATGGATATTTGATAAGATATTACATTTCCGGTCATTTTAAAAACCTGTCCCAATTTTCTCTCCTGAAATAGATTCCACTTTTCCCCTGTCTCCCTGCCAAGTTCTCTAAAATCTAATTTCATTTTGGCCATTTGGCATCTGAAGACAGATTTGGCTCTGCGGGCCTTCTGGCTAAGAGGTAACACACAGCATTTCCAAAGAAAAGAGACAGACTATCAATCCATGGACTCCATGAAAATACTTATTACCTTGTGACACTGGAAGCAAACAATCATAATCACAACTTTTACAAGATGCCAGGAAAACTTTTACATAACCTTTTTACACATTAGCCCACTTCCCTGTAGAAACAAAAACTTTTCTTTGGTTCAACTTTCTCTCAAGGTGGCACAAGGACATGTGGTTATGTGTTGTAGCCTTTTTCATTGTTAGTGCTCTAGTCACAAACTGACACAAGCAGACACCATATTTCATGCTTTAACCTGTCTTCTGCTATTCATTTAAACATGACAAGTAATGGGCGCCATGTAGGTGTGATGTGCAGTTACGTGTTCCAGCTCTGGCAACTACTTTTGTGGAAAGAATAAACGAGCTGCAAACTAATTGGTGAAGCTTTTGGACTGAAGGGTTTCAGACTGAAAAACAAACATTTGCTGTGTCTAATGTCATCCCTGAATGAATATTTATATGTTCAATGATGTTGACTGCCACAACATCAGTGATGCTGTACATTTTAAAATGAATGTCAGAGGCTGCAATTACTAGTCTTAAAATAAGTGGCCTCTATTACACACTAGTTCCTTGATTGATGCTCACATTTGCATGTAAATCCAAATGATCATTAGTTACACTGAATTGAATGAGATGTGAGAAAGTTATGCAAGATATACTTAGAATATTCTGCACATAAAAGCTTGAAACCCTAATAAGCCTTATTTTATAAACCTACACCAATGGAACAAGGACAGAATCAAAGAAGATACATTTTTCCTCCAAAAATCCCCAGGGTAATTATTCTGTCTTAATCACCTCTCATTTTTCTCAGTGACACAGCTTCAAGTGTTAACATCTTGATGACATTACCAGTTCAAGTCCCCATCTGGTTTCTGCCTTTGTCAGAGATGCTTTCATATTTCAGAGCCGTCCATCTCTATTTAAAAAATAACCAATCATGTCATTATTGCTGGAACTGAATGGAAATATGAAAAAAATGATTGATGAACAGAATTTACCTGATGTGATATTTTTGGCAGTATTTTCACCAAGGCTAATCAGGTACTGTGCTCTATTAGTTTCCTTTATAGTGCACTCAACTAATGTATTGGAGTATGTTAAATTAATATTCAGAATAGCTCCCAAATGACTTCAGTACTAGTGATGCATGCAAAATGAGAATCAAAGTAAAATCAAATGCAATTAACTGCCTGCTATTGCTCTGTAGCAGTCTTTTATACCTCTAAACAATGTAAACACGGAATAAACTCTTCTGATGAAATATCATTCTACTGATGTATAATTTCTTTTATACATAACAAGCAGAGCAGAAAGCCATTTTCAAGCTTATTTTATGTCCACCAATGTCCAAAACAAACTGTGAGTAAATATTGCACAGTTACAAAACATGCCTTTAATGAACTAGAACATTGATTCCCAACCTGGGGGTCTCAACCCCCACTAGGGGTCGCCAAAGCTTCACAGTGGGTCGCGAGGACTTTACGATTTTAATGGGGGCAAAATTATTATTTTTTTACTTATTTATTTAAAATGTTTTGGCTTTTCATTTATGTGTGTGCAGGACAAAAAACTACAATTGTAGAAGTTTGTATTATTTCTTTATAACAATAAACATCACGATATAGGCAATGACAAGCACGCAATATTTGTCGTTCTACTGCCTGTTTCACTGCATGATGCACAGCCAAGCGCAGGCCAGCAAACACATATGTGAGGAAGTAGATGAAACCTGAAAAACTGTGGTAAAAACTTGTTTACTTTATTAAAGCTCGTCCGGTCAACAAACGAATAATTGCACAGGTGTGTGAGGACGAGACCCACCACACAATCCTCCTCCATACTGAGGTGCACTTGTCGTCCCGGGGTTGCAGCCCTGTCTCCTAAAAATTACGTTTGTATACAACTAAACTGCAATCCCGATTAAGTTTTGTGTTAACGTAATGATCATATGTTCACAGTTAACGTATTTTTGTCCGCCAAAATATCCATTCTGCATCCGCTTTTCTGTGGACGAAAATATCCGATGTTACATTTCAACATCCAGACATGTGAGTGTAGCGATATTAAAGTGTTTTATGGTTGGGAAGGGACAAACGACTTTCTAATTAAGCGTCATACCTGGCGGAGATATTACATATATGGAGCAGCTTCAGGAGGAGATGAAATCCTGGTTTTCAGACGTAAATTAACACGTCGCAAAGACGCATGGATGATGGACCAATTTCTCGCAAAAGAGGAGGATGTGGAATATCTTACATTGAATATCTTATATTCCACGTCGCTCCAAGACTTGAGATTCATCCTGCCTTTTGGAAAAACATACTTATAAGAGACTGCTTTCAGTGCTCTCGTCACCATCAAAACAAAGGCACGCAAAAAGCTTGACTTGCACAATGACTTTCGTTTGGCTGTCACCAGAATAACACGTGACATCCCATCACTGGCCCAAGAGTTACAAGCCCAAAGCTCAGATTAAATGCCATCCTGTTTGTAGCCTATGTATGAAAGTTCATGTGTCACAAGTTCATAGAAACATAGGAAAGACTGGCTGATACATTGCAGTATTCACAGGAAATAATCTGTTCAGGAAAGTAATGCACACTGTTCTGCACATTATGCTCACAGCTTCAATGAACATGTAGCCCATTAACTGTTCTGTACTGTTACTGTTATGCTTCGAATATGAAAATCAAAACAATTAAAAAGTACTAGGCCTATTTATTTTTCCTTAGTAATGTTTTTTGTCCGGGAGGGGAGAAGGTGGGGGTCGTCAACATATTCACTGGTAAAATAGGGGTCCCTTGGGAAAAAGGTTGGTGATATGTACTGTATTACAATAAATTCTGTTCTGTGTTGCATATGGGGTTTAAAGATGGAGAGTGAATTTTCTGCTATAAGATCCGAGATCATTTCGCTGAGGTTCAAAACCAGTGCCTCTGCCTGCCAGACAAACTTCACTTTAGAATATGAGTCGGGACAGACATGCGTGTAATCAGCTCATCCATGAGTCCAAGTGAATGTTTGTGCCAAATGTGAGGGAATTCCACCACTAACCCACCACTCCTCCTCCTCAGAGATCCGACCGAGTTTCTGCATTTACAAGAAACTCAGATTCACTCTGACAATCTGCTAAGTTTTACAGACCTGGCAGCCGTTCATCACCCACGCTGAGAACCACAGATTGAACAGTTTGAGTACGATAGAGCCTGCAAGTCAATGTCGCTGAAATATGCAACACAACTGTTTCAAACTTTCCATTTGTGTGTCTACTTTGCATTTCATATTTTTATTTCATTATTAATTTACTCTTGTGCTTCTAATTAGTAGAAGCGCTGCTTTCATTATGAGGGACAAATAACAGAAAGTCTGCTCTTCTCACCATCGTCGTGGAGGCGCTGTACTCGTTTTTGTCATTGAGGTGACACTGTCCATCGTGGGGGTGGACGAGGCCTCCCAGCCTGCCATCCAGAGCCAGGTGAGGCACGTCATCTGTGGCAAACACCAGCAGGTGGTAGGCTTCCTTCCTCCAGCCTATTCGCTCCTGTTAAAAAGGGTCCAGCAGATTAGGAACCACAAGATGTGTTTGTTTTTTTTATCTTCATTGTTGTTACTATTCCTTTCATCTACATGTGTGCAGACATTTCATTCACAAATAGCAGAAACAACATATCAAAACATTAGCAAATTGATTTATATCTGGGTTTATAGGGATTCTCATTTAACTCACTCACTACTGATCCACACACTCATACAAAACAGTGAGAGCAACACCCAGAGTTTTCTGCAGCAGGTCCAAACCTGACCACAGGAAACAACAGCCAGCGGCAGAGAGAGCGTTTGACAGAGTGCTGACTAATGTACAGCACTAAAGAAACATTTCACCACTGTTTTAGCCTGTGTAGTACACAATAGAGCTGTGGAGGCTCTTATCAGAGGCCTATTTAAAAATGGACCACAGCAGCTCTTTAACTAAACAGAAAATATGCCAGGAGAGAAGACGGATCTCTAGGCGTGACTCAGACTAATGGCTATTTCCTGTTGTTGAGGTAAAAAAAAGGAAATGATTACTTTGCAAAGAGATATACCGTTTATCTCATGAACAAGGAATGTGTATTAAAAATGTTATTTTTAAGCAATGACAGCCAAGGGGAAACTTTAAAAAGTGTAAATCATGGCCAGCAGGATTTTTACATTATCAGACACAAAAAGTTAAAAAATTATCTACTTAATAATTTAATTTCTCTCAGAAGATCTATGCATGTGACTGCTCTTACAAAAAAACTGTTTTGTTTCATCCATCTAATAAATACGTATCTATTTTGTACACAACACATCTGTTGAAGTTGTATATATTTATGTTGAAGTGATCTTCACATTTACAGTAACTTAACCAACACTGAGTGAAACTAGATCAATCAGACCTTCGGACAGACCCAGCCCAGCCTCATAATCATTGAGTGTTTGAAATAGTGCAGCTCCAGTAAATTACAAGGCAGGAGCTACTTGGAGGGAGTCATTCTCTTCCTGTAGAAAACAATTATACTGGATGAGGGAAACTGGGATATGACCGGGCCTGCGAATGACTCGTCCTCATGTTTAACCAGCTGCACCAGACTGCACTTCCTGTCTATCCCCCCCTGGTGCTTTTAATTAACAAGCAAATAGGCCAGACGCTTGTCACGGAGGAATCTCAGTAGCTTCACAGCGGCTTTACCCTCCATCTGAGCAAAATGTGAGCTGTTACTATATGCAGCCAAGTAACAATTCATTCAAAGGGAGCATTTGTAGAATCTGAAAAGGAAGCTGAATAAACTTCAGTCAGGAAAGGAAGGAGCCATTTGTCACCTTACAAACAGCAGCCTGCAGGATGGCGTCAAATCCGCCCTCTGGTGCGTCTCGGTTGCGAGATACCATCTGCTTCTGCACCTCCTCGTTAAAACGGTCCACTTTGTCCGTCAGTGAGAGGATGTGGCGGAAACCGAAGGTGGGGACACAGTTGGGGAAAAGTTTGTACCTGTGCAGGGTGACAAGGGGAGACTCGAATCAGCAAAAAGGGGAGGCCTTGTTTTATCACATAAACATATGTATTCACAAAAAAACATGTCAAACTGACTTCAGCTGCCTCATTTTAAAGTGTCACTGCTTCAACTGTTGTCTTAAATCCACTTGATGTAAATGCAGGCTGCTTTTTCAAGTTGTATGAACAGAGTGAAAACTAGCGAAGTGAGCCAATTACTATCTAATTTCTATCCTTTTTAATATTTCCGTCTCGCTTGACTGTTGTATGACTGACACACAGACACACACGCACAACCAAGGCCCTAACCTAGATGGGAAGTGATGCGTGATAGTGAGCAGAGAGTTAGTGCAGCGCAGTCTAACCTCCGGGGGGGGGGGACGGGACGGGACATCGTGTGCCACAGCTTTTTGAACTCTATTTGTTCTGCTTCCTTTCAGTTTGCCCACGTCAACATCCCAAAAGTGTGTGTGTGTGTGGGACCAGTGTTTCAGGACCCATTTTGAGGAGCTGACAGTTTATTCACTCTATTACACTCCAGCTCACATACAGTCTTGTTTGCAGTTTATCAGCGGAGATACAGTATGTTCTCACACTACTTTGAAACTGGACTTGCATATGAATTTAAAACAGTTCAATACAAATAAATAATCTAAAATTTTACCGTGAAAGACATCATAGAACAATCTCATCATCCCACAGCATCCACTACCCACCCATTGCACGGATTCTCCTGATACTTGGGTGCTGTATAGGAGAAGGGGGACATGTTTTTGTCTACGAAGGAACCAAAGCCCAGCCTGAAGTTGCTGGTGAGCTTTCCCATCTCCTGGGCCAGCTTGTTGCCCAGATTACGGATGGTGTCCAGATCATCTTTCATGGAAAGAGAGAGGTCCATCAGGTAGTACAGATCGACAGGATAGTCCTCCACCTGCCGCACCTGCAGGCCGAACCACGTCTGGTCTCCTGTACGGGTGAGAGGAAAGAACCTGTTTACTCACACAAAACATAACAGTTAAGTAATAAAACTTTGTATTATTTGCTAAAAAAAACACACTTTAACTATGCCCGCCTTAAAAATGAGCAATAAAACTGGAGACAGAATATTTACCTGGTCGCAGGCTGAGGGAGATCTTCTGAGGCATAATCTGGACCACATCAAACTGGGTCGACCCAGAGCCTTTAGAACTCAGCGGCATGTTCCGCAGGACAGAGATGCTGCTGGTGGGGTATTCAATGAACCGTGCATCGCAGCCCCTTTTCTTCAGGTTATAACTAAAATCGCACCGTGATGTCAGAGTCCTCCCCCTACCAAAGTCCTGCAGGATGAAAAGCCTGCATTAGTCACTGTGGTAACTCACTAAAGTGTTAAGGACTCCTACCACCCAAACAGAGCTGAGCTTACACACTCATGCATGCATCCCTTCCCTACTGCACCAGTGTTTAAATCCTGAGAATCGAGAGGGGTAAAGCTGTACCTCTTGTGCGCACCAGGCGCAACTGGGGTGAATCAGGAGGCATTCTTCACAGGATGTGGTGCTGCCACTCACGCACATGTTGAGACCTGGGATCAGGTGGGAAATATGTCACAGAAAAGGACAGTCTCAATACTAGTAGAGTGTCAATGGAAAAAATCTTATTAATGTAATTCTGCAAAGGACATAATACCAGAAACCTGTTTGCAAAGAACTGTAATACAGAATTATGATTTTTTGTTGTGAGGTGTGAGGAAGCTGTGGTGTTGCACTGCAGTGCATTCAACTGTAGGATGTCTCTAGTTCTACTACTAATCTGCCCATCTACAAACTGCTGCCAGAAGAGAAAAAACGATGACACAGTGCCACCAACGACAAATTACAATATTCACATAATACTGATGTATGAAAGAAGTTAGACCATTGTGTTTATCTTTGTGATGAGTCAGAGTACAGTGTTTCTGTTGTACACAATGATGAAAATGTCATAATTGTTGGCATAATAATAGTCTTTTCTTTGAAATTAAGGCCTATAGGGTTGTGTGTCGTGTCATATCATAGTCATTCTCCTTCTCCACTGTGAACTGTGCTGCAAACCGCCTGTAAACAAACCAAAGTGTCATTTCTCTCGCCTCCATGTGGCATCTATTTACAGCAGTTGATCCTCTGGACATCACTCACTGGGTCACTGCGCGATGTTGTTACAAAACCAGGCTGGTGTCAGATAATAAGAGCATCTATTGAAAAAAAAAGCAGACAAGCCTGCTTTGTCCTACCTCTGGCAGTGTGCAGAAATGTTTCCAGAAACGCGCAGCACAGAGCGGCTCTCCACATCCACGTCCCCGGGCTCCACATGGTGTCTAATCAACGCTCAGTCAAATACCAGATTTGTTCCTCTCTTTGAGAGCAGACACACGTTTGTTACTTTCTCTCAGACCTCTCATTAGATTAAATCCTGTCGATCAGTTCGTTTCTTTAGACCACGCCAGCTTCACGGACGCGCTGCTCTGCTCATAATGTAGGATCCTAATGAAAAGATCAACGTTTTTCCATTGCTTTAAAATATGCGGAAAGCGAGCAGCTAACACCGTCCTGTCGATCTGCTTCTTCAGCTCAACTCTGATGAGTTTCTCTGTTTGTGGACGCCTCTGTAGCCTTCCACGTCCGGACTACTTCATCCATAGCTGACAACAACCCCGAAACTTCTCCGTCGACTTCATGGCATTCTCGCTCCGGCGTGGTTCAAATATGCGCAAAGACGCCACAAAACGAAAACCCAAAAACATAAACAGATCAAATGCACACAGCTCCAGCAGTGATTCTCTTGGACAGATCTGACTTTTGCTTGCTCGGTTTGCCAGGTTTGCGTCCCAGCTGGAATCTCCGCCCATTGGCCAAGCAGGGATTATATGAACCCGGGCGCTGCTTCGCTCCGTGTCGTGCTGCCTCCTGCTGGTGCACAGACACCGGCGACTAGTGGTGACTGTGGATCATCATATCATCATATTATCAATCACAGTCGTTTACCCCCGTTTGACGTTACTGTGCAGTCGCTTCATCCACATTTAAACAATTCCTCCTCCCCCCAGTGGCTGTACACTCACACACCCTTTAACTAATCATGTTTAGGCAAAGAAAACCCCAAAAAGCTGACAATAAAATATTTTTTAATTGACAAAAAACAAAATACAAACCAAGTTTCTGCATATCCACGGAGAGACCTTTAACAAC
The DNA here is from genome assembly GCA_032362345.1 of Sandelia bainsii. Classification (NCBI taxonomy): domain Eukaryota; kingdom Metazoa; phylum Chordata; class Actinopteri; order Anabantiformes; family Anabantidae; genus Sandelia; species Sandelia bainsii. The sequence continues at coordinate 20,078,458 of JAUMHL010000027.1, forward strand.
ATCTTAGAACGAATGTTATGGTATCATATTTTCTTTTAATTACCTCCAAACAAAAGCTATGTGAGACTGTATGGAAAGAACACAGATGTTGTGATGCAGTGTAACTTTAGAGCTTTAGAACAACTTTTTCACCAATCTTCACTTTCTCACTTCAGGTAAATTAAACTTTTGTTGTCATGTTAGTTTAACAAATAACTTCACAAAACAAAAACTCTCCAGCACCAAATCACTGGTTCCTCATAACTGTGTGGCACTAACTGGCCTGGTCAGAAGTTCAGACGCCATCTCCCTGATGGTCCTGAGGGGCAGGCCACTGAGGACGCCATGGTGCTTGGCCCTCAGCTCCACCAGAGCGTCCACAATCTTCTGCCTCCCAACATGTGGGTGGCGCTGTGACAGTTCTGCCATCAGGGTATCAAAGCTGCCCATGGTGCCATAGTGTTGGGGCACACAGGTTCCCTTTGTTGTGGGCGAGATGCAGACCACCTGCCTGTTTTTGATGCTGGAGCCAAGAGGTGGAGGCTGAGTTGTCAACTAAAGACACAGTGAAACAGAAATGTAATTAATAATAATACATAAAAAAACTGTTTTTTGGAGAAATTGGAGATTCCCAGATCAATCTGAATGACCAGCACATTTCAAAGGAGCAGTGTCAGCGGAAATAAAGCAGATTTAAATCTGACCCTAAACCTGCAACTTACTGTAACACTGTGAAACTGCTTGAATGAAGGCCTTATTTGCGTGTCATACACCCCAAGGTGACCAGCCCACATGGGCTTACAAGACACCATCACTTTCATAGGAAAATGAAAATAAATCCCACATAATACTATATACATGCAAATAATCCAGATATAAAAACATACATACAGTCCTTTCATACATTGATGAAGAGCATCTAGCAACACTGAGCTATGTCAAAAGTCCTGTATGTTACAAATACTGTGATCTACTCTCATCAGGCTTATCAAGCAGACGATAGTTCCTACCAACCATTTTCTGAAAAAGTTTCTGAAAAAGGACAATAAAACACAAAATGTATTTCATTTTCAGCTTCATCCAAATCACACAAAAGGCACTTCCTGTCCTCCTCAGGAACTGAATGAAAACACCCTGTTTCCAAGGCCAAAGGCAGGATACCAAACCTCTGGGCTCTGGTCAGGTTAATCATTACCAAATTACAATGTACAAGCATTCACCTAATGGCTCATTCCACTGTTATATCATCAAGTGTTACTTCACTTAACTGTTGTTCCCTTTTAATCCCTGCATGTTTACATCCAACCTCCAATCTTACAGAAATGGCTGCTTGCGTTGTTGCCTATTTTATTCATATTATTTTGTTGCTTAGTTGTTATTCTTATCTTATATGTTGCCTTGGAAGCTAACACCAGGACACAGTCTTTGTATGAATGCAAACTTAGCTAATAAAACAGACAGATTTTAGCGGTCACTAATGCATATTAATTTGATGAGTAACTTGTTGCTTAATGTGATCTCTGTGATTGTCTAAGATGATGTTTCTGAAGGTCCAGAAAACCCAGGATGTAGACCTCTCACCTTTCTTTCAATGCTGCTACAGTCGGCCTCCAGGGTTTGTGGATTGGTGGCGTCCTGTGAGGACTCAGACCCACTGATGGAGGTTAAAGACTGAGTCTGGCTATCACCAACAGCTCTGCTCATGTGCTCCACATGTGCAGCATGGTCCTGCATGCTGGAGCCTATCAACTCTCTCACTGCAGCCTCGGCAGGTTGGGGTCCACTTACCACAGAAAACGCAGCAAGTGAGACAAGCAGCCGTTACACTGACATTAATGTGATGAAATGGGAAACAAAGAGCTGTTTTCACATTAGAACTTGTTGCTACATCTGCATTTACATTTAAACTTTGCAGACTGTAGCTGTGTTTTCAGATAAATAAAGCTAAATATTTGTGACTGTTTGATGCAACAACATACATGGACAACAGAGAATGTGTGTGACAATATATGCTCTTATACAGCAGAGCGGTATCTCACCTCATATCTTTATCTGAAGCAGAGATGCTGACTTCAGAGCCATAATATTTCTCAAATGACAGCATGGCATCGCGCTGACAAAGACAAGCACTTAGTTAATGTCTGTACTGCCCTCTGCTGGATATAACATAACAGTACAATAAAATACAGTGTACCATGAAATACTTTCAAGTTTAAAATACAAGATGATGTTAAATCTGAATTGCTGTTTAAATATCCAACATATAATTGGTAAGTACATGAACACTTGGGTTCTGTCCCATCTCAGGAGATGCTTCTGGTTCTGCTGGCTTCAGGTCTTCCTCAGCATCGTACCATGCCTCGCACCATGCCTCGCTTGCGGTGAGCTCTTTGCACGTAGCTGTTGTCCAACCAAAGAAAGACACATCAGCTACTTACCAGGAAATAATGTAACATGTGAAATATAGATTTCCACTTACTTGTCTGACTTTCTGCCAGCTTGCGTGCATCATGGATGGCACCTCTACAGTGGGGGACAAGAGTGACAGCTCTCCTTGTATGGCTGTTCTCCTTCTTAACTTGTTTGGCCTTTCTCTGAAATGAGCCAAATACCACAGCTGTTCAAACTGAGCTGGGCTCAGTTAGCAGCAATAAAGCAACACCAAGCTGCTCAAGGATCTGTTACTAGTTGACACCTCAGTCTGTGAGCATACCTGGCAGCCATTTGTGTTTTCATTATCAGGACACCCACTTTCATCACCTGATGTACTGTGTCTGTGCAGCTCCTGGGGGCACCTTCGGATTAGACAAGACAACATTACAGTGTGTACAAAGTCAAATGAAACCGGTTTACATCAGACAAACATGGATGTGTGGGTTAACTTACCGGGAAAGAACACTTCCATGCACGTTGGCAATGATCTAAAGAGAGAAAGCTGTGGTTAGAATATATGAAATCAATAACAGTTCTAAACATCTTGATATTATTGTGTTAGTTGGCTGCGTCTCGCCTGTGCAGGGATGTAAGTTGCTGCTGTGGTTATCTTCTCACAGTCAACAGACAGAGGCTTAAGTTGCTCCAGGGGAACACCTTCCAGGATATTTTCCCTTAGCTCATTATAGTCAGATTCCAGTTTTTGCAGAACACTAAGAAAGTTTGCAGGAGGGTCCTTTGGCCTACAGATAGAGGGAAAAGTCAATATTAGCGTCTGGATACTTATCAACATGGATACTTTAAAACACAGGTTAACTGACCAGTACTGGTTCATGTCTCCGCTCACTGGGTTGAGCTGGTCTCCCCCAGCAGTGGCGTAGTGGAGTCTCCAACAGTGCTGCCTGCACATGCTGTACTGCAGGGTCAGGAGAGACAGCTCTGCTTGCTGAGCACGCTGCACACAATCACATTCGCTTGTCAACGGTTTATACCCTGAACTGGAAACAAATATAGAATTAAGGACATTAGTCCTACAATTGCAGACAAGTTTAAAGTAGAAGATTTGATACATTACCTTTTAATTTTCTCTTTTTCCTTTAGTTTCCCCTGAGCCGTCTTGAGCTTGAGAAACTCCTAAAATTTTCAAAAGAAACTGTTTGAGGTTATGCTGGACTATCTACAAATTACATCTCTTTGGTTTCAACCTTACCACAGCAAGATAGTCCAGATCTGCCATGTGGACTTCGGTAACGACATGCTTGTCTGCCGTTTTCGGATCCTCAGTTTGGGTAAAAACTGACACATAGACTTCCGGCTCAGTGCCAACCATAACATCACAGGTGGGAAGGCAGGGCAGAGGGGACGTGCTCCTTTCTTCAGTGTGTGATTTCTGACCATCACTGGCCACACAGACAAGGATGCTCTTGTCTTCCTCCATAATGCTATAGAAGTTGCCACTCTGCTCTTCTAAGCTTAAGTTAGCTTTATTGCCATCTTCATCTACAGTGTCCTCATTATCATAGACCGTGTCATTTTGACCCTGTTCCTTTGTGCTGTTTTCCTCAACTGGGTCCAGAGGACAGTTAAGCTGTTCAAGCTCAGCTGACCGTACAGTGATCCTGTCGTCGTACTCTGTACCATCTATTTGGATGCTGTCAAAGCTGTGGTTCTCAGAAGAAGACTTGTCAATTGTCGACCATTCTGACCTGTAACATAACAATGATGCTCCTATCAACGCCTACAAACTGAGATGAAATGCAGAGCAGTAAACCTGAAAATCATGGAAACATCTGAAATAGTTGACATACATTACTTAATTACCTTTGGCCTTTATCAAGTGAAAGCAATTTATCTACCACTAAATTTATCTACTTAAATTTATCTACACTGAACCAGAAATTAAAATCCATACATCCATGTGTATAATAAAATGCACACTCACTGTACTGGACTGACTTCAGCACATGTGAAGTTAGCAGTCTGGTCTTGTGTCACTAACATCTGGTGCTCAGGCTTTCCTCTCTGTCTGCATCTCTCCAGCTCCATGTCCAGACAGAAGCTCGCCAGGGTTGCTGGATCCTTGCACACAAACATAGTGCTGTTACTGCTAGCCATCAGCTGTGATGGCTTTCCTTTTTTCAGCTGGGACAGCACTACATCCTTATTTATCCGTTAGTTGCTGGGCATTTACAACTCAACATTTACACACAGGACTGATTATGACCAGAAATTACCTAGTCTTGATTCATTTTTATTACTTATTTTTGTTCTGTA
>JAUMHL010000027.1:20083243-20137721 GCA_032362345.1 Sandelia bainsii
AGGGGAGAAGGTGGGGGTCGTCAACATATTCACTGGTAAAATAGGGGTCCCTTGGGAAAAAGGTTGGGAACCACTGCACTAAGGTTAACTTGTGAAATCAGCCTAATTGAAAAATCCATTAAATCCTGGGATTCACATAATTAACAATTATGCTTAATTAACAAAAAGGAGAGATAGTAGGTGACTACACTGACATAACCTTGGAGACTGACACTTTGAGAAACGTTCTCACCGTATGTTGCGTTCTTCCCCAAAATTTCTCATTACCACGATCTTGGCTGGTAGCATTACATGCATGAAATGGGCCGAATTAGATTGCAAATGATCAATAACAGAGCAGCGGTGAGAGGTGAGGGTGAAGGAGTGGATTCGCATAGAGCTGCAGTAGGACACCAAATATGTTGTACAACAAAACTATTAGTTCAGAGTCTCCATTCTCATTCTAATCAATAATGTGTCTAGTATTATGCTTTTTGCCTCCTAAATGACTGGCTGGCTTCCATTACTTGCCATGAAATAAGTATGTACAAAATAATGAGGAGTATTCATCTGATTAGTGTCATCAGCAAGACACTAAATATTAGAGCACTACAGAAAGTGAAGGTGTACATTACTTCTCATTTAAATTCTACAGAAGTTAAAACATTATGTACAATTGTTGTCTTAATAATACATATTAATATTTGAGTTACTTTAAATATTTGGAATCTGACAACTTTAATGCAAACACTTGGTCATTTGGAAATATGACTTATGTGAATTGAAACATCAGGACTTCTGTAATATTTGATATGAATACCATTAATAATTTTAAAAAGGCATAAAATAAAGCCAAAAAATAAGTTACATATTTTTCTTTCACGAAAAACTTCTTTTAAAGTGTACATCAGCTTAAAAGTGTCACATAATGGGTGGAGAGAAACATGAATTATTTCATGTTCTGACAGATGTCAGACTTCCAGTACAGAGGAAGGCATTCACTCCACCCTTCAAGTTTTAGAGAACTGGCATATAAACACAGCTGAGAAAACAGGCAATAGAGGGTGGGATGAACAGAGCCTGGCCAGGTATAGAGGAGTCACAACAAGGCAAGATTACATATGCAGCAGAGATACTCAAGTCTCCTTCACTCACAACAACCATTCTCATGACAATTGTCAGTAGTTACACTGGTTTGAACCAGTATTTTCCCATGGTAAACACCTAATAAGAATGTGGCAGAGGGATTGTGCAGTAACTCTGCAGTCTGTGGAGAAAGGAGTCAGTTTTAGTTACTACTTAGTAACTACTCATCAGTTGCGAGTTTGCTTCTGGGAAGACATGTTTACATGATAATTTTTACAAAACCTCTTTCCATTAAAACAAGATTAAACACATCCAGCTATTGCTCCTGGGTTGTCAATAAAATTGGTGTAATGTAATGTGAGTAATACTGTGTGTGCAATGTAATTCCTAGAACAGCTAAATCCCTTCAAAATTGACAGGATAATAAATCCCTTGCAGGCAGTGTTCTATCACTTCTTACACCTTACACATCAGCTCGAATACAGAGTGACATCAATTGCATACTAGTTTACATGTGTGTGATGATGCACACACAAGTCCTGTGGTAAAAGTAACACCCTGAAAGAAATACTTTAAACAGTGCACAATCCAAACTGGGGAGGGTGAAATGTGTACAGTATCATCAAATGCATTATACACTTTTATTTGCAGCATAAGTTCTAAACTTTACCAAAGGGGATCAAAAATTGTTTTAGAAAGCCCATGAGTGCTAAGAGAGAGAGATCTTCAACAATTCAACAAAAGCTCTGCAAGAGGCATCTAGTCACACTTCTATAAACAAGCTAAAAAAGAAGACAGATTTGTATTTCAGCCTCACTATGAAGGCTATTAAAAAGTGTTTTTTCATACCTTCATATTACAAGTCTCACCAAAATGTTTTAAACTTTAAATACTGTATCTCCAAAAATCAAAGTGAGGTACTATCAGACACACACTTGTGTTATTCAGCAGTACAGAAGAGCTGTTTCTTTGTTTTAGTGGTAGGCGACAGTACACAGCTGTGACTACACTGCTGAAATAAAGCAAGAACCTTTTTAGGCTTTTTAGGTAGAAAGTTTTTAGTAGGAAAGCCAGAGACATTAATCAATTGGAAAATAGTGATACTTCTTTCAGAAATTTTCCATTTTACCCCTAATATTAACTCCAAAGTATGAAATCCAACTTCTTGATCAATCATCAAAGCACAAACCACACAGGAGGACAGAGGCTGAACAGCTGAAACTTCAGCCTGCTTGAAGAGCCAGGCAAGACAAGGTTGACTAAACATTGAAACAATAGGTGGTCAGACTAAAGGGCTTGGCGCAGATCAAGTTGAAATCTAATAAATCTGAAACATAGATTACAGGACAACAAGGGAGTAACTAGATCTACTTTCAAAAGTCAGGGACTTCCCTCTCTACAATACCCTTAAAGCCTGTTTGAAGTTGACAGACTTTGCTGTGAATTTTAATGAGTTATTCTGCATGGTACCGCATTTTGTCAGACACTGTAAAATTATCTGAAAATTTAATCAGACACAGTGTGGTGATTAGAGAAATCTGCCTCATGGGAAATCCATGTCCAACCAACGGATTACAGCAAGTATTCATCCCACTGCTGTCGCTGTCTTAAACGACTGCCTAACAACATACTGTGTGTAATCAGAATTATTTTGATTTACTTGAGTTTCAGTTTAAATTATTAAAATTAGTCAGTACCGCAAACAGAAACATTGGGTAACCAAGGTAGCATGATTTTTTTTAAGAGAAAACCAAATTTCTTTCATGTGCACAATGACAAATTACTTACTCATTCCACTAAATGTCTAGGCAATTCCTACAATTAATTGTTAAATTAAACTACAAGTAAAATCCCTGTTTTCAGTATAAGACCAGTGTAAATTGTCACTGACCTTTGCGTGATTTACTTCTGAATGTTGCTGTTTTTTCCCCACCAGGGTCAGCGAAGACTTACAGTGAATGCCATGAGTTGGCTTATTACTCAGAGCATCTTAGAAAATTGTCTCAAGCTTCCCACATGATGGAACACATAGAAAATTTCCAGGCCATTTATGGGTTAAGATGCATGTTTGTGTTGTTGTGGTTGCAGTAACACATTAGGGACAGGTTTAGTGGCATTTTAGAGGAGCAGTATGTGTAAGATGCTGCATGAGCCAGAGATTCAAACATTAAAAAGTAGTTAAATGTGAAATCAAATTCATGAGGCCACAGAAAAGTTATGGCTGGTTTGAAGTGAAACAAGTTATTAATTAATGATAACAATAAACTGGAGCAGAGATTTATTTCAAAATCAGGCTCGTGTGAGTAAAGTAGAGATTCAAAGTAACATTGATACTTCCTCTAAATAGTTTGGATAAAACAAAGTTAAGCTCCCTGCATAATAAATATCAACATTGTTCATTGATGAATGTGAGGGTTGTTGTGTGTGGGAAAGCATCTCCATATCTTGGCAGGCTTGACTAAAGACTGGGTAAGAGCCAAGGTACGCCATGAAGAGTGATGACCTCTTCTCATGCAATGGCACATTCCTGCCATAACTAAGTTGAAACAGGCCTGGGATAACTATAGCAGACAGCGTGGAGAGAGGCGGGGTCACAGCTTGTGGAATTTAGGGGAGACTGCCACCCACCCATCTCAAAGATTTCTTAAGAGGCTAAATCCACAGAGACTGCTATTCGACCGAGAAGGCTTAGAAGTCAACCTGACGTAATTTTTCCGCTTGACTTTTGCTCCACCAGCACGTGAGGGCAAAAAAATAATAATTTTAACATCTGTGTACTTGGAATGTATATAAACCTGCATTTTTCTTAAGCACAAACTTTTCATTTATTAAAGGGGCACTACACCCTGAGATTCCAACTGGTCATTTTATCCAAAATAAAGTATGTGAGGAGCAGAGCAATGGTTGTGTGCGAACCATAGCAGCAGCAGCCCTGAGAGGGGAGGTTATGTGCCAGCCAGACGCAGAGACAGACAGGATAAGAGGTGTCAGGTATAGGTAAAAGGCTACTGAAGGTACTTTAATAAGGTCAACTAGGGCGATCAGTCACTATTGGCTATTTAGAATCAACGTATTACCAAAATATGCTATTAGCTTCCCTGGCAGTATGGTCACCATTACATATGTGACTTAAATCTGTTGCATCACAAATTGGGGAGGTGGCCAGAGGATTCAACTGAACAAAAACTGCTAAATTTGAACAGGGATGTAAAAGTTGCATCACTGATTTAGCATGTAAATTACCCAAGTTAGTTTGATGCCCATAAATAATAAGACTTTGTGTGCAGACTTTATAGATAGACTTCATATCTGTATAGAGTGTAGGTCATTCATGCTTCGTAAGCTCCCCATCACTGGAATAACAAGGTTTCACAATGTCATTAATGGCATCTATTGCAATTAGTTGTATCATTCAACAAAAGTACATATCGTGACAGGCCTACATGTGTCTGAGTATTAAAGCCTCTCAGCTCAATGACTATCAGCTGAAAATTAAATCTATACATTGAACTGTTAAAATCAGATCATTGTAAGATCTAATTTGTGAAAATTTGTACAAGATTATTGCCAGACACTAGTCAAATATTTGTCATGACTAATGGTTAAAGAAATGAAGCAGAGAGCTGACCCATACATTATCTGATATTGGTGTTTCAGACTTCTGCGACTCTCTCTCTGAGGAGCTCTGATGGGAACTCCAACAGCTGCTGGTTTCCACAGTGCACTTAATGGGGCTGACTTTAGGGAAAGTCAGGGATTTAGAGAGAGCCAAAATAGGAGAGTGATGGGAATACATGTTGCAGACACCCACTCATTTATTGATCTCCATCGACATGATGTGCTTCAAGGACAGACCAAGGTTTATCTTTTTCCACTTTCACACTACATTTCCTGGAAATTGGATACTGTATGTAGCCTAATTGATTCAAACCTTATCAATAGAGTCCTAATGGGAAAACTTTACATTGTTTACTGTTGAAACTAGATTGCAAGGGCACAGTGAGCATTGTTGAAGTGGTAACTCTAGAGGCAAAGAGCACAGGGCACATCCTAATCCATTTATCAAGGACAATCACACTGCAGGAAATGCAACAATCAATGAGCAGAGTAACTTAAAGAGCTTCCATGAGTCAACAGTGTGTAATCTTGATAGATCTATACATACATACTGCCAGTCAATACACACCAATTTTCTGAGTGCTGAGAAACTCCACAGGGACTCAAATGTTGCACTTGGCCCCTGTACCAAAGCCAAAGATATCTAAACAGAACATAAAAAAGTCTGGTAAATCTAAGGGTGAACAGATTAGCTTTTTCCCTATTTTTATTTGAAGCCAAAGCTGATAATCTACTACTCACTTTCAGCAGATACTGATAAAATATTCACTTGCAGTCTTCATGGGGTAAATTGAGGGTACTCTAACAGCCTATCTCTAATAATTTAGTAACTTCCAGAATATATACAGGATCTAACTTCATTCTCGTGCTAAATAATGTAAGGGAACTGTAGAAAAATAGCAAACTACATATATTTTGCCTAAATATTCACAGTTAATACAACACTGGACCAGTGGAAGCAGATCTGCTGCCAAATATTGCCAATTGATTGTAAGAAATGATATGACACAAATAGATTTCTGAAGGGGCTCTTTAACATTTGCTGTCCTCTTAAAAAAATCTTTACCTATGTTCAGTCAATCAAACACAAATCCCTTGTTCACCCTTAATATTTTTTTAATGAAATATAGCATATAAGCATATGTATTAGAAGAAATAATATATAATAACAGAAAATGCGGGGCTTGACATTCTGTGAACACAGTATCTAAAGACCATTACAAGACCTGGACTTTAAACTCTATACCCATTTCCTATGTGATCATACTTAACATTAAATAATTGATGATTTTTGTCCTTGTGAATTTAAACTGACCTATAGCTATTCTGATTTGATATCTGCTAAAGTTTGGCAAGAATGTTCATTTTGAAAAGCAAGGCAACTTTAAACAGTCCTTGACCGGGCGAACAACTCAATTTCAGAGGTCCAGAATCTAGCACTAACCCTGTCAGCTTTATCAGCCCCAGTGGGAATTAATCAAACCTACAGTGGCTAATCTTGCATGTAGGACAAATTGAAACCATAGCCCAGCGAAAGAGTGGTGTCATGCTGTGGTTTGACGTGTCCAGCTGTGCTATAGCTACTGAACAGTAATCAGGGCTTTCACCTAATTTGGAAGCTAATTAAAATGTCTTGAATAAAAGATTCTGTTTATTTGACCGAATCTACTGCCCTAGTCCTAAAATTAGATATATTTATATGTGCTGAGGCTTTTGTTTGTTTATTTATTTGTTATTACATTTGTACACAGAAAGCCATTGGAGGTGAAGGAGAGAAGAGCGTAGCTTTAAGATGGATAGAAAATGACTTGGTATTTTACCTCTGCTGATATGGAATTCTGCATTTGTAGCACAGATGCACTTTCCCTTGCATCACTGTAAATACACAGTCTTATAGTGTTATTCAGTCATATGAAAACTAATTTGCTTTAGGGTAAAAAGCTGATGTACCAGCATTCAAGCAATAATAATTATGAGCAGAGGCAGACAGAGAACCTTTTGTTGGTAAACAAAAGTTGTAAGTCCTCCTTGCAAATTAATCTTTTGGTGGAGCCTTCTTTGTTTTGGTGCAATGTCTACTGAATGGAATTTGTAATTCAGCACTGACTTTACCACTACTGCTGTAATGTATTTGTGCATAATTACTAGCCCAGACAACTCCCCTCAGCCCATCCTTGGAGGAAATCAGGGAGAAATGTGGCTGCCATATTCTTGCATTCTCTTGAGCACATTCAAGTTAATGACTGCACTATCAGTGAATCAGCATTTAGAAGATAATTATGTCAAAACCACCCCCTTTAAGTCATCTCCTTGATCCTTCATGAGACTAGATGGCGCAGAGGCCTAATGGTGGGTGCCTGTGAACACAGAGCGATGTGTCCTGGACTCACCCAAGTACTTGGCAAGTCAAATTATGCTCAAGTCATTTTGAAATGCAAACATGGGATTTTGCTATGGTGCTAATAAGGTCTCTTTAATCATGAGTGACCTCAAAGTAGTGCAAATGACATTGCCTCAATAATTGTATTACACTACCCACATATCCAAAAAGTCACAGTAGCAAAAAGTGAATGTTTAGTGATAAAAAATATTTTAATGTCACCATATTATAAATATCTAAACCCAATAAATTAAGATCTGTTTTAAAAAAAAACTGTTCACCATACAAAAGAAATGCAAAAGCTCATAAATTCTGTGACTCTCCCAACCTTGGTGTTTGCCTGAAGTGAACTGTGCGCTCCCTTAGTTAAAGCAGAAAAGATATCAAAGTACTTTCACTTGAAACTTCTGCTGTTAGAAATGTCATTAAGGAAAGGCAGTAAGGAAACTGTGGAAGTCAAAGCAAGATACCAAAGATCAAGAAAACAGATAAAATTGTACACCTGTTGTGCAAAAAGACAAAGCAGAACTCCCATAGCTCAAGGAGCTGCAGGAAGGTTTAGCTGACATGACTGGTGCATCAAAAGAAAACGTTACCTTACACCTTGCCAGTTGCGTTGTGTGACATCTAGTGACAGAGTTAACATTGCATGCACAGAGGGGAGAGTACATTCCTTTAAATATCAGCAAGTCCTGGATGCAAATACCATGGAGTCAGTCACAAACAGAAACTGAAAATGGGCTGGCTGATAAGAGCATCACTGAAAATCTTTGACTAAATCTTAAACATGCTGTGTGTGCAAGACAACCTAAAAATATCTCAGAACTTTAAGTGATCAGCAAGTAAGAGTGGGAGAAAATGCCTAAATCAGGCACAGAACGAATCTTAGCTGGATACAAAAAGTGTTTTCAAACTGTGATATCTGCCAAAAGGCAGATTAGTATAATGTCCAAACGAATTTCATAAAATCAAAAGTAATAGTATTTTAACATTTGAAGGAAGGCTAATGTTTGCTCCATGGGGTTGTATTTGCTTCTCTTTGCTTCAAAAACCATATACCGTATGATATTTGCCCAGGGGTGCTCATACAACTGACAGACAGAGATGTTATACAATATATCACTGCAGATGCTCAACATTTCCAGCTGACATCTACCACTGAAACCATCTTCTTGAAGCCAGAAAAAAAACAATATGTTTGCAAGAAACAACAACAGACAACAGATCAAAGGAATGGAAAATATCTATTGTGAATGTGAAATAACAGAACAACTGTGATAGCCATGTTGACAGTAAATGCAGAGGGACTTACTGAGACAACACAACAAAGCAGCGCAGACACTGAAGTAGAGGTGGTAATATCTGCCAAAACAGAACAAAAACAAAACAGTCTAGAAATAGCTGCTGTGCTTTGTAGGTGACATAAAGCTACAATTTTAAAATACCTTGGTTGTGAAGTCAGAAAGGATGAAATCATTTTCAAGGGAGAGAAGATGAGTGTATACTAAAAAGAATGGCCTTAGATTAAAGGGAGTAATTTTAAACATGTAAATTTGTCTGCTAAAAACAGACACACCTACAACAGCCAAGTTATAAGAGTGAGGCTGTTAAGCAGCAAATCTAGCTCCTATGTTATAGTTGCTTTTGTGTGTCAAAGCACAAAAGACTATTGCTTACTGAAAGAATAGGCACAAGTGCAAAGCCGAGGCAGAAAGGGCAGACATTTAGACACACAACATGGCCTTCCAGTCTCCCTGTGCAAGGATGACTAACACTTTGTGTAACAGCCATGGAGCAGAAGTGATTGTAACGGTAGAATAAAACAGTGATTTAAATATTATTAATTATGCAGCCCTGCCACAGATAACAGGAAACAGAAATTTTGGACTCGGCTTACCTGCCAGGCTATGTGGCTCCCTGTTGTCTTGAGTATTATAGCTCTGAAAGGACTAGAATATGCTGATTCAGACAGAGCCACATGGCATCCCTAAGCTGCAGCCAATTTTCCTGCAGACAACAAAAGCAAGAGACAAGACACCAGGTGTCAGCTTAATCATATCAAGTACTCCTGGTGAATTCCTAATTCTGAGAAGTCAAATGCACATGATAATTAAAATTAATGAATTTTGGTTTCAAAATGACAGACACTGATTTTTTTTTTAAGGTATTCATGTTACAGAATACACAGAACAATTGGTAACCCACATATATTAACATATGTATCTAAATATCTAAATAACACAGCTTATCACTAGTCTACTTTGGTGTCCACAATGTCTACATAAATGCTGCAGCTAAAATTTCTATAATTTCAACTGTGCATAAAAGACCAGTAATTCCCACTCAAAGGAATGAATACTGGGTTGCTCCACAATCTTCTGTATAAAATTTGATTGTGTAAAACTGAGACCACAGATAAATGAGCAGCAGAAAAAGTTGTGATATTTAAAGTGGCAGGTCTCATGCTTGGAGATCGCTTCCATAAGAAAAAGGGACTGAGGTGAGTGATAGCAGAGCTAACAATGGTGGGGTGCCTGGAATGTGAGCTGCTCAGTTATCTTTATTAAAAAGACAACTAACGTGTGTGGCCTGTTTATGACATGAGAGAGAACTCTGCCACTCAACAGAAAATGATTCACATTATTTTGAAATGATGTAAACAGATGTCTAACTTAAAAGTGTGATTTTTTTTATGGGTAGTGGCTCTGTACAAGAAACCAAGATCAGAAAAACATTGCTCCCACCTGGTGTGGGATAATCTTAATAACCACTCACATCACCTAGGCAAAAGGCACTGTGCAATTAATAATGCAAACCATTCCAAACTCAGTCTCCACAACACTATCATATCCAAATTCTCATTAAAAGCCATGAGTCAACAGAAATTATACATGAACCACTCCCCTGCCCTAAATTCATCCCTTTAGGCATGGCATTCTAGTTTCGCCCTCTTTATGCTGCAGTCTGCTCAGGCATGGAACCAAGCTATATAAGGAATTGTTAGTGTAGACTACTGCTAGGATCTTAAAACTATTAGAGCCTTTTTATTTTTTTGTTTCAAGAGGGACCACTTGACTCAAACTTTAATGTATAATCCAACACTAATATTGGCTGCCAGTTGGCAGAGGACAGGGGGAGGTGAACAGGGTCTGTTTGTGTACATAAATGCAAGTGTGAGTGTTGTGCAAGTCCATATTTCAGTACCCATGGATATTGTTAATGTATGCATGTATTTGACTTTTTAAAAAATATTTTTTAAGGCAATTCTGCCCTGGGCCTTGCTTTTCTACTGGTTTTAGACATGACCACTTCCTTTCTGTGGCTCTAATTGACAGTGCTCTACAGTACTCGTACACAGGCAGATATCTATCCCTTTATGGCAGTACAGCAATGGTAATCAGGATAGATACAGAACTGAGCACACCCCTCCACTGCTGCTGTGATGCAAACTGTTTATTGCATCCCAACTGAATCACAGTTTGCACCCACTCATTTAGTTGTCTTTGTATTATAATGCCTCCACAGGCAGATATGACCTACAAGCCGCTGTCATGATATGATGATGCTGTGTCTGAGTCGACCCAGGTACCTACCAGGATAGAAGTTGAAAAAACAAGATTTTTAATGTTGTAACGTGAGGCATAGAGAACATGCACATGCAGTGGGTCTTTGATCTTCAACTCAAGCTAAGACTAGGAGATCGTGATAGGAAAGGAACATCCTAAACTAAATAGAACTCACCCATGACATTATCATACTTGGCTGAAAACATCAACAGCGGGTTTCATAAAAATTTACAAAACATTCTGGTGTCTGCAAAACACACACACATATTTCCTTCTCTTAGCCATGTGCCTAGATTGGCTGTGTGTGCAGACCAAGTGGGCTGGGAGGCCACCGGACGGGTAGCAGACTGTTTGCAATGGTCCACGAAGCATGTCTTCAGGCCAAGACCCTGTTCCCCTGTTGACAACCAAGTTCACTATGACCTTTAAAAAGCCTGGGAACTTTGGCCTTCCAGCAGAAAAGAAAAATGTTTTACATATACTGGAGCTTTAAGTAGATGATTTGCTATGTTCTTCTCCAAGATATGACACCATTGCACAATATTAGCATAGATGTTCGTAGGGCTGGGCGATATGGACCAAAACTCATATCTCGATATTTTTAAGCTGAATGGCGATATACGATATATATCTCGATATTTTTTGTCTGTCTTTGAGTTGTCGGACAACAAAATAGCAAAGACGCAAAAGAGCTCTTTCGAGATTTACGATAGCGTCTCATTTTATATCTCATTTAGAATTATATCGATAATTAGAGATTTAAACAACCAGACCAGAATCTGAAAAGATATGGCCAGAAAGAACGCTATCAACATAACGCACACATTTCTACTTCAACCTAACCAGACATAAGCTAGCTGCTTTGCTTCCATGGCAAAAGGATTATGTCATGGCTCAAGCATCTTAAGGAAAACACAGCCTAGGTAGACTGTGACAAGTGTGTGAGTGGATATAATATTCGTGAAAGAATAAGCATGCAAAGCCAAGCAGCTGGAGGTGAGAGCTATCCAGTAGTACAGTAACTGTGATGTCATTATTGTACTTCTTGTAGCCAGGGCAGAAAAAGCATCAGTGCTGATCCAAGAGCTGAGGGCTTGCATTACATTAGATGGCATCAGACTATATTTAAACAAGATTTTGCAGGAAGACAGAAACAGTGTCTGGTGTTTCCCAGCTACAAGTTATTTAACAAGACCCTATTTTATCACAGTCTTTACAAGCTATGGTTCTTTTTCCCACTTCTTCTTTCAGTGGTATTTAGGCACTATATTTCTCCTCTAACTCCCCAACGTTCTCTTCCCATCTCTCCATTCAGCTCCCAGGGTGGGCAGCTGGCTCTACATCAGACACATGCAAGGACAAAAGGGGAAACTCCAGATTGTCGTGGTGAGGGCAGCCACCCATGGCAGTGCTCAGTGGGATTCCGATTGTTTATGGTTGGCACTAATTACAGATCGACAGACTCACCAAACCCTAGAAACTTCAGTTGGTACAAAAAAAACACAGAAAAACATAGACTGACCACTAAAACTGTCTTCACTTGCAGCAGGCCAGATAAAACATGGAGTGATGTAAACTCAATAGGGTGGCTTAAAGGCATCAATCAGGATCAAGCTCTTGCTCCCTGAGGAAGCCTATTAACTTATGCAGGGGCATAATATTGCAGTTTGCAACTTGCTACTGAGGCATGTGATGTATGTATAGTAATGAATTTGCACTAAACACTGTTGTTAAGCTAATCATGAAGATATCCCCTCCTTCAAAGCTCTATTCTATACACTTTTACACTTACTATAGTGGCAGCAATAAACTCAACTGCAGTGTTGCATTGATATTTCCAAATTATGTTTTGCGGGGAACCATGCACTTGATACATTTATCAACTGAGAGGCTGAAGACTGTAAATCAAACTTGTGAATCAAAACTAGTATGTTGGTGCAGATACAGTAGCATGTTTAAAATGACTGAAGGAATGGCATCGTGTGTCATCCTAGGGAAATCAGCCAACTAAGCCGAGTAAAATCCAGTTTGCTGTCTTGAAATGTGTACTGTATAGGAATGCTGAATCCAAACAGAGCAGCCTCTACTTTGCAGTTAAACGATCAAGTACACTACATTTTCCTCTTGGCGGTGGAACCTCTTGTATTATAGTAACAGTGACAATTATCTACAACTTTTATTTTGACCGAAGGGAAACCACCAGATTCTGTACTGTAACTACTTATAATGTAGAATAAGGGTTAGAGAGGGTTATGAATTTGTTTCAAATAGTGACAAAAATGCAACTAATATACAGGCTATATATTTCTTACAAAGGGATGCACCAGTACTGACACTAGTATAAAGTCTGATACCACTTTTCATACTCATACTCAACAAAGTTATCTAATACGCATTAAATGCACTGATATCACTTAACAATCACACAAACCTCTAAGTGACAATGACCAAATTAAAGTTGGTTTCAAGCTGCATCCTCATCAAGCTTACTTCTTTATTATATGGTAAAATAAAATGAATGTTTTAATTAGTTGAGCTGTAATAGACGTAATAGCTGTAATAGTACTACTAACAATACAAAAAACATCTGTGACTGGCTAGTCTGAGATGGAGTTTATATTGACCCATAATACAAAAAACAACCTCTACAACTACTTTGGAACTTGTTAGATCTTTTTTTTTTTTTACACTTCACAACAGCTGAGTCCATTTCACAGTTTCAGTTACAGTGCTTCCACCTCAAAATGACTTTCTAATGTCAAAACATTTCTAAAGCTAGTCCACAATCACATGTCAATGCAGGTGTTCTACTCGCCCAGAGGGAAGAAGATGTGCTGGCAACAGAAAAAAACATATCTCCAACATTTCAACATTTGAAACTCCTCCTTAGTGTGCATTAACAGAGCCATAAACAAATCAAGGGAGAAACCAACCCTTATGTGTGAAAATCATATTTTCATTTAGTTCTCACAATATGATGTCACAGTATTGCGTGCAGATGTATAAAATGAACTAAATGCAGGACCTTGTTGTGCTGTGGCCTTGTTTGCCAGCCTCGTGCTCATTGGCTAGTTTGTGCACAGCCCCTGTTCCTGTCAGTCAACAGTCTAGATCATAGCACTCCCGAGTCCTCCTCCTCCTTCTCCTCCTCTACCTTCTTCTATGGCCCACATCTAGCAGCTGAAAGCCAATATCTGGGCAGGATACCCACCTGCTATCACAATCACCCACTCATGCATGAAGAAATCTTTAAAGCAAGCAGTTCAAATGCCAAATTCACAAACTTGCTCCTCCTGTCCAAAAAAGGATTTCTCTTTTTCACACCATACTCAGACAGATACATCATACTTGTCTCATCCCCTACCAGCCTGGACCACCCGTCAGCCTGTTAGCCTGATATAGCTGTGGTATTGGCACAGGTCTGAAGGAATGGGAGTGTTTGTTTTCTTGCCATTTAGTTCTTCATGAAATCCACATCTGTCATGCACCAATTGACAAGCATTTACACAACCACAGGGGAGTGACTGTTGCAAAGATGAGGCACGCACTAATATTGCTAATGAGCTCACAGCATTGATAGGCTGCGTGTACACATGTCTGTATGTAAGGCCAAGTCTAAAAGGAGGGTCTGTGAGTTAAACAGGTAATTTGAGATGTGCCCTCACTCAGCTGGGAAACTGTGGTGAGTCCACAAATTTAATTTGAGCAGCACCAACAGGATTATTTGCGGAAAAGAGTCTTGCTGTGTCAGGCAAGGTCAGGCAGCACGTTTGTTTACCAGAGGGT
Source organism: Sandelia bainsii (assembly GCA_032362345.1). Lineage (NCBI taxonomy): Eukaryota > Metazoa > Chordata > Actinopteri > Anabantiformes > Anabantidae > Sandelia > Sandelia bainsii. The sequence goes on from JAUMHL010000027.1 coordinate 20,097,659, forward strand.
GAGGTGATGAATGTGGTGATGCATTTTCAATGTGAATGTTGCATAATGTCTTAACCACTTTGGAATGCCAAGTGACAAACACTGTAGGGTATGATTGTTCTCCTGTTCGCCACTAAATGCACTGTTCCAGCTGCACAACCTTTACATTGTTCTCAAGTAATCTTCAATTCAGAAGTAAAAATTCAAATGTTCATACAGAATCAGCATGATATGAAGGACAAAATATCTGTGGGCAGGACCTACCTGAATCATTGACTCTGACACATCTTAACTACACACATAGATTTATGTGTGTGCACTCAATCAGTATCACATTTTTCCTCCCACAGGAATTATATTGTCATGATTTAATATTGCACTATATTTTCAACATCTACATGGAAAACCTGGAATCACAATTCTAAATTAAACAATTCTAGGAATATTTAACTTTTGAGTCCATTGTGCTTAAGGGGGTTTATTGGTTATGAATTGATGTTTTTCCACTGCAGATCAGACTGAATGCAACATGAAGTAAGTCCAGTAACACACAACCAGCCATTTACATCGCAAACTGCCTGCTCACTGTGACCACTGCACTTTATCACGGTGGGACTGAATCAAAGAATAGGGCCACTGCATGGCAATAGTCTCCTATTGCTCCTTTCCCATCACCATTCGACATGAAGAAATGGATGCACAGTTATGAGAGATTCAGCTAAAGCATTATACAGTCTGATACAGAGGACAGTAGTTAATCACATCTCAATTATTAATCCAGCTTTACTTTGCAGTTTAATTGAACAATTATTGTGGAAAACATTATGATTCTAAAGAAATTATCACAGGTACTGAGATATTATCCTGCTATGGAATTTGTTGACACAATTACTGAAATTTCCATACTCAAAAGAAGGGCAACTAGTTTTGATACATTATAAAAGTGCCAGCATTGGAGTCCCACTATATATGATGTAGAAACTGGGTTCATTACATGAGTATCTGATGGTAATCATTGTTTGACGGTCTATGCAGGGGGACATAGTCATAAAAGTGTGACAGGCAGTAACCACACGACACCGGCAACACATATTTGTCAGCTACAACAGTTCAAGACAGCACTTAAGACACAGTTATATAATTTCCAATAGCATGAATAAGCCAACACTGAGGCACAGCAGTAATAAAATCAGCTCTGGCCATCACTGTATTAGGACAAGATTACAAACTGCCACAAAAAAGACAAGGGGTCTTATTGTAAGAGCAAGAGATAAGAAGCAGAGCATTTCTAAACTTCACATTTGGATTTAAATTAGTGAGTCACATTGACCTAGATTAGTGTTCAGAACCCTGGAGGAAGGTTTTATACATTTGCAGTGTCAGGAAGTCATTATTAAATGTGGATTTGCAGAAACGCACCACACCCACTGCTTCCATCATCTCATCTTTAATTTATGAAACTTCTGAAATCTACTAAGTTTGTCAACATGCATATTAAGAACAATAGAGAATATTTAGACCTTGTAGAATCCCTCCATGTATCTAAAGGAAATCCCATAAAATCAAGCTCCTAAACACATTTTATGAGACAAATTCTTCATCGGGCACAGCTATGTGCTAAGTGATGGCTGTTCTGATAGCCAACAAATATACAGGCTGACACACAACCCACCTCCCAAAACCTACCATAATTCATCCTGAAAGGTTGGTGCTTCAGATGAATCTACAAGATAGTACTGAGGCATGAAAGTAGCCCCCACCCAGGCCTGTAATCTCCAACGGCAGGCAGGGCTCAGGTTCACCATGGTAAACAAGTCCAACAGCAAAAAGGTATGTATGAGCATTTTCAGTACAACACGTAGCAAGTTATTTTAAGATGCAGACCAAGTCCAGGAGAGTTAGCAAGGTCAAAACTTGGCCAAAAGCAAGTGTTCCTCTGGGCTCTCAACACATTTGCGTAGGATTGAATTGTTTTAGCCTCACCATAGCCACAACCAGTCACAGAGGCCTTCCCCTAACTCAAACAAATACTTGTGTAGATAGATCACCACCAATCTTGCAAGGGAGAATTATCCTTCCATATATGGAGCTCAATACAGCACCAAGGCCATTAAATGTTGCAGGTCATCTAACACTTTAAAAGAAAATCTTACACCACTTTTCAAGCTCTAATCCAAAATTTAATCAGAAGCATAGATATTCCACAAAAAAGACACTATCATTCTTCCATGGTCAGAACAGATTCCAGTTTCCCTACCTACTGATAACATTTAGGACTGTAGGGTCTTTGACAGTCGTACTCGTTCGGTACAAATCCCTGACAGCAGTAGTCACTGGGCTCTCAAAAGCCTGAATCGAGAAATATTGTTGACACAAGGAATATTTTTCACCTCTGCCAGAGATAAATGATGAAAGTGCTGGAAATGTAAAGTGTGCATGTGCTGGTGTTCTCACAGGTTGGGTGGGCTCAAATGCATGTGACTGCGTGTCACTTTTATTCGCAGTGTCGACAGTGAATTATATTTGTATTTTATAGTTATTTGCTTTACCCCATACCCACCCACACCCCGATTTAATTGCCAGAAATGTAGCACTGTGGGACCAAGCCTAAAGGCATTTTTATTCTAAATTAAATTGGAAACTAGATTCATCTATCGATTTTGATCTCCCACTACATATTTGTTAGGGAGATGGCCAGAAAAAGCCTTTCTACCCTCAGGCTGTGATAGTTCTTAGACTGAGGGAGGTATTAGGAGCTAGAATTGCAAAACTCTGACAAAGATCTTTTATTCAGCAACTACTTCTACATTTTGTGGTAATAAAAAAGCATAAATGAATCTCCCAAAAACTCAGTCTTCAAGAGTTAAGAATGTATAAGAGAGTTCTGTTCAAAAACAGCAAGCAGTCATTAGATAGTAGGGAAATTAGGCCACATCATCTAAAAGAAGTAATTACTGCATAACACATTACTTGTTGGTTTGAGGTCAATTAGCCACAAATGTATGACATCATTTGGCTAGAGACCATAATTTTAGCCACAAAGCTGTGACAAGAACTTTCTTATAAGTTTTAGTGTTAAGTTGAGTTTTTACTGTGGGTGGGAAATTCCATTTTATTAGATGCCCATTTGTCATTTTCTGTAGGGAGCTGATTTGGCTCTCAAAAGCTAGTAAACAATTAAGTTGGTTCTGAAATTTTCAGTCTATGCTGAAGTTGATTCAGTCAAAAACCATGAATTAACATTATGCTAACTTTCTACAGATATTTAGAACATGTGTTCTTATTGAAGTGTCTTAAAGTCACTGTTTTATCATGTGATACTGCAGAACAAAGTGCACTTAGAGAGCATTTTCTATCAACATCAGAGGTGCAAACTGGTGAGAGTCCCTGTTTTTCTCAAATGAGATGAAGAAATAAGGACACAAAAAAACTTCAAAGTGATATCTTGGATCCAAAACTATGCCAATTCTCCATTGACGCCTTCTCTAAAATTAGCTGTCTTTTAGTTTTTTTGGTGAAAAGCCTAAGGAATCTCATGAGTACTGCTGAGGAATTACAGTCACAACATCATTTGTTGTCTACTGCTCTGTGAGAGCCTGAGAAACAAGAGAACACGCCGAACTTCGAATCCAACACAGCTAGAATGGGCCCTTTAGGCACTCTCCAAATTAAGTCTTTGGCTTCAGGGTCAGACAGTCTACTTGAGGCCCCCGTGTATATACAGTGTGTGAACAGCTGTGCAAAACGACCACAAGTTTGTCTTTAATAATTTGAATACAGTGGGTGAGCTGACTTTGACTACAGCCAAAAACTATACTAAAGAAATAATGCAAACTGAAACCATGCAAGTTATGCTGGAACTGAGGATGGTCTCCAAGCGAGGGAGAAACCTAAACAGGTCTTAGACAGATGTTAGGTCAGCAGCATCAAAAATGGCAGCACATTGATTCTACATAACAGTACACTATCATTATGTATTAGGCCATTAAGTTAGCTGGATATGCTGAATAGCTGAACTCAACCTGCCCTGGGAAGAGGAGACACAATTTCACAGAGTTTGACAAGGGGTGAGCAGCCACATGCAGCCTTTAGCTAGAATTAAGTCATAAGAGTAATCACCTATAACCCTAATTTGTGTGCAGAGCATAACAACTGTGGCACAGAGGTTTACTGAAATGATGGATTACGAAAAACTGCATTAAACTTTTTGTCTGCATCAGTGCTAAATAATAACCTCAACTCAGCTTATTACTCATTAGTCCTAGACGTTCAAGGTTAACAGTTTATCAGCAAAGCCATAGCCTTGAGTTTCCCAGATAATCACAAATGTTTACAAAGTCAACATTCCTTTAAAAGGTCAAACTGAAACATTTTAACCGTTTAAATTTCATCAGCACTCTTGAAACAATGAACAAAAAGGGAACAAAGCCAATACAGTACAGACTGGAAGCATTAACAATTCTAAATGAATGCTCTTGACTATTAAGCTGATCAATAAATACTGTAATTACTACATTATTAAAGAAACCCCAAGACTAAAACAACAATTCTCAGAATGATTCTCCAACATATGTTAGAATGGTTACACAGACACACAAACGAACGTCAGGACAAAAAAGGATGCTGGTGAGAAAATGATGAATATTTCTCTCTCACAGATCAAATACCCTGACATGAGTAGATGCCTTTGGGCGTGATATGTTATAAGATAATACTATATAAAACCATGCTCAAACAAACAACAGAATGAAGACTGATACAGAAGTGAGTCATAACACTGATGACACTTCAATAACCTGACATAACATATGAATATGCTGAACTCTGAAGTAAACAGCTGAACATATCACTTATATCACCATCTAATAAAGCCTCTAATTCATAAAAATGGCATTTGGTAATAAAAATATCAAATTTATCAATTGTCTACTGGACTTGCTGTTATGGAACTGAAAATGTTAAACCATTCATCTGAGTGACTGCTGGAGTCCAGTGAATTTCTTTAATTTATTCTGACATTTTCCCACCTGGATGACTCAGATGACATTACCCTGACTTTTGGTAGGTGCAATGTTATTGCCCGACAGCTGCAAAATGTACTCTGTGTAAGCCACAACCTAGGGCTGCCAACATGGATTATATCAACACCAGAACAACAAAACACAACTGGGCTCCAGCTCTGCCTTGACTGCAGACAGAGCTGAAGTTTTTAGACATGGCTTCCAGCCCAAACTGCACTTATCAGGCTCCAGTGTCCTTCAAAAACCTGTCATGTTTTGTTTAAGGGGCAACTACATGGACAAATTCCTGGTGATGTAAAACAGGAACAATGTTGTTTATAACAATTGACCTTATGGAGTTTTCAGATGTTAAGTGTTTTATGCTGAACATTAGACCTTGATCTAGGGGGCGACAGTGGCTCAGTTGGAGGGTCAGTTGTCTACGAACTGCAGGGTTGGTGTTTTGAATCCCAGTAGCCTCCGATTCCTGGCCACATGTTGAAGTGTCCATTGATAAAACACTGAACTCTGAACCTTGGCGTCTTAAGGGGGCTGCCTGTCCACAAGAATTTCCCCAAGGAAATTAATAAAATATCAGTTATTATTATTATTAATCACAAGTCTAACCAAATAAACACCTTTAACATAATTTTTCAGGTGGAATTGGCACAGTTGGTAGAGTCACCCATCGACTAGGGTCGGCAGTTTGTGACCAACTCCTCCTGGCCATATGTCGAAATGTCCCTGGACAAGACCCTGATCCCCCAAATTGTCCAAAAGACCCCAGCCACGGAGGTTGCACAAGCCAGTGGGAGTGGGTCCCAAGTCTGGGAAGGGTTGCATCAGAAAGCACATCTAGCGTCAAACCTGTCCCAAATAAATGTGCGGGCAATGATACAGAAAATAAATAAATAAATCACATGTGGAAGTACAACTATTGGAATGAAGCAGACACAGTTCACTGACCTCACTAACAATATGACAAACTAAAACAGGAACAGGCATCACTCAAGCGATTGCCTCTTTCCACAGGTAGGTTAGCATGCCGGCCTAGCTAAATAAAAGCTGTCCTAGAAAGAAGGTAGATTCAATGCCTTGTTTAAATACACTTCGATAAAAAGGAGATGCACGAGCCTAGATTGAGAGGCAGTATTGTCAATGTTACTAAATCTTTAACCCTAGGTCACACCTGTTACCTATCTCAAGCTGTAGCTGATGGCAAAGGGGTGGGGGGTCAAGGTTCATAGTGTCACATGACACTTCCTTCACTGATCTCTTTGAGATCCCACACATGCACATGCATTCTGTCAACCAACACATTACCTATTATTTATGTCACTGAAGCCTTTACAAAACAATTGTAGGATTCATGTTCACCAGCAAACAAGGTTGGAACTGTGGTTCCTGACAGACACACTGCCTTTTAGAGGTAAGCCATATCATACTGTCCACGCTAACACCAGTGTGAGACAGAGATCATTACAGAGCGATGCCGTCTCATTGTTTGATCAGGACCACCTCAACTCTGACTTAAAATTAAACTGACACAAAAGTGCTTTGTAGAAATCAAAATAAGTCGCTTTTGTTCTTAGAATCTTGAATCATAATAGTTTTTAGAAATGCGACACTAGCTCATTATCTCAATTCACAAGTGAATTGGAACATTTTTGTATATTTCAGTTAAATATTTAAAGATAACACATTAAAACAGCAATCTAAAAAATATTTTCACATACTGTATGCATCTGTGTGACAAACTGTAGTATAATACAACACATTTGCTCTGGCTGCAGAAAAATATCGATCCAGTGTCTGGGATGTACCTTTCTTGGTTAAAAGCTGTATGAAGGTCAATGACTCAACACAAACAGCTTTCAGTTTTTACACCATGTTTTTGTTTTCAGTTATTAAAATTAAGCATATTTTACAGAGGAATCATGCAAGCACAAATATTTCCATTTTAGCATTCCAAATTCAAGATTTACAACTTGTTTGATGTATAACTGGTACTTGTATTTGCTTCCTAAACATGTATGGCTATCCATTAGATAAACTAATAGTGATAAGCCTCAGTTCAAGTGAGGCTCTGGGTCACGGATCTCTCTGGTTAGTCTTTATTTCTCACTTAAATGGGAAGATTTTGAAACTCTCATTGCACTACCATTTCACGAGATCCCTCGAGCCCAGTGAGACATCCACAACATTCCTCTACCACACAAAAAGCATACTGTAAGGCAAAAGGTAATTTATGTCACGTCGGCATAGCTCAATAGTGGAGATGAATGTCTGCAATATGCAAACGGAACATGGTGAAAGGCAAATAAAACATTTGTGACTATTGAGTAGCTGCCATGAAATGTTTAGATCATTTAGCCATGTATCCTACAGCGGTCAGACTTATCTCTATCAAGACACTGTGAATCACAAAACCTCTTGCAGCTCTGTAAGATGTAAAAATCAAGAGAACCACAAAAACACTATCTTTGTGTTGCTCACCACAAAGAATGTCAGGTATGTTCACAATTCAGAAACAAAATAAAACAATTCAACAAACAGTTGCTGCACATTTTTCAGGGACAGTCACTTGCAGGGCATTTATGAGAGGGCAAATCTGAAATAATGATAAATCCTCTTTCTTCTCATCCGCTTTAAACAGGTGAAGAATTAAAGATGTCAGAGGCCTCCCTCTGTTGACACTGTCAACTCACAAGCAGTAATCAAAACAAAAGAGGCAAGTAAAAACAAGATCCAGCAACTACAGTCCTACATGAACACAAAAAGAAAAACTAATTTATCAAGAGCCCTGTGAGTTTAGAGTAGTAATGAACCTTCACTGGCCTGAACTTCTGACACTCAGACTGGAACCATGTTTCACTTTCACATAAACAAAAGAACAAAGTACTTATTACTGCAAAGGATTTGCAGAACTAGAATTCAACCAAGGAAAAGCTGGGGTCTTATACTGATGTCCCTTTCTCTAAAACTAACCATATTTTTGAGCATATTTCTATAATTTGAAGCATTCAGAAAATACACCTTGTGATCAGGGTCTGACACAAACGTGTTATCTATGAGATGTTAAAAGGTCAACACTGAATGAGCAACTTACTGGTTGACATAAACATACACAGTGTGTGTCCTCCGCGCTTCTCGCTGCCAAACTCTGACCTAGAACTGAAATGATTAGTCACTTAATTGTTTAGTCAACTGACACCAAATAAACCAACAACTATTGTCTCAACTGTTTAAGCATTTCAGGCATTTATAAAACACACAAAAATAAATATTCACAGGTTTTTCTGGTATTTTTCTTGCAATAAGTCCAGTCATCGACCATACATGACAATTATGTGAACTAGAATGACAAATTAGATCTTATACTTTATCATTAAACTGGCTATATGATAGGATTTTAAATCATTTTAAATATTCTGCCTTATATAACAGTTCAGAACTCACCTGAGACCACAGATATTAAATTGAGTGAGTGATTGAATTGGTAATTAAGAGGAGCAATGTTTCATCGTAAATTAAACACAGTGCTGATTCTTGCACATGTTGAGTGTTGTTAAATGCTATAGGCTGTAATTACAGCCTCCCTTTTGATTTATGAGAGCAGCTAGGCTGAGATGCATGCAAAATTATTCACGATGTAATGTGGACAACTGTATCTCGTTTATGTAAGAAACTACACATGTTAACACATGTTCGACTATGGAGTCATTTAGCATGATGAAGATAAGCAGGTGATCTGTGTTTTGTCAGAAGGGTCTCACATGGGTCAACTTACTGTTAGGAAACGCATAGTATTTGAAGGAAAAGCAGGACAAGACAGGGTTATCCCATGCACCTGTTTACAGGTGAGATAGCATGAGCAAACCACATTAAATGAAGAACTGGTTTCCAATCATTTTAATCTACTAATTCATATCTGCAGGAGATGAAAAATGCTGCAGTAAGACTAACAGTAGTGACAACAGTGGTGCATCCCCTTTCTATGCATCTTTGTTTTGTTTTTTTATTATATTAACATTTACGGTGGTGAAATTCATCTCAAATGGAACCGGCTCCCACTGGTTCCCTCTAAAAAGACCCCTGGTGGTCTCTAGAGCCCTGTTTGGTCAGAAGTGGTGAGTTACAGTAAACGCTGCCTAACCCATTCAGTAAACACTGGGGAGTTGGGGTTTGGTTTGTGTGCTCGTATTTAAACCAGCTGTGCTCTAAACTAACTTCTGAGCAAAACCAAACACATGCAGCATCGGATTTCTGAACGAACAGTGTTGTTGCTGAGTGTTTTAGCTTTGAGTTCAAGTTATGACAGAAGAAACAGCAGCAGCAGCAGCTAGGTTACGGAGTTAAGCATTCCGTAGCTAACTGTTATCATTCAGCTCGGTAAAACCTGACGACGGTTAGCAAACTTCTCCGACTAATGTCACACACATTTCACATTTCAACCATAACGTTACTACACAGAGCCGTTAGCTTATTCGTAAAGACATGTCATTCCTCTACTGTACAAACTGGAACTTGGCAGTCGAAGGAAACTGGCGAGACTTGTGGCTGAGACACTTTCAATTTAAGGAAAACGGAGCTCTTAGCTAACTTTTTCATACCTCTTAGCCGCTGAATATCGTCCCGTCGGTTCTGCGACTTCTCGGCAGCCGCGAATCCCGGTTTTGACAACGTCGTCCTCGGCAGGAATAGTGAAAATCCAAACGTGTTTTAGCTAAACTCTTAAGCAGTGCCAGTGATTTTTCGCACACGGCTCCTCTCTGCGCGGCCCCGCTGCAGTTTTTTCCACAAGCCCGGCGCGGGAGCGAGCGCGGTCGGACACTGGGCTGGCCAGGAGAGCCGCGTGAACGCGCAATTTACAGAGCACACCTAACCCTCTATTAAAAACTGTGGAGGTACACTAACGGAAGTAAAACAGTTAAAAGCTTTTAATTTGTCACGTTATGAGGTAAAGTTCTTTTGTAGCACATAAAAAAGTGAGTTTTATGCCATACATATAATATTTAGGCTACTTTTTTAGTTATTGGTTAATTATAATTACTTAAGAATTAAGATTGATTATGATTTAAGATTAATATGAATTCTGAAGCTCAAAAAACAACGTATACAACTTAAAACATAATTTGATTACTGTTGGAGTTTATTTTGTTTTCTGGAGTTTTCAGTTGCATCTCAAGGTTTTCTTCAGCAGACAGTTTGACCTCATCTAACATTTAATGAGCATTAAATTCACAACACACGTAAATGAATGAGTTTCATCTGGAAAAAATGCAATATTTTTACATAGTTGTGTCACCCAAGTAAAGAATCTGAATTGTTTATGTGAAGAATATGTTTGCTGCTTTAATTGCATTATAGCTTACCCTATATTGTATGCTTTTGCCTAGTATTCTAACCCTGGGTACCATATATTATACTTGTATATTGTGTTAGTATTACTGTTATTTGTTCATCACATTGTCCTTTTTTTCTTTTTTTAATGCCTGTAAAGAAAAGTCACATGCAGTTGATAAAAAAAGCTATGAGGCCACACTCTAAAGCACAAAATTACTTCAATAACTTCTAATTAGGCTATTCAAATCACTTTTTGCTTGGAAAAGACAGCTGACATCAAAAGGAAGCAAGCAGATGCACAGTGCAAAGCCAGAGAGAGTGTGTTACACTTATTGAAAAGTGTTGATTGCTGTCAGTGTGTCTTTTGATGACATAATGTTTCTCATAAGGGATAATGACCACTGTGGAGGAAATCCCCTCCTCTTCTGCTGCCTTCAAGTACTACTGGGAATTGGAATTAAAGTCCAGGTGCAAATAATAACTAAGTGGAAAATCTAACTGCAAAAATGTGCTTACTTAGTACCCACGTTCTCCAGAATATAAGAGCCTTTAGGTTAGCACATCAACAGCCAATGTTGCAGATGAAATTAAGCATGAAGCTGTAGTTAACAATAACAGAAAAGTGACACATTTGTGGAAGTTGTAACATTATCTGCTTTGGTAAGTCTTTAGTCACATAAACGTCTAGAAAATTGAGCAATAATCTGTATTTTTGACACATTATATTCTTTGCATATCTACTTTAGAACTGAAACTGAAGTTTTTATGAGGAGAACCTGAAGGCAACATGCGTTTTGAAAGGAGGACCTGACATGTGGGAATGACTCAAGATTTTTACACATTCCAAGCGTTGTTTCCTCCTCCTCCCTGCCCCGGTCCCGGGCACTGAGGCCAAGGATTTTCCAGGGCTGGGGGAGATGGAGCGGATGATGGGTCAAGGACAAGGAAGGATGACTCGCATTTTCCTCTTTTGCCTTTTTAAGAGAAATTCTCTCATTCTCCGGCTTAATAAAGAAGACTTAGATGGGTATGGGTATTGGTGTGTAGGCTACTTTTGAGATGTCTGAGTTTTGTATAATTTGCCTGCATCCATCATCTCCAGGAGGAAGTAAGAGATAAAGATAAGGGAACATAAACATGTGCTGGGACAGTTAATCTAGAAATTCCAACTGTTTTTTGGAGGTATTAAGAAAGTCTATTAGAGCCTTTTCCAAAGTAAGCAACATACAACTCCTTGATGAAAATTACATTTGAAGACCACTAAGCAAAGCTGAAACACAGGCAGCTTTTACATTTTGGCCAAAATTGTCAAAACCAGTTATGACATTGCAGTTCTTCTAGCATATGCTTCATACAGTCTTAACACAAGCTAGTCACACAAAGCATAGGCACAACAAGACACATATACATTTTTATGACTTTTTATCATATTATCAATACATCATATATCACAGTTGAAGCGCATTCCCAGATATCTGAGAGAGTGTGAAAGGGAGAGACAGGGCAGTATGAGTCAGTGTTGGCTGGAACAGATGCAGTGAAGTTTGAACTGACTCACATCATCAACAGAGGTGAAAATAAGGACATTGTGTCTGATTATGGAATAGAAGAAAAATAATTCCTCATGAATAAAAATATGATGATGTTAAATTTCCCAATTATGGAAGTCAGAAATGTTGATTGACCTTACTAGAAAGTCTCAATCTAAAGTACAAAAAGCAAAACATCATACAGTATCTTTATGTACTGTATTTCAAACAGCATTTAGCTTACTGATTTCTCATGCTTCATGAATTGCACTGCTAACCTCAGAAACTGAGGTCAGCAGTGGCTTTTGGCAGTCTCTCAGAAGCAAATACATGATTGGCTTAACAATTTGGTACCATCAGAAAACATTTTAAAAATCAATCGATGCTGCTTGTCACTGTGCAGTAGATGATAAAAATAATCTCCTTTACTTATTTCTGGTGCACTAACAAAGTAGCTGATTTTGACCATAATTGTGCATATTATTGTGCTAACAGAAACCATTCAGGGCACTGACACCACTGAGTGCCAATTCAGCACATGACATCTGACTCATCCTCTCTGCTCTGAGTCACTCCCACCCTCCTCAGGTCCAGGAACTGTGACTCTCTGCTAGAGCTGGCTATGTTACTGTGCCACTCCATGGGCAGGATGCCAGCTAAGATGCAGACATAACCCTGGAGAGGAGGAAGAGGGTGTTTGCATTTTGGTGGGTGTTTCTATGTGAAGACAAAGACTGGGTGGGATGGTGTGCCGTGAAAAGAGGACAGGACGAAGGACATCATTAGGGACTGGAGTACAGCCAGGCTGCTTCTCTGTTCCAACAATTCTGTCATGTCTAAAAAACTGTAGACTGCATATGGTCTGTGCTTAAAACAGAAAAGTACGATAGATTAAGCATTTGAAAGCAATTAAAACGGGTCAACAACTGGTCTCAAGGTAACACTTGATAACAAGGTCTGAGCCTCTTCTCTTCACCTTTTATCCTTATTTCTCCATTGCTGTGTTGTTTTTACCGCTTTCTGCAAACATCAAAGCCATAAAAGCTGTAGCTAAGCTCATTATACAAATGAGCTTTGAGGCCTCCTGCACACACTCCATGCAGTACATTTCTGAAAGGTGATCCCAGAAGTTAAAAGGTAAACAACCATAATAAGGGAGAGAGTGTCTCACTGGTCACATAGCTGCACTAGATATGATTTATGTTTCACTGTATGAGGCAAATATACAAGAGCTAGGATATTGTTATACAGTATATTGCGTTTAGTCATACTAGCAGCACTGCTCAAGGGACGACAGTCAGTCAGCCATGTTAGTCCAAAGTGTAAATTAAGTTATAGTACAGACATTCATGGTTCTCAGAGGATAACTTGATAACTTGTACTGAGTTACTGACTTTTCCTAACTCCATCGTGAGATCATTTTTGTTTTTTTAGTGAAACGTCTCTGCAACTATTGCATGAACCAATTGCTACAGATATTCATGGTGTCCAGAGGACAATTTCTAGTAACTTTTGTGGTCCCTTTGTGTTTCCTCTAGCCCCACTTTAAGTGAAATGTCTAAATTACTACAAAATCTTGGTATATGTACTCATGTCGCCCTCAGGATGAACTTTTAAAACTTTGTTGACCCTTTAACTTTTCATCTAGTGCAATCATGTTTAATTCATCCTTTACTTTAAGTTACGCAGATACATGCAAAACCAATGATCAATGATATCCATCATCCTCAGCTAGCCTTTACTTTGAACATTAAGCAAATTAAGGTGAAACATGTTCAACTTTATACCAACATTTTAGCATGTTGAAATTAGCATTAAGCTGAAAGGTTCACTGTGCATGAGTACAGCCTCACAGAACCACTAGTATAGCTCTATAGTCCTGTTAAAGTAACTACTTTCCACAAATTGTAAATGTAAATCTATTGCTTATTTCCTTTCACAATAAAATATTACTACCCAAATAAGCTGACGATTATCTTCCAGGTTGTAAAATTTTAAACTTTCACTATGACTGTAGCCTGCCAAAGTCCTCTACACACAGGCAAGACTGGCATTAAGGAGTTGGAATCTGCATGTAAAACAAAAGCAAAGACTTTATGTCCAAACATACAATCAGTTATTATTGTGTACAGATATACTCCCCTCTGGGAACAGAACATCTGTTAGGGATATAACACTGTGACACATGCAGCCATTGTGAACAGGAAGTCTCAGCTGGCAAAAAGGAAATGGCCATCAGTGAATGGAAAAAGGAAGGGCTCATAATGTCACGTCAAAAACAAACAAAGTAGTATGATAAAAAAGTGACAGTTCAAATACAACCTGACTGAATAGCTCCTGATCAAGCAAATGGGAGGCTTCATTTGAAATTTCTGATTATAATATAAATCTCAGCTTTTCTGCTGTGGACCAATGCAGCTATGAGTGGGAAAAAATCCCCAGCATGATACAGTAGGTTATTGTTTCCCAGAGCTCAGTGCAGCTTAGTGTCTGTGAATGAGCCACAGAGTGCATAGTAATGTGTCTCTCCAGATTCTGTTAAATTACAACAGAGCTTCAGCTTTTCCCAATCAAAATCTTTTTAACTACATGTCTACTCTAAGCAAATAAGCTTAGGCGCTGACCAAGCACTATTCCAAACAGCGATGTATTACAGCAGATTAGCATCATATTTCTATTGTAGACTGACTTCAAAACTAGGCTGTAAGAAGCTAACAGTTGCTTCCACTGTGACTAATCAGAAACTGGAAATTCAGCATTTGGCTTTGCAAGTAATTAAAAGCTGTTTTAACATTTATAGTGCAAATTTCAACATGTTTTCTACATTACATAAACTAGTCTAACTTTGTGAGAGGGTTTTTGAATAAGAGGAAAGAAGAAAACTAGGGCAATAGCTCCTATAATATCTAACTTGGATTTTCATTTCAGTGCAGAAGTATTCCCAGTGTGTCACGAACCTGTCAAACACTGCTCACAATGTGTTAATATGTTTATTGAAAACACAAAACACCTTTTTTTACACAGGAAAAAAATAAAAATAAATGGCACGTTTTTCTTCAACAGAGCATGAAACAAAATGCTGCTAAACAATATTTCTTGGATATTGTCAATACAAATCCACTGACACATTTTTTTGATCAGACACAACATGTATGATAATGGTGTAGATATTATGGAAGCATTTGCTATAAATGGACTAAAAAAATGAATTCATGTCCTGTGATCTGATTATTTTATAAAACAAAGTACAGCTATATTAATAAAGTGTGAACATAGTTAAAAAAATGTAAAAAATAAATAAATATAAGACACTATATCACCTTCACCTACATCACCTTAGCAGAGTAATAAAAGATGCTTTAAAATAAATGACAGATTGAGGGGGCAATGAAAAATTCACAATGATGGCATTAACCCGGAAACAGCTTCTTAATGTTGATGTCAATCCCATCCACTTGTACTTGGTCCAATTATCTAGAGCAAAGACAGTTTAAGAATTTTTCATTTATTTAAAGCTAGAATAAAACAGGTACAACGTTGCTGAAACCACAGGGTGGTGCTAGCGAAAGCTCTTACCTGTCTAAACGGTTGACCACGTCTCTCACAGTGTTGATGAGACTCTCATGTTCTTGTGGGTTACTGACAATGATGCTATGGAGCTTCTTCATGTAGGAGTCAATGGTTTCAAGAGAGGGCGTCTCTCCGCTACCTGTAGGGCAACAAGTCCGTCGTATATGTAACAAAAGTACTTGTATTTGTTTTTCAGATGAGATGTCTTTACAAGATAACCCCAAGCTTGCAGTATTAGAGGATTACATTTTATTAGCTGCTTAACTTATTATTTTTTTTACTTTTAAAATTTGTTCTTACACATCATGCAGTGCTGTTTGTTTTTAACCAGCCTGCATGCTGAACAAAAAACATCTCAAAATGTAATCAGCTGTAGTGTTAACAAATGTTGACATTTTCTGTTTGCCCTATCAGACAAACCGCTCTGGGCACATAGGGCGCTGGAATCGCTGAATGACAAGACAGATGAGAATGAAAGAGGTCCAAGCATTAACAAACCAGCCACTACTTGTCACTACTAATGTCTTTTCCTGTGAGCAGCACTTAAAAACATCCCAGTACTTTGGTACTGGGTCAAAGAGTGAAGCTGGAACCAGGCAAGAACAACCACCTGCTTGATTGGATATTTCTGGCTTTTCATTAGAGTCGTAGTTAAAATAAACAAATAAATAAATAAAAGACCTGGCTTCACACCTAGAAGTAGTTTTGATGTTATAATTCCAGCTGTGTTATGTGCTGTTTTGTAGAGCAAGACATTTCAATAGGTGTGGAAGACAATAGCAAGAAACACACTGTGGGTATGACGTCAGTATTAGTTCTTTATGTGCATTAAACAAGTACAAACACACACACAAAAAATTAATAGAATGAAATTGAAAAGAGTTTATCCTTTTAAATAAACTTACAGGACTTACATACCCAAGCTGTAAAGGAACAGTAAAGTATGTAGATCAAGGAAGCAAGATGCTGGAGGTGGAACTGTGACTCTGGAACTAATATTTTACTACAGCATTTGTCTTTGTATCTAGGGATGGATGACTGGTAAAGGATATCAAATAGTGGTTAATAATGTGCTTTGATCAGTATCAGCAAATGTGAAGCTCAGGAGCCTCACTGCACACTTACAGAACTAAACCCAAAGCAATTTGATTTTCTTTCCACACACAGCAGAATGTTGATTAATAAAAAGGAGCATATTTCATTTTTGTACAAGCTTCTCAAGACTAATAGTCAAAGTCTGTTGTAATGGCTGAGGTGGGAACTCTTGATCAGAAAATATCTGCTGCAGACACAACATAAAAATCTGTCTAGAACAGTGTTCAATCAGTGTTGCTGGCTGTTCTCACCTGGCAGAGGTACAGAAGAGAAACTGGAGGTGAGCGCCTGGCGCAGGGTCTCCAGGTGTTGGTGGAGTAGTCCGTTGCGCCCCCTCTCTTGCATCACATCGCCTTCCAGCCTCTCTACTGCCCCGCGCATGCTCTCCACGTGCTTCTGCAGCGCCGCGTTGCGCTCCTCGTACTCCATGTTTGTCTTACGCAGCTGCCGCATTTCAGCTTCACGTGCTGTAGAGGCATAACACCAACAAGCAACGAGAAACAGAAACAATGCTGAATCAGATGCAACGTCTGGACAGATGCTTCAGGGAGACACAGCAGTTGGGGCCATCATCATTTTTTTATTTAGTCAAAGAGGTGTGCTCTTTTTAAGTTTAGAGCATCACAGAGTTTGGTGGATCTATTCTGAGACAATCGAGCACTATGATACTAAATTCTCTCGAGAGATTCGAGCAATGTGTTTAGAAACACTTAAAAAAAGAACACCAAGTACAAAGCATTTCTCAACAAGAGAGATGGCTGTGCTCAGGGTATTTACCTTTGCTGTGGTTGAGAAACTCCTCTGTGAAGATCGGTATATCAAAGACAGTTCTGTCCTTCCCTTCTGCATCTTTCTGTTAATAGCCAAAGACAGTAATAAGTGAGAGGTAGTCATTTATCTAGCTGGGCTGTGGGTGAGTGGGTAACTGATTTCCTACCTGGCCAATGGGGAAATACAGTGATACAGATTAAGAAGCGCAGAAGTAGAAGTAATTCCATCAACTGCGCTGCTGTGATATCCAAAGCTCTGGAACGGTTTGCAATAAATTTGCCAAAAGAATGTGTTTCACAATAGAAGCACAAGATGCAGTTCAGGTTTCACTTGTATATTTCCTCCAGTGACAGAACACATAATCTTTCTTCATTTCTACTGTATGTTTAATGAAAGTTATGCTGAATCCCGTGTCATTTGAAATCTAGAGGGTAATATTTCCCCAGGAATGCAGATAAATTCACCTTGGCTTTGACTCTTCAGAATACTTAGAAGGAGAAACACTTTTAAAGGGGAATTCCTAATTACATGCAGAACCTAATTAAAATGAATTACACACGCAGCAGAGGCCAAGTGTTTGGATCACAAACACAGGACTAAAGCGGATTATCCTAGCTTTAGTAATGTAACAATAAGCACCTAATATGTAGAGCAAGATGAGGTTAAACACAGCACATTTAGGTTCCTGGGTGAGAAACTTGCTTAAAAAAAAAAGAAACTCTTACTGAGTTTACATAAACCTTAAATCAAATCTCTAATAATCTTTTCACTTCATGTTGATTAACCATTTACAAAGATATTTTGGGAACTCTGTCACTGGAGCTAATCTTATTGGACCTAAAACCCACTTTCATGAAGATTCTGACATTCACCAATGTTGTCTTATTTGGGATTTGTCTTTAAGTAATAATAAAATCTAAAATGTAGAGAACTTTTCTTAAGAACAAATTTGAGAAAAAAAAAAAAACTTAGGAAGATAGTGTTGCTATACTCCTGCCCCAAACACAGGAAAATGGAAAAACAAGAGGTCATTTTTTTCCTAGTTGCACTATCACTTACAATGTCTTTCAGTCATTCAACTAAACCCAATGACTCCATGGTACTCCTCTTGCTCTTTTTTTTATTATATCCTGTTTCTGTAACTCTGCTACCAAGAGTTGGTGCCTCTGCACATTTGTGACTAAGCCAAATTCAAGAAAAGACAAACTGAACTTGGCAAATTACATTATTCTGATTCTGGTGTTGCGCTTTCCCTCTCTTAAATGGAACTGTACTCAGAAGAGGTGTACCACTCCAGCAAAACATTGTGAGTGCGATGGGACAGGAAAGAATTACTAACCTCATGAAGAGCCTCACTGGCTACCTGGTGCCCAACATCTGGAGAGGAAGGAAAGAAAAAAGGACAGCAGATGATTCACGTTTCCCCTGGCGCAGCATGCTTTTACCACACTGTGTAGTGTGGTAATCAAATGAATCAACTGAAATGAGGCAGATCTACATCTAAGTGCAGAACATTTCTCATTCATTTTTGCCAAGGCAGGGCTGTTAATGTCATCAACGTTTTGATATTTAAACTGAGATTTATCCACAGTAATAAAATCAGAAAAGATAATATAGACCATGTGTTGCATGAGCAAAGTGACGGCTTCTTGGCCTCAAGCTGAACTATACTTTATAACCTGGACTACTCTGAAGTATTCCCTTTTGCTGCCATATTTCCATAGACTGAGCAAAGCAAATAATGAGTTATGGTTTCCTACAGCAACCGGTGGAATATATTCAAATTTTGTAGTAATTCAAAGTACCTAGTAGTAAGTGCAAACATCTTTCAAGTGAGCTCTCCAAGTAGGAAAAGATTTCCGAGAGCTGGTAGAGTTTGTGCCATGGTCCACCTGCAGTATCTGTTTAGTTCTCTTTTTCTTTTACACCATTTTTACATCTTTACACATTAGCATTAGCAAAAGAGAGGGCAAACAAGACAAAGAGGTTTTCACTACTCTCAAGTGATTTAATATGTTGCCCAAGGGTATCTTGAAGGTCAAAACCAAACATTTCAAGCCAGAACAAAGATGTGAATCTTCCATTTCTACATTTATATTTGTGTAAAGGGAAAACATAAATCACACAACATCACACTCACTGCCGGCTGCACTGTATGGTATTTATTACAGAACCTGTCTGGGCAGGAATTGTCCACTATCCAAATGTCATCAGACCTATGAAGAATTTGACTTACTATCTACTTATGATGGTTAAAATGAATGTGTGCTATCTGCTCAACTA
This sequence comes from Sandelia bainsii, assembly GCA_032362345.1. Classification (NCBI taxonomy): domain Eukaryota; kingdom Metazoa; phylum Chordata; class Actinopteri; order Anabantiformes; family Anabantidae; genus Sandelia; species Sandelia bainsii. Next base: position 20,117,232 of record JAUMHL010000027.1, read on the forward strand.
TCAAGATTCAGTGGTTGACCTGCTGCTTTTTAACCAGCTCTCACCTCCCCTGTGCCTCTTGCCCTTCTGTTTTTCCTGGACCTTCCTGGTGAAGTGTTTGTAAGCCTCTGTCTTTTGATACTTCTCCAACTCCCGCATGTAGCGCTCCTTATCTCGCTCCGCCTCATCCAAGTATCGCTGCAGAGACAAGAAAGAAAGGTGAGAGGTGCTGGAAAGGAGCAGTCAAAAAGGAGGAAAATGAGATTTGGTGAAACAGGATGAAGGAGGACTGTGGGTGAGATGAGCAGGAGTAATTATTAATCAGGATTAGCTCCATTTAGTAGACAAAAATCAGTAATTTCCTATATTAATAACCTACATTTGTTAAATGCTTGCAACAGAAATGCATCTTGCAACATAATTGGTTTAGGAATTAGGAGAAAAGCTAATAAAACAATCTTCACTCCAAGTCCCAGGATACTGAGAAATCTTATTTAGCTGTGAGCTCTCTGTACAACAGCTACAAATGAGCAGCAAAGTTATCCGGCCTGTATCACACCTCAGGACTTAAAAGCTACATATTTCCAGGTTTCTCAAATAGTTCCTATGAAGTTCTAACTCTGAATATAAATAACATAAATGCTTTAGTAACTATGGATGATGTGCTTTGCAGATTGAACACAGTGACATTCACTCATATCATTCCAGCAGAGTGACAAAATCTTCTGAATACCACTATAATAATGTTTCTATCATTGCAAGCAGCCAATATTATCCTTTGTAAAGTCTTTCTGCTATTCTTGCATCACGGTTGAGGACATATCTAGGACACAGCCAACAAAATATAGCAATACAATCTGTAAAAGGATGTCGAACCGCTACAAAACATAGTCATGTTCTGTCAGATGCAAAACACTGATGCCACTGGCTCTGTGGAGCTTTTGTTCCTACACTGTTTTTGTGCACAAAGAAAAATGAGATGAAGGTCTCTGCTGGTTTGTCAGAGTGTTAAATCAGGCTGGGGATAGTGTTAAGTGCATGCTGTAGATATCCGAGTTCAGTCCATAGAGGCATGGTTAGTATAATTATTGAAAGCCAAGAGGAATCACAATTAGAAATCCACCATCTTGTTCAACCAAAATCTAAATACAGTCTGCTGCTGGCTGCTCATACCACTGCTCTGTTTATTTATTGCTGCACTAATGGATACTTTAATCAATGTTTGCAGCTTATGTTTCATATTGTATCAAAAAAGTGGGAAGGAAAAGAAATGCTAGCCTTTTTTTTCTTCACAGTTCTATGCTCAATATGTAATCCTGTTTGGAACTTTTTCACTGACCTGCTTCTCCTCAGGGGGCAGCTTGCTCCACTCGTTGCCCAGCATCCTCGTAATCTCTGGAAAGGGCACGTCTGGACGCTCTGCCCGTAGCTGCTCCCGTCTGTCGTTCATGAAGCGAACATAGCCCGTTAGGGGAGCCTTGGGTGCGTTGCTGTCCTTCATTGGCTTCTTCCTCTTCCTCCCCTTGGTCCAGCTGCCACGTCGCGGCTTCTGCAAGAATAACAAAAACAGATATCTTTTGAAGACAGGTAGCAATCCCCCCATGATATACACTAACAGGACATGCTTAGAGTTTAAATTGGAAGAACTACAAAATATATAATTTGATATCTGAGTTTTCAGCTCTTACCTCATCTCCATTTCTCTGATTGTTGTTGTCAGCATTGGCTCCAGGTGAGCCTGTCTGTTCTTCCATGATGTCTATGACTGACAGAGGAGATCTAGATAAAACAATGAGAGCTGTTATGGTACAAATACCTTGTAGTATATGAGGCTATTGTTTCAACCTGGACATAAGGAGTTAAATTATGAATCTAACTAAGATTTACATATGATCCTGAAAGGTCAGAGATTACTTAGTTGGGCTGGACTGAGATGTGGGGGCATTGTCACAAGGGAGGGTGACCAGCCAGGAAAAAGAGAGAAGATCATTCCTTCTACAGCCGTATCCGCTTTTTGGCTTTTCGTCCAAACTCCTCCCAGCCTTAGATCCAAACCCACTCTTGGCCAGCCACATTTCCTCTAATAGAAATGTCTTGCCGCTATCAATTATTATTGAGCAAGTGAATGGAAAAAACGAATTGCCCTCACTCTTTAGACACTGATATAGCCTATTTTAAACAGGAAGAAGCAGTGTTGTGCTACTGCACCATTAATTAGGCATAAGAAAACGCCTACAGGCTAAAAAGCTCTGTGAGAAAAATAAAATCTGCTCTCTAGATGAACTTTTTGTTTCACAAAGTTTTAAAGAGACTTTAGAGTCCAGACATCAGTGTTAGCTAGCTTACTAGTATTAAAATCTCAATGAAATGTAAAACCACTTGAAAAACATTAAGAAACTTATGTTAAAAACATTTCACAGAGTACCTAATTAAATAGCAAGCCAGCTAGAAGTACTTGTGGGCAAAGAGCCCAACTGAAATTAAGAACAATGTAATTGTGTTTTAACTTTTGACCCCATCTAAATCATTATGTGGGAAGTAGGTCTCTGTGTCCTGGATGTGGTTTCTGCCCCCTGCCACTAAATACTGTGGGAAAAGTCACAAAGGAATTAGTCAGTCTACCACAAAAAAGTCCCTTTGGGAAGAGAATACAAGGGTAAAATCTCCCTACAGCAGGGAGTTGATGTAAGTGGGGTTTTCTTTTATTTATTTCTGTGATGTCTGAAGTAAGTTTCTAGTAACATAATTTTATACTTTGATCACACATCTTGCCAAACATAGGGAACCTGCACGTGTCACGCCTAAGAAAACTTACAGGTGGTACCAAAAGATGCTGAGGATTAATGAAAAGTTAAAATGCTATAAAACTCTTTAAAAAAGAACAAACAGCATAAAAATAGAAACCATTATTCTGTTTTCAGATATAAGGACAATGCAGCAGTGCCCTCTGCTGGATGAGAGTCCATAATGGACTATGCAATGATGATTTGAATGGAGTTTTATCTAGGCAGAAGACAATACAGTGTGCTACAGAGTATTTCAGTGTGCTTACATGTTTTTGTAAAGTACTAAAAAACTTCCTGTAATTTTAGCTAAATGCTGTATGACTGCTGTATCTTCCAGCATTTAACTCGCGTTATTTCAAATAATAAATCACAGCCTGTTCTAAAGGACACAAGGCCAACATAGGCTTAGCGTTATTCCTGTGTTTTAGAACCCCCGAAATAGTTAATAGCGTTACTAAAATGTGCAGTTGTGTTAGCATTTAGCATTCTCTATTAGTTGTAACGTTCGTGTATGGCGCATAACATTTGTGTATGAGCCTAATAGTGTTGGATAATGTTAATATTAAGCGACGCTGGTGTAATCAAGCGATGGATGGCAACATAACAGGCCGATTAGATATCTGAGCAATACTGGACTCAACTGTTAACTCAACATTAAACAGGGATGTTGGCGAAATTCATTCAGAATTTATGGCCAGATGGCAAACCTGTTGTGCACGGATGCTGGCTAGCGTTAAGCTAATTATTAGCTGCACGAGCTAACGTACTTAAACCTTAAAAAATATAATGCATGCATTTCAGCACTACGAGCTATTGTTGTATGAATGTTAGATATCTGATACCCATGTCGACTCACGTTACTTAAACATTATATTCACATGTAAAAGGTTATTTTACAAGCAAATGGTCAAGCACTAGCATACCATTCTGGTGAGCTAATAGCTAGGTTAGCTGTGCTGCTAGCTAGGTTTAGTACGCTACAGGCTAGCTATCACACGGGCAGCTACCGTTATGCTTTAGCTAAGCCAGTTCGTCAAACTGCGATTTAAAACATCATTAAATTAAATATTTAATATACATTTAATATAAACCACCAGGTGAAAATTAACCTTGGATAACGTATTCCGTAGCTTTACCTGCCCAAATGAGTCCTAATCAAAACAATACAGCAGCCGCTCCATAGAATCAAAACACATAGAAAGACATGTAGCCAACTTCGCCATGCAAACGACTATTATTTCTGCCTGTATTTTTCAATACTGTTTCGGATTTGTGTTGGTACTTTGTCAGATATGCGAATAGTGGGGGGATATAGATGCTCACATTTGTTTTTCAAATGTAGCTGCAGTAAAGAGAAATTGACTTTATTAAGTTTATTTATTAGGTTTACAATTGCTTGATGTCCAGCCCATAATAAGTACACACCAGAACCGGCAGTATAACAAAGTGAATTCTGCATAATGTACTTACAAATGTCAATGGAACCAAGGCAAGACTAATTTATTTAATGTCCATTGAGGCAATCTGCTCTACATGTTGTGATTCTGTGCCCGCATCGCCTGTCTTCCTTTTCTTCATGCACATATCACACAACAGACCAGCCTCTTTTAGAGCGGTGCTGCCCCCCACTGTTAGTTTTGCGTATATCCTAAATTCACATCAGAGTTAGCTCCCTTTAGAGATGTCAAGCTTTATTAATTAGACAGAAATAGGGATAACATCAGGGCTTGTAAGAGGTATATCATTCACGAGATGAGGAATTCTTTCATCTTTGTGTTGATGTGGATCTTTTCTGGTTGTGGTTCTTTCCTTTCCTTTTGAACTGAGAGCAGATGTAACAAGGCAAAACAATTTTGGGATTAATAAAGTTTTTTGAATCTTGAATTGAATCTGATTTGGATTATTGCAGATTACTCAGGCAAAGTAACACCCTAAGCCAGCTTTAAGGTTTTTGTAGTTTGTAGTGAAATACCTATGATAATACCCTTGTATTCTTGTATAACTTTATTCACTTGAGAGGAGTAGAAAAACTGTGCTGCTTGTTAAAAACAAGACTTTCATTTCAGTGCAAACAGAAATTTCCATACTGTGTCTTCAGTCTTCAGAAGCTTCCAACCCAGAAAAAATCTCCTAACATGAGAAAAAAAGAGAGATACAGACCTAATACTCTAATTCCAAATTAACAGATTTCAAACCAACACCCAGGCGGGAGTAACCTAACTAGCTGCAGCCTTATTGAAACTCTGATTGCCATCTCATCGCAATCATCCAGAGTTAATCCAACCTAATTCTCCAGCTCATTACACACAGTCTGGCGACATCCAGTCGCTGCATGCAGTTTATAAAACAAAGTCACAAACAAAATAAAGACATTTAGCTTGGAATGCTCCTCAAAGTTTTACATATCTTGTATAATCAAATAAATTTTCTGAGGATGTAAGAAATGTTTTCTCAAAGATTTTCTGGAAAAAACCCCCACCAAGAAATAGCAACACTCTTAGTTTCAATATGTAATATATGATTAACTTGTACATTCAAATGTGATATTTAAAATGGCTTGGTTAAAAATTGTCTTGTGGATGTGTTGCATTTAGACGCTCTTGTTGGTGGCAAACCTGATTACGTGCCACATGTATGGAATTCTCCACACATCACTGCAAAAAATCCATATGACCCATACCAAAATCTGACATTTGGTATTGATGTTTTAGATGGCAGAAAACATTTCTCCTCCTTCACAGTTTTATTTGTTTATAAAAAACTCACCACAGCATATCCTGTCCAGAAATTAAACATGCTACATGCTATTTTTCTAAGGTTGTTTATAAGGTATGCATTTTTCTCATGGGGATTTGCTCTCAATTACAACAACAGGTACACACATTAGTTATGATAATTCTAGATGAAATGAACAGAAAAAAGCATCTGCCAATAGTATGGTAATGTCTTCCAGCAGACATCTCAAATTTTAGCTTTTCAACAGTCTTGAATTAATAAGGGGGACTGCTTGCCTGTGGAATCATGTTTGTCACTAATTGGCCAACTTGGAGCACAAAAGTGATGCAGGCCAACTGTTCAGCTCCCAGTAGTAGCATGTCTGGCTTGATTTTTACTTTTTTTCCCATTATTTTAACAATTCAGCATCAATGGTCACTGCATTGTGGGTAGCGGCACAGCAAACAAAGCTTGGGAAATACTGAGCCAGGTTTAATCAGCTCTGAACCGGAGACTCTTTGGATCCCAGTAGACCTGCGGGCCACAGTGTCCAGCTGTCTCCTGTGCTGTTATCCACCTGTCATGTCACGTTGAATCATCTGGTCCCAGCCTGAGACGTTTAGTGCAGAGGAAAGCTTTCCAGCCACTGGCACTCTGTGAGTTGGTCGTATGTCCTTGCCAGTTGCCTGTGTCGCCTGCATAGAAAGTGGTGACACTGTGACACCCACGCTGCATGCATTAAGCCCTCTTTATGCCTCAAGATATCAAAGCTGGTAATGTCACATGATATGTCAGCAGGTTGAGATGTTGAAGTTATTCAATCAGTGGATCATCTGTCTAAAATAAGTGTGATTTACCACTGTATGAACACTGAGCACATCAAGGTGAATACCATTATTTTAAAAGCAAAATTAAGATTCAAGCTTGTGTAACTGTAATCAGTATTTTTTATATTTACTGTAATACTATCATGAATTTAATGCTATGCCAATAAAGGTTACACTTGCACCACAACCTTGCGCTATAGAGCAGATAACTGGCTTCAATTTTTCAGCATCTTGCTGTGTACATTTGGGTATTAATGAGAATAAATTAGCTTCAGCTCCATCGTGCTTTAAGATATTTGATTAGTATTAATACCACTGTGTGCTGTTTGAAAACAAATATGTCAACATATGCTAAGTAATGTATTCATTAGCTTAGTTAATACCTCATCAGCATAACCGGTTATGGTTCAGCGTATGATGGTGAATGTGGCAGGATATTTGGCAGAACAAGTGCCTCTTGTTTCTTGCGCACAAACAGAAAGTACAGCTGTGAACTCTGCTAATACCACAGAGAACAAGAGCTCAAAAGCTGCAAGGACTGTTGCATCAGCTTGTTGCTATGTAACCGTCTAATTAGTAACTAACCTGAAGAATCAAAGGGGAATGATGTTGAAAATAAGAATGAGATACATGGATGGACATGGGTACAAGTAGTCCTCAAAGGGAGAATACAGCATGGAGAGTTTCATCTTTTCCACAAGCTGTGGTTGAAGCAGGGATGGGCAACCATGTGCAGCAGAAGGCCAAGTATCAAGGATTTTGCACGGAACTTTACACCATGTGATTCCCGTGATTAGTACCTCCTCTCTCGCTGAAGATAATCAGTGAAACCACCTGAAAAAAGGCTCAGATATGTTCAAAAAAGGGTTCTATGTAATCAGAATCACGGTGACTAAAGGTAAATTATCTCAAAACTGTCATTATCATCACCCTCTGATCCTTTTTCATCAGAACAGTTGTGTCCCTCTTTCAACTCATGTAGTGTGGCCAGCATGAACAAATGGCACAGAAAGTTTACTTTACCTAACTTTACTGGAACTATTTTCATAATGTCTGACCTTCCATCCTTCCATTTTCCTAATCGCCTTTCCCATTAAGGGTTGCAGGGCTGCTGGAGCCAATCCCAGCTGTCCTTGGGACAAGAGGTGGGCATGGGCAATATAAAGTCACCAGTTAGCTGACAGTATTTTAAACATTAGCTAACAGTACAGTATGAAGTATTGGTAGTAGTAGTAGAAAAACATATAATAAAGGCACTTTTTTGGTCTTCTTGTATTGAACAAATATGATGTCTGTTAATTAATAAGCTTTAGAGATGTTAAGCAGTTTAACTTTGGAGAAAAAAAAGCCTGCCTGGGATGTTTTGAAGGCTACCTGTTTCCAGAGTCCAGGCAGTGTATTTAGTTTTTTTTCTTTAAAAGTATGATTTTGAGTAGTAGGTAATTCAAATTATACTACTTCTTTGGACCTCTCACTTTGCTGACCACATCAAGGCCTTTCAGCAGCTCCTGGAGGACCCTGTGTGACATCCTACAGAAACCCTTACTCACAAAACCCTTCACTTTCCTCTCAAATACAAGTTTCCCAATGTGCACCAATCACTTCCTTCACTGTGGGTTTACAACTACAGTATTTTCACTTATGTAATGTTTAATTTTATGATGATTTCACTAATTAAAATGTACATTTTAATGTGATTCACTGTCGTGTATGATGCATTGTTATGTTTTGCGGCTCTCAGAGCATATTGTTTCGTATATTTGCAGGATGAACAACACTTCATAAAATTGAAAGCTGAATCTTCAGTGAAAATAGAAAACCTGTTAATCACCATTGGAATAAATCTGCATTTGAAACAGGTGCCTAAGTTCAACAGAGTTACATTTACAGTTTTAGGGAAACCAAGTGCGATGCTTCTCTGAATTCAGAGGAAAAAAAGGTTTGTAAATCTGAAAGTGATGTGTTGAATCACCTTACAAAACAATTCCAGTAGTCACCAAACTGATTTGTTTGTGAGACCTGTTTTTGTTGTACTATGTTACTGCTACTAAAACAGGTTACACAATGTTACATTTCAACCAAGACAAAAAATTTGAACTCATCTCTCATTTTACACTTAGTGTCTCACGGAAAACCTGCAGTTTCTCAGTGTAAAATGGAGGAAGAACACTACAGATAAATAGGTTTGCCTGTGTGGCTGTTTATCACTATTGGTCAGTAAGACAAGAGGCAAGGCAAAAAGAATTTCGTTCAGGAGACTACAGGAGTAATGTCTGGACCACAGACAAGCTAGTTTGGAGGGAGTGTCCACTTTGGAAGATGAGGAGTATTCTGAAAAGGAGGATGATGGCTCTGTCAATTCGAGTCTAACTACAGGAGCTGTTGCTCTAGGGCTGCAACCTACAGGGGAACAAATATCAACGTCAAAAATGGGGAAATTAAATTGTCACCCTACATGGCTGCCAAAGTGATAAGGATGCAACTAGGGCCAACTGTTACTCATATGCAGGAGTTTTCCATTCCACAGACCATCTAGAAGATCACTCTGGACTGTTCAATAAATTGTCAAGTGCAGCAAATATATTTGTAACACACACTCAGTCAAAGTCTGTCCCAAAGTGTGTGTGTAGATGGACACATTTTATGTCTACGGTGTGTAGCGGTAGTAATAGAAATCTAGTGTGTATACAAAAACAAAAAATCTTTGAGACTACCATTTAAAAAAAGTTTCTTTATTGCATCTTTATTTGTCTTATATTCATTAAAATTGTTTTCTTTAGTAAATATTACATTTTCTCTTAAAAAACAAACTGAACCATTACTGATAGTATACTTTTATTGATTGTATACATTTATTGATTGTATATATTAATTGTAAATTTGTAGTAGTGCATATGTACGCACAAACACACTGCAGATGCAAAGTAAATAAACCAAAAGCCTTTATTGTGAGTCAACCCAGATTTTAAATGATGGCTTGAAAGCAGCTAGACTGCCCTTTGTAAAGGGCTAAAGAGGCGAGAGGAGGTGACAATGGATAATAATATGATGTATGATGCTTGCAGTAAGCTTTAAATGTCTTATCTAAATTCCTACACAATGACAGCCCTTCTCCCCAACCATGTCACGTGTGTCATTTCTGTTGCACCGCCTGCAAGATAATGGACAAAAGAAAATCAATAAGTAAGAATCTTATTGAATGAACCATGGGGCAAAAGCAACAAGCCTAGATGAATACACTATTTGGGGCAGCTGTGGCTCAGGAGGTACAGCACTCGCCTGCCAATTGTAGGATCGGTGGTTTGATTCCTGGCTCCTCCCGTCATATGTCGAAGTGTCCTTGGGCAAGACACTGAACCCCAAGTTGCCCCCGGTGTGTCAGGTCAGCTGCATAGCAGCTCTGCCATCAGTGTCTGAGTGTGTGTGTGCAAATGAGTGAATGAGAAGCAGTGTAAAGCACTTTGAATACCAATCGGTAGAAAAGCGCTATACCAGTGCAGAACATTTACATGCATACTATTTTAACTTTGTGGCAGATGGTTATGAGTCTTATTCAGAATGTTTAGGCATTCAACAATTTGCATTTAGGTAAAAAAAACAACTGTATTGTACAAACGATTACAATACTCTTTATTTAGATGTACTGTATACAGTATATTTTCATACAGGATGCATAAAGTTGAACAAAGAGAATTCAAAAAGAATTTTTTTTTATATTTCCATGTTCTGTGAAAAACATGATTTGAAGATGTGGAAATTGAAGTGAAAAGGGTGGTGCGTTTTCTTTTTAGTCTAAAACACAACATACATACTACTCTAACATGTTACATATTTAGTCAATATGTTACCTTAGATCACTGTATTTTATTTCAGTTATACAAGCAGCACATTTTGGATATGGACTAGCGTGAAATAGTTTTAGTTAATAAATTCATAACATTCTTGGAGAAACAAATTTTTTATGTATGCAGCAACAAGCTCCTCATTGTGGCTGTGACAAATTCCAGTCACAGATGTCGTGTTGGATCAAAGACACGATTACATTTATAATGCATTTTGCACTGATGTGTACTTGGATTCCACTGAACATCCATATAACCCAAACTGTTACAGTGGAGTGTTGGAGTGTGTGTGAGAGAGCATGACGCCATGCAATCACATCAGGGGAATTGTCACAGCTGCAATATTATGCAGTTGCGCAGATAAGTGTGTTTAACCTGTCCTCGCCCCCACTGCACTCTCCCATGGGTGACAATGATGGACAAATTGGTTATGAGATCATCAGCCGTGTACTTCTGTCATACATATATCTTCACTTTGCTGTGATATGTGCATTTGTACTCCTGCAGCAGAGGGACACATACTTCTGGCTTCAGGGAATAGTTGTCCTTTACTAAACATGATGGGCACGGGACAGCAATACATGTCTTTTTACTGCCTGGTCACACAGCAAACATGCTGAGAGATACAGTATGTGACACTGTTTGAAAAGCTTGTGATTAAGCTTGTGATATGCTACCTGCATTTTACCATTGTGTAAGCATAGACAGTCAGCTCAGCTGCAACACCACCGGAACTGTGCATACTATGTCACACTATCATATACTATCTACTTAAAATAAATTATTTTGACAAATGGTATCTCCTCACAAATAGACAGAGAAACATCCACTTGAAGCAAATTTCATGGGTTACAATTTCCTTTAAATAAATGTGACTACAGGCTTGTCCCATTGCTGTGGCTTTTCTCCAGCCTTGCTAAACTAATTGGAGCTTACACATGCATGTCAACATCCTCGACTCCTGCAACTTGTGGCATTACAACAGGGAGATCAATGACATTATGCAGGAGGACATCTGTATTGGTCCTTAACATCTATTTCTTTTTTCTTTTTCTATCCCTTTAGCCTCGCTACCTTGCTTGTCTTGTCTTCCTCAATCCTTCTTCCCTTATTTTCCCCTGTCTCTTCTAGCCTGCAGCAAAATCTTCCAGTCCACATCTTGCTTGAATGCTGAATTTATGCAGTCATGGTGTTAGTCAGACTGGTCGAAGACGCAATTACATCAACAATTCAGGCAATAAATTACCCTGCAATTAAAAGGCAGCCTCTTTTCTTGTTTATGCCTATGGAGAGCTCTGTAAATAAACCATAGTTTTTTGTGTGTAGACACATGCAAGTTTAGTGTGGCTCCTCCAAAATGATGTAAATACAGTTGTGAGTGGCCTTCTCCAAAGAGCCAAGCTCCATTTCCTCCTGTCTTGGTAACAGACGAGCTTTATCTCCTGTTACTGAGCATGGGCTTTGGCTGAGGCCCAGGAAGCACCAGGGAGAGAACACAAAGTCGACTTCAATAGCCCACACACGCGCACAAATGCAAAAAGACACATTCACGTGCAAAACGCACAGAACAGACACAGTTGCAAAAGCAATCCAAGGACCCAGCCAGCCCATCCTTGGTGTTTCACTTCCAGCTGATCAGAGAAGACTTTCAGAGGTGAGTAATACTTCACAGGTTTTTTCTCCATCAAATAAGTTCTTTGAGGGTACTACTGTGGATAGTGGATCTGAAATTATTGTTTCTTTTTTAATGCCACATTTTAAGTTAATTAGTAATGCTTATAATTCATGTCCAAAGTACCTTCCCCTTTTTTGGCAGTAGCAGACAGCTGGTTTACGCAAAAACAACAGCAGCAACAAAAAATTATAATCTACCCACTGCACTCTAAGTGCCGGACACTAGAAGTTGTACAGATGCACTTTGCATCTATCTGGTTAATGTTGGAACATTTAGAGGCTAAACAGTGATGTATTTCACACAGGAGAGACGATAAACAGAGCAAAAAGAAAAACAAGTGCTGGACTTAAGTTTGCCAGATGACGAGAAGTGCAGCGAATGAGGATGTTTCTCTATAACGTCAGATAATGCAAAAGGCAGTGGTACGTCAAATGTTGTTCATTGCTTTTTCTTCTGCCCCCAAGTGGCCAAAAAAAGCAGTTGTTGCAGGTTTATACTAAGTGGTAACAAATAACAATAAATACAATAGTTTGATGTTTCATCTTAACTGACTTGAATTTAATTGAATAAGTTACGATGACCTAGGGACATTTAGCTAAATGCTAAATTGTAGTTGGCGCAGCAGTAATTTTATATGCTAACAATTTTTCTTTGTTATTTAATTTGTACGTTTCAGCTTCCAATGACAAATGCTTCAGTAGGAGTGCATCTATCTATACAAATGTGGATGCTTAAACAAGAACATGTTTCATTTTTTCCGACAGAAAAGTAACATGAGGACTTTGGCTCTCTATAATGGCAATGACAATCCTTTGTATCTCCCCTCATATGCGAGTGACAGTTTTTTGAAGCATCTTCATATTGAGGGAATTTGCTTTACATGAAATTTGCTGGCAATGTATTGGAAGTCATTATGATGTTTATTAAAGAGGGCTGTTATGTCTAGTATCACCACCAAGCACTCACATAGTTCCTTCTGTTGCTCCAAGGAAATCATGTCAGACTTATCGCTAAACGATTAATGAGTGGGAGATACAAAGTCCAGACACATGTGATGGTTGTGCGTTGAAAGCATTAAGGCACTAAAAAGACTGGCCTTTGTTAAACCCGGCTGGGAGAACTGAGGGTAGTGGAGGGCAACTGGAAAAACGAGGCAGCCTTTGCGAAATAAGTCTGTGTAATCCATCAGATGCCAGGTCTCATTATGGCTATGGGTACAGCATGAAAGAGAGCCCTTTATCTGGGCTTCCTGTTCTTATTAGCAGCACTCATGCAAAGGATAGCAGCAGACTTTCCTTCATCTGCCACCTATGTGCCAGGGGTCCACTGCTGACACAGGGAAGCAAAGACAGTCTCTGGCCTGCATTCCCTGGCCAGCTCTGTGGGTAGACCTGCCAAGTTGTGAGGATGTGTGTTGATGTGTGTGTGCTGTCTTTGCATGCAAGTGTGTATGTGTGCCTACAGATATCCGGGGCAGCTCAACAGTTACTTTGGAAACCTTTTTTTGCCAGATGCAGCACATCCACTCCTTCACTGGCTGTAGCCAAATCCAAAATGGTAGGAGCTATTTTAAGCCACCCATTCTCAAAATGGTGACACAACGCTGAAATGATTTCAGTGGACCTGGTCTCTCAAACATGAAGTGAACCATCTGTACAATGTAGAATTCAAATCAGTGTATTTTTATTGCATACTAATAAGTTTAAAGCACTTGAGATCTCAAGGAGACACAAGTCCTGTCTCTTCTTGCAATCCCCGCAGAGGGGATTTTGTGGTGAAAAAGCCAACTCACTGACCACAGCTCACAAAGCTGCTATGTATGACATGAATATGAATGTGAAGATGAATGTGCCAGTCCAGGATGATAAGCCACACCACGCTGGGAGAAGGACACTTACATCACCAAACCCCTTGAAAATCTTCTACCAAATGATTGCTTGTTTGTTGCTCACAGGGAGGTCACCAACAAACCTATGAGATGTCTGCATTAAAGATTACAACCACAGGAAAGCCAAACTCTTACTGCTAAATCAATCATTAGATTTAATCTTCTTTTTTAGAGCAATTCTCATGCACATTGGTGGTGTTGCAAACTGATGCAATACCCGATGGAGCCAGCAGAGGGCAATAGGTGACAGTAGTGGTGCCGTGTCACTGTCAGAGCTGTTCTGATGAAGGGCAGGGCTGTCAAACATTAAGGAATCCTGAAGTATAGCAGGTGGAGCGAATAATGCCCTCAAAAGGGAAGAGAACAAAACGGTACAAAGACCATCTCCAAAGATGAGGGGCTTCAATTATCATAGCCAGAAACTAGCTGACAGTGTGCGAGGGGAGCCGGATTGAACTTTTCAAAGAAGTGGAGAAGCAGGGTGAGGGTCATTAAAAAACAGTGGCTGCCACTTGACAGAATGAAAGGTGGCAAATAGGACTGGACTTTGGATACCAAGTGTTCTTTAGGGGCATGCAGGAAGAGAGAGACAGACAGATGCCTCAGTGAGTCTGTACAAGCATAGCAGTTGGTCTTTTGACATGCCGACTCCTTCCCTCTTAGATTGTGCTCTAATCAAGGTGGCCGACCTGGACAGAAGTGTTTGGATGCAACGGAAATAAAGACATTATGTTCTGCTTTCCACAGAGACAGAAACAGTCCCAGCTTTCACTATAGAAGAGGCAAAAATAACAGACAGGCTTCTGTATGTAATTATTTGGCTATACATCAAGCTTTGTGAATGTGTGTGGGTGCTATGTATACATTCAAACTCTGTAAACACCTGTCATGTGTGTGCTTTCGTCAATATGGTCCTATCATCTGCATGTCAAAGGTTACAAACAAGCTCACGGCTGAGCAAGCAAAGGGATCAAACAGGGGAGAGCAGGAGGCAAATCAGTTGACTTTTCCCCCAGACAGGATGACTACTGACAGCAGCTCACAGCCTCAATACAAACATACACAACACAACTAAACAGTCATGCTGACACACACACACAGAGACACACTCTTCTGAATCGTGCACACATTGGCCTGCGCTCGAGCTTGTACTCACACATACATACAACTATCTAGCCTTTCACCATACATGCAGCTAATTGGGGCCTGATGAGGAAGTCATCTACAGTGAGTAAAACAATGAAGCAGGCAGCAGAGGATGTCGCCAGCCAACAGAAATGGAGTCACAGAACGGCCGTACAGATAAAATCTCTGCCAGCGCCTCCAAAAACCCACAGGAGCCTTTTCTTCAGGTATTGGCACAGACGAACATGAAGGGGCCTAATTAAGGGTCGTTTCCCAGGGGAGTCAGCTGCACCAGCTGTATTATTTGCCCAGTTCGATATGCAGCCAGGCTGCTGTTTTCCATTTCTTTCTGTGCCTCGGGCCTATCTGCTTGACCTACTTCAGTCCACAAGGTGCTCTCAGTCTGGTGAAAGCGTATGAGCAGGTCTGAAGGACACATGGAATGGAAAGGGAGCCTCCTGAATGACATTGGGAATAAATTCGAATTTAGCCTTTTAGACTTGGAATAGATTTGATCAAGATAAAATTGATCACATTAGCGCTGCAGTAGTTCATCATCAGCTCCATATCTCTTGATGTCCTGTCCACAAATGTCATTGCCACTCACTGACATGGTAATTGTCAGACTCCCATAAAACTATAATGCCCTGAGCACATTAATAGAGCCACAAAATCAGTTCAAATGAACTAATTAAATATTATTACACATCACTGGAAAAAAAGGTCATGTCATCTTTGGTTGCATAGCCATCGCAGCTCACACAGTCTCAACCAAGCAACCCTAAATTCATCCTCCCTATTCTCTTCACACGCGCCATTCTTCCAAACACAAAGCTAATATGCGGCGGGCCTGACAGTGACTACTGCGTGAGGAGGCATTTACATAAGCTTGTGTATATGGCCATTGTGATGATAATAGGCGTGTGATCTCCTGTGTCAGCAAATGAGAAAAACATCTCATCCATTCAAATAGATATGTCAGCCAAAGCATAAGCCCCCCCCCCCGCTATAATTGGCCACAGAGGTCACCCTGGCAAAGCCGAGAGGCAACATTTAATGTGGCACAAGAATTTGTTGTGCTCATTCACCCCTTCTCTCCCTGACAGACAAAACTGCTAGTGCCCAGCTGAAATGTGACACCAGGTCCGCTCGGTGTTAGCCGCAACTGCCTAGCCAAGGGTCGTGTTTCCATGCAACATTTCTTTAATGGTTTCCATTAATATTGCTCATGTCCACTGTCACTGCCGAACTCCTTCTCATAATGCATTATTTGTGCACTGTGTGGCAAAGGGCTGTGTGTCAGTTCAGAAGATCACAAACTAACGTCGAGACCCAACCTTGCAGGGATGACACTGCTGTTAATCTAAGTGGCCTGGCTTTCTAATTTCTCTTTTTTTGTTTTTTTTAAGGAAAACGTGGCATATCCTACTCACACATACTGTACTTCTTATTCCTAAAATAGATCAACTTTAAAAACAAAATGCAAAAAGAAATGTCAGCAACACAACTTACAGTATAACATTGATGTACCCTTCTGTAGATCTGTCAGTAAAAAAATAAATCTTGAGAATCTCTGTAACTGAGTTGTAAATAGCTGTATGTTTGTCGAATGCTAAAATCAAGATTTAGAGGATTACACTTTCCATCAGATGGAACCTCATGAAGCTCATCTTTATGAACAACCTGTCAAAATTTGACCTTAATTATTCCGCTGATGGATTTCAAATGTTTCTTCATTCATCAGTCTTCATTAGTTAAGATTTCTCTACATTTCTACGTGTGCACATTTCCACAGTGTCAGTTGTGTTTCATTCACCACTTACAACAAGATGTTGCTCTTTAAAGGCCCTATTAGACATGGTTTGTCTATCACGGGTTGTACTGGTCGTATCTAAAAAATGTGACACTGTGACAGACAGCACAACATGCTGCCACGCTGCACCTATTTCCACTGTCATTCTTTTCCTACCCACTAAAGTTGTCACCAGAGTAACTGAAGTGTCACCGAAATGTAGCTACCTCTAAAATCTAGACAGAGTAGCTTTAAAGTTTCACTCAAAATTTCAGACCTGGTTGATTTGGTGTCACCGGTGGTAAATGAAAAAAGGTGTTTACACTGCTACAAAACAAACTCATGCTGTAAGTGAGTCAGTGTAATAGCTATAGATGTTTTCCACACAGAAGCAAAGGCATCAACAACAGGATTTGGTTACCTGCTGAGAATTTGGAGGCGTGCAGCATGTTGCCTCCAGTTTTTTATCTAACAGGACTTGACACTTGTGCCCTCCACAAACCGCTGAGCTCCGCTGAAGCTGGAGTTCTTGAGGTGTGATGCGTCGACCATGTTTATTTCCATGCTATGCTATGACTGGATGGTTGTTTCAGCCACTGCCAGATACACCAACTATGTGTACAAGTGTTTATACTGTCTTGGTAACACGGTAACTGTTACATAGTGTGTTAAACACACACAGTAAACAATCAGGCAGTGGAGACCGTGTGCGATCAGCTTTTCCTCTGTTTCATTTAAAATCCATTCAGTCATTGTAGTAAACTGATTCTGCTTTGGTTTCCTCTGGACACAAGATGATCCAGACTGGCTGTTGACTGGCTGCTGCTGAACTTCATCACAGCATATTTTCATAAAGTTGAACTTTTCTCAATTTCCCCCCTGTATTTGTCTACGTATCGCTTTTCTGTAGACAATAAAAGGCCACTGTCACTGGGCCAAAGATTTATCGTCGGCAGTGTCCACGCCACTCACAAGGCTTATTGTTGCTGCTCCCTCTCATTTCATTACTTCTTTCCAAATATAAAAAAATCTGTTGATGAGAAATATCTGCATTCATGCTCTAGTTGTTTCGACTATAAAAAACCACTCCATGCTTCACTATTTGAATGCTTTTAATGCAAATAAATGTTTAGCTTGCTGTGATCCAACTGTAATGTTGTAAACATTTAACAGGAAGTTTATCAGAAACACTAAGTAGGCAATTTCAGTTCAACATGGGAATTCAGTACACAGGGGTGTTTTAGTAGCTTAACTGTTGAAAGAATGCATACTATAAATGCAGTAGCATTAAAACAGACTTGGTTTCATTAACATCACATTAAAATGTCTTTGTTATTCATTCACTATGTTTTTCAGTAAAATTATACCAGATGCCAGATTCTCTGAGAGAACTTTCCATGAGTAAGTTCTTGTACGACAGCATCTCTGAGGTCCTGTCTCCAAAGACCTGCTTCCTGCTATAGGAGGATGTCACATGTTAATTAAATCTGTCAGTGTTTTACTCTGTTGCCTTCTCAATTCTCTATGAGCATTTGTTATTCATTCCAATTAATATCTTCTTATAGAATTATATGTCCACAGCCACCATCTGTTGTTGATCTGAAATATGTCTTACCTTGTTCTTCCCTCCTCTTGTCATTTAGGACTAGAATTTTGCAGACTTTGGATGCTTTTCTGGCAGTTTCAAAATGGCACCGCTTGACCAACAACAGGTGCTGCACTTATAGGTCACAAAGTGACTTTTTTGCTGCTTATTGCTGATTCCCACAGAGGGAGCGTAACATTTGCAGAGGACAAATGTTACAGTTGGCTGTTGCCTTGTCACTTTTTGTTGTTTTTTCTAAAGTCATCCCACGGTGTAATGCACCCAACTGTCATCATCTGCTCTCACCAAACAGCAAGCTAAAACACAGCGTGGAGTGGTACCAGGTCCATCTGAAAGTGAATATTGAGACTTCCAAAGAAGGAATTAAATTAACATTGAATTAAAAATGTATTAAAACAATACATCAACAAAAGGAAAACATGTTTTGTTTGAATTTAGGTGCATTGTGTTGCAATTTATGTGCAACATCATTAATTCCTTGTAGCTGTTAGCACTATCGCCTCACAGCTAGAGGGCCCGGGGGTTAAATCCACCGGCCAGCCAGGTGCCTTACTGTGTGGAGTTTTCATGTTCTCCCTGTGCCTGAGTGGGTTTTTTCCAGATACTCTGGTTTCTTCCCACAGTCGAAAGACATGCAGTTAGGCTAACTGGTGACTCTAAATTGCCTATAGGTGTGAATGTGAGTGTGTTTCTATATGTCAGCCCTGTGATGGACCTGTCTAGTGTGTAACCCTGCCACTCACCCAATGGCAGCTGGGATTGGCTCCAGTGACCCCCGCGACCCTTAACAGGATGAGCAGTTAGGATAATTGATGGACGGAGGGATGGATGGATGAATTCCTTCAAGGAGAGATTGAAAGTGTGCACCTGTAGTGTTATTATCATAGTAGTTATTATGTTTTTTCCTTTCAATATGGTGAGATGACACATTGTACATGCTATTTTGTTTCAAGCATAGCAACACCTTTAGTCTTGTTTCAAATTGTAGAGAGTAGATACACTATCCTATCCTGTTTAATCCTTTAAAGGTACATAATTCTCTCTTGCGCTATTGTTCGGGGATTTCACCAATTTACATGTATTTCCATAACTCCTTGTTTATTTTATTAATTCTTCAGTAAAGCTTCAATTCAGTCTCATCCATTTACTGGGTCTACAGTCTGCACAGTTTAAGGTCCCACAGTTTAATGTCAGCAGTGGTCTGACTCACTCATTCTTCCTTTCCCAGATAGAGTTAAATTGTAGTCAGTGACTGTCAGATCTGATTTGAAACAAGCCACTGTTGCATCCTTGGCACACACGAGAAGATTTAATTTTCTCTTTTGTTATTACAAGCTCATCACAGGTGCTAGGGAAAAATAAATCTCTGGATGTGGCAGAAAATACATGAGCCACAAGGTGCCATGAACATTTAATTGGAATATACAGTAAGGGATAGGTAGTTTAAAGATGTACAAAAGATTAATAATTACTACTTTTAAGTCATTTTCAATCCAAGATCATATACATTCATAACATTCAAAGGTACCTCTGGGCCCTAATGTTATTTTATGGTCTTTATGTAGAAAATAAATCATGTCTTCTCTCCTAGGATAAGTGCAGGGGAACATGGGTTTGAAATTGGCCACCTCCTGCGTTAATGTTACACCTCATCTCTGGGCATGGCCAGTGGCAAAAGGCATGTTTTCCACCCAAGAGGATGAGAAGAGAACTCTGATTCGTATGCAGATGAGAGAAGCACAACACACAGACCCTTCCCCAACCCGCCTTGTATTGTTGTTATCACTTCTGCCCAAAGCCATTATATGTATGTTTAATAGAGTATTACATCAACTTCTCTGTCCCCTAAACCATTATATACATAAAGCTCATCCATGAGGACATTAATAAATGATTGCCCCCCAGTACCCGCCAGTGTTGCATTGTTTGTTGACATAGCTCAGCTCCTGAAGGGAGCTATGGCCCTGTGGTTTGTGATCTTGGTTTGACATCCGTCCTCCAGGGCAGATGTTGAGATCAAGATGGCCTTGGAGGAGCCACATCAGCACCACCCATTAGCAAAGTATGTTTCTTCAGCAGTTCTTATGAGATACAATATGGAATAAGTAATACAAATACATTAAAAATAAGTCAGAAAATGTATTTGTATTTCAACTCAACTCAACTCAACTTTATTTATATAGCGCCAAATCACAACATCAGTCATCTCAAGGCACTTTACAGTGTAAGGTTTAAGACCTTACACAAAATATATA
>JAUMHL010000027.1:20137821-20152663 GCA_032362345.1 Sandelia bainsii
AGAAACAAGGGACTGAACAGACAGGAAGTGACCAGGGATTTCAGAGTAAAACAGGAAGTCCAGGTGTGACCATGACAGATTTGTTGTGCCACCTTAAATGAAAGTCAGAAACAGATTTTAAACAGGTGTTTTTTAAAAGTCTATGACCTTTCATATACCTGTACAAATTTGTACCAATACAAACTGGAATAACATTGTACAGATGATCTTCTGCACAGGCCTTTCTCAGTACTGATAAAAATGTAACTTGCTGACCTTTTACTAAAACATGTTCATCCAAGGTTGTAATCCTCTGTTCTGTTCAGCAGCAGAACCTCAAGTGTCAAGTGTTTATCAGTTTGTCTCTTTGCTCACTTAGGCTTTTCGTCTCAATAAATCCATCAGTAAAATCCTTTGTTTAAACTTTTCTCTTTCTCTTTCATCTCATTTGTTCTCTAGAAGCTCAGACTCAGTCTCACTGCTTTTTTGTATCAGCTCATTGGCCGAGTCTCTGATAGTCTTTCTCCCAGAATTTTTCACATTGTTCTTTCTTCAGGAGTAGCAGTAGCTCTCACACTGTCTGCAGTGTGCTAAAAAGGAACTGGGTCTTTCTTTATAGAAGAAGATTTGGGGGTAAAATATGTGACCATGGTTAATAATCAGCTGAACATTGCTGCCATCTGAACTGTTTGGTGTTTAGTGATTTGCAGAATTAATAATTTGTTTCAAGAGATGTATTAGAAAACCAACCTAACCAGTAAATTGGTCTGTGATTCTGGCTCTGCTCTAGTCCAGATTACTCTCTCTGTTTTAAATCATCACAAATGAGCTTGCAGGAGGGACCTGGTTGAGCTGGATGCATACACACAGACCCACGCACACATACAAACACACACTTTTCCCTCCCCACTCTGCATGTGGAGCAGTTAGTTGTTCACAGTGAAGAAGCTAGAGGGAGCTGTGGGTGTTTAATATCCACACTCAGACTTCCTCTCTCTCATTGACAGCACATAAACACACACGTAGACATCCATACCTACATGCCCACACACAGGTGAGTTTTTAATATCTCATGAACGGCTCACAGATTGGAAACCACCCAGGATGCACTGACATGTAAAACGCAGCATCTATAGTCGACTGTTTGGACACAGAACAGTACTAAAATGAAGCTTTTAAGTGCACCCTACAGCAGCGTCAAACCAATGAAATAAGACATTAAACCTACAGCTGAAAGCAGGACTGGGCTGCTCACTCAGTGCATGTATTAAGGTTGTATGCATGAGGCACCCTTGCTCATGGTAGTGCAGGAAAACCCTCAATAGGTGACTGACAGTTCGGCTTAGTTCAGAAGAAACTTATTCCGATTTCATCCTCGTAGAATTTCATTATTTAGACAAATACATTCAATGCAGAGCAAATTTACATTGCATTATACAGTGTTCACAGAGGCATATGTATCTCAGAGCGGTTGTTTTATTTAGAATTTTGCAGGAGTCTTGGTCACTGGTCATTCAAGCAGCACAGCAGATGTTGTTTGGTCAGGTTTTATTAGTTTCTTTGTTGTCTCTTGAGGCAGGCTACAACGTGTTACTGAAAATCTGATATACAAATCCATTCAGTAAAATTTCCATATGTACTGCAGTCATTCAGTGTTAAAACAGATGAATCTACTTATTTTTTTCCCAGTCAAGACCAGTGCAGAAATGCAAAAATGTTGTGAACCTCTTTGGGAGGTGATCACTTTCCAAAGAAGTACCACAGAGGTTTTTATCCAGATAAAAAAAAAGGACATAGCAAACGGCCACAGGCTTTGGCCATTGTCCTGATGATACACGCCTACTCACCAACTGTCATTGCTGATTGAAACCACAGAATGTTCCTAGTAATCTCATTCCCCCAGAATGTGAAAGGACAAGAGTCTGATTTGAGTTCAACCCTTCTTTTGTAAGATTACAAAAATTTTTTTTTTTTGCCAAACAAATGGTACCCTGTAAGTACTCCATGTACCTGCAAACAATCACCTTACCTGAACCGCTGCTTTTTCCTGAACCATTTTAGTGTCAACTGTCACACCTTTTCAACAGTATGTGTTGTTTTTTAGTCTTCCACTGCTGCATCTCTTGTACACTGCAAAGTGTAACCCCCAAAGTGAGATTTCCCAGAACCTAATATACAGTAACTATTCTTTTATTAGAGGATAATAGGGTATTATGCCTGTAAGATCACTATATTCAAAAACATACATAACATAAAAACATAAATACTCTTCTGAGAGAAAAGCATGGGCAGCCATTATGCATGCACAATCAACATAATTTTGACAACATTACCGTAAACAGAAAATAATATTTAATATTTAATTACATTTGATAGCATAATTCATTTAAATAATAGGTTTCATTTATTCACTGTTGAATGGTGACTTGTAGCTGTTAAAGGTTAGTTAGATAATTTAACATAGAAATGGCCAAAATACTTCTTGTTATACAAGTTGCTTGTACAAAGGCCCAAATTTATGTTTCAGCACAGGTGTCTCCAACTACCAGCTGGGCCCAGATCAGGTCTATGAATGAATAAATGAATGAATAAATGAATTAATGTTTTGTTATAAGACACCTTTACATCAAATATTAACAACATAACACTTTTCTTCTTACAATAAATATATTTCCAGCCGGCTGGTCACATACAGTAGTAGCTCCAATAATTTTTGGAGAGAAAAAATAAACAAAAAAAGTAAATACAGTGAAATCATAGTCACATCATCATCACCAAAATCCTCACTGATACAAAGTTTACTTCCTTAGCTCCCATGCATTCCTTAAGTAAGAGACCTATTTAAATGTCTCTTTTTCAAACAAGTTCCCAGTAAAAAATGCAATAAAAAACTAAAACACTAAAAGGGGCAAAATCCAGCTCTCATCTGAGCACAAATAGATTGTCTTGTCTTTGATAGATTGAGAAGTAAAATAATCATGTTTAATAACACAGTAAGTATGTAGCTTTGTCTTACTTCGAAGCACCATAGGCTTTGGCCAATGCGACATCCATAAGGTCCATCTATAAGGTTGTTTTTGAGGTCATTGGTTGGTTTCTTTCTTTATTTCTTCTTTTTTGCATTTTTATTTGTCCCCATTTTAGAGTCAACATAAAACTCAACTTATTATTTTTTTTATTTAACACTCAATTGCTTCTGTGCTCTGTGTTCTGTTCTCATAAACTTTTTAGCTCTAGCAAACAGCAAGCCACCTCAGTATCTCCTATAAACCTGAAAGAAACATTGGCTTGGAGTCAGACAAGTTCAGCAAAGTATAAAAGTATAATTCAGTGCTTCAGAGTGTATAGAGTTTTTATTTCTGCCAAGTGATCCTCCCAAAGGGAGAACAACCTGGCCACTGGTTCACTGGCCCAGTAGCTAAAAGCTATGTTGACTGAGCAATAAAAGTTTCTTTCTTTGAACCTATTGTTTCTGCATTTTTATTTTATGTGTCATAAATGTAATAGCATGTGTAATGGCCCACTGTATGAGGCAAAGTTTTTTTTAATGTATGGGCAGGTGTGGATTTGGAAAATTTATAGCAAATAGCAAAGTTAGAGGTGACCTGAATCCAAAGCCTACAGCTTATTGCTCAGTTACACACTATAACATGAAAATATTTCAGCACATTGAAATTACATGCCTATTTATGATGTTTGCTACTGTGGTGTCCCAAACATCATAAATGGTGGTGCGATGTAAAGCTACCTTTATTATGGATATAACAGAATTTTCCTTTATTCAAACGATAACGCAGCTGCCGCATTACAAGAGCCTGTTTGGCTTCTGCGTTATCTCTTGACACAGGTGGCTACATGGTGCAGTAAAATATCACATACAGTACCTTGCAATTTAAATTCCTGTGAATGTAAATCCATCCAATTGGATTTTTACAGGCACAGCATATGTCCAGGCTGTTGTAATGTTTGAATCTACCACATCTGAGCTCTTACTGTTTGCCAACCATGACCACTCAAAAGGTTTCAGCACTTCCACAATAGTTCCAGCTAAATTTGGAGATGTGTTCTGTCTAGCCTACAGATTACTGACCCACTAGACTTGAAAACATATTTTAGTAAGTGAAATTCTATGCACATATAATATTAAACGAGGTAAAGCTACAATTTTATCTACAATATTGCAAACAAAAATCTCATACTTTACAGTACAAATAGGACACTGTTTAAATTTTGGTGATCACGTAGTGCAGAGAGATTGCTTCAATCCAGGCAGAGTGCTAGTGCTGCTCAGGTCCAGAGATTGTTCATCACCCTCAGACCCTTCAGTGGCCTTCTTCTTAACATCTCCTCCCTCTGAAAATGAACAAATGGACAACAAGATAAGTTTGTGCGCTGCAGCATGTACCAAAAGAGCACAATACTTATTGTTGTTTGGGATTCAAAGGGCTAAAGGCAGATAACTATTGAAGCACCATTAGACAGCAGACCATAGAGCAGGGAGGGTTATTTGTTTCATCTGTCCTCAGGGCTCACAGCCATTCTTCATACAGAAAAGGCTGAGCAACTATCAATGCATGTTCAATAACACAAGAGACTGGATTGCCACCACACTAGGGGTGTTGAAATTAATGACATAATGGATGCATCGCGATGCAGACGTAGACGATTCTGCATCGATGCAGTGGCAGAACATAATCGATTTATATCATAATGACATTGCTTGGTTTTTGGCTGCAGCATGAAAAATATAGTTCAAAAGTAGTCCTGGTAGTGACTGTGACTGATCTGAATACAGCGCTGCTCCGTGTGGAGGTAACTCATCTCACTGACGTCACTCGCTGCACACGCGCCGGTAGAGCATGGCGGAGGGAGGCCGAGAGATTAAAAACGCTCCAAACGTTTTTAAAGCTGATATCTGGACTCATTTAGGATTTTACGAACAGATTGGGAAGCATGAACTGAACAAGTCGTATGCGGTGTGTAAAGCCTGTCACACAAAAATTAAATATGTTGGGAACACTACCAACTTAAGAAATCACGTTAGCCGTTTCCACCATGAGATGCTAACAACTACACTGGCCAGAAAAATCCCAAACCCAGCACAGCCAAGAATTTACGCGACTCTGTCCACAATACCGCCCAACTCTGAGAAAGGGAAGAAAATAACCCACGAGGTACAAGGTCCCGTCGCGCAGCCACTTTACAGAAAAGGTTATATTGGCTCTTTACCATGAAACCAGAGCCCAGATAACAGCATCAATGAGCAAAGCTAGTCGGGCAGCAATAACATGTGATTCATGGACTTCAGTGGCAACGGAGTCTTATGTTACAGTGACAGCACATTACATTAGCGAGGACTGGAAGATTATGTCCCATGTGCTCCAGACGAGAGCTGTGTTTGAGTCTCACACGGGCGCGCATCTGGCGGAGCTACTGTCTCATGTGGAAGAATGGCAGCTATCAGATAAAGATGTGGTGCTTGTGACGGACAATGCTTCAAACATGCTGGTTGCAGCTCAAGTCGGAAAATTCCAACATATAAGATGCTTCACCCACACGCTGAATCTCGCCTCTCAGCGGGCGCTTAAAGTGGCCACACTCGCCAGACGTATATCGACATTCTTCCATCGCAGCACTACAGCCAGCCACCTTTTGAAAGTTAACCAGAAATGCCTGGGCTTAAAAAATCAAAAACTGCGTACTGATGTTTCAACAAGGTGGAACAGTTCATACGACATGATCCAGAGGTTTCTGGAACAGCAACCTGCAATTTGTGCCACCTTGCTATCACCAGAAGTTCGAAGAGGAGAGTCAGACCTCTGCACACTGAATGAAACAGACGTGTCAAACGCAGAGGACGCTGTGATGGCATTAAAGCCAATGAAGGATGCGACCACGCTGATGTCTGAAGAGTGCAATCCAACCCTCTCTCATTGCTCCTCTCATCACACAACTTCTCTAAAACATGACAGACACCATCAGAGACTCAACCATGATTCACGAGTTTAAGACTGCTGTCAGAACAGATCTAATGAAAAGGTACACCAGTGAGGCAGAGAAGAAGATCCTTCATACAGCCTCTGCCCTGGATCCTCGCTTTAAGGGATTGCCTTTTCTAACCGAGAAAGAGAGATTGGATATATACAGAGGAGTGACTGAGGAGGCAGCATCCTTGGAGGTAATTAAATCTTGTATATTGTAAAATTTATAAAATTATAAACGGATCATAACAGTATTATAAAATGATATAATACAATTATAAATTATCAGAAAAGTAAAAGTTTTAAGATAGAATAAAAACACAGTTTTGAGGTGCCTGAGGGAACAGAGACTCTGGAAGAAAAAACACCAAAGGAAGGCGCCCCATCTGCTCCCAAAAGAAAGGCCTCATCTCTGCTTGTCAGTTTGCTGGGACAGTCTTTCAGTGATACAGTGATTCAGTGAACCCAAGACCCCCTATGCAATGGCTGAAGAGGAAATGAACAGGTACTGCAAAGCCTCATCCCTGCCTCTGACTGACGACCCCTTGAATTGGTGGCAGGTACACAAGGTCACATTTCCCGTCCTATCTTTGCTGTCAAAACGATACTTATGTATCCCTGACACAAGCGTATCTGCAGAGCGTGTTTTCTCCATTGCAGGAGATGTGGTCACTGCAAAAAGATCCCCTGTCAAACCAGAGCACGTAGATCAACTGGTGTTCTTGCACAAAAACCTACAAATTCCCAAATGCTAAAACCAGTGCTTGTGATGTTTTGCACATTCAAAAAGTGCCCAGTGCTGATGTTAAAGATTTTATTTTGTGTAGTTCTTATTTTGTATTTTGCACAAAAGTAGTATCTGCAGAGCAGGTTTTCCCCACAGTCAGAGATGAGGTCACTGCAGAAAGATCCACTCTCAAACCAGAGCATGTTGTTCAACTGGTTTTCATATTCAAAAGTCCCAAATGACTAATTTGTAATTTGTCTTTGTAATGTTGTGCACTTTCAGGAAGTGCCCTGTATACAGTGCTGTTATTTTATGTTTGTATATCATAGCACTGCAGAATGTTTTGTTTTTGAAGACTGACCATATTCATGCAAGCTGTAGGCTAGGCATGTACTATTTATTTCTGTTTACATTTTCAGGTTTTGTTAAATAAAAATGGGAGCTTACATCTCACTGCTTTTATTTGTATTTGAAAACATTATGTGTAGTAATGTAGAAAAATTGATGGGCTCGAATCGAATTGTTGACATGATAATCGTAATCGGATCGTATCGTGAGACGAGTGAAAGTTCACACCTCTACACCACACCTCACGCAGGTGAGCAGACTTTCATATGTGTTAAACACAGCATCTGCAGGTTTCGCATGTGCAGGTTAATACACTTTCTTCTTCAAAGGCTGATCACCTTGGTGTTGACCTCTCCACCTCCCCTTTCATTCTCCAACTCTATTTCCCTCAGTCCTGTTTTTTCACGGGTTTGGAGCAATTGAACATGCTGGAACGCACATGTTGTACCGCTATTTAAGAGACCAAGGTAATAGAAAAACACGATCACTGCTAACAGCCAATAATATAATGTTAGTGCTCTGCTGAGGGCAGCAAAAGTAAGCTCAGAAATCCAAGTCTTTCCGCTCAAGCTGCACACAGCAGAAATGACGTGCCTTATTTGCTACAAAATCTTGTGTGTTTTCTCTCCTGTGTAACTTCAACTTGTCCCTTCTTTCCCAAGCTCATTTTAGAGCCTTTGAGGGAACACAAGAGGGGAAATTGTTGTGGAGTATAAATAAGTCACGTCACATCAGTGGTGCAGTAATGTGTTTCTAATGACCATCTAAAATGAGAAATCCTCTTGTATTAAGCTGAGGTAATTAATAACAGAAAAAAATGAACTGACAATGAGCAGCAAAACAATATGTGGTGTGCTTAACTAACGAGCCTGTAGTATAGATTTATGCTGATATGACAAAGGCACTGAAGTACGGTTGCCAAAATCTGCCATTAAAAATCCTTATCTTGTAAACAAATATATTGTTTTTGTTAACTTTTGTTAACAGTTGCAAATTGGCCAGGTTTTGAGATGCTGAGATGTGTGTAACATCATTAATGAATGAAGATGGGTGGATCGCATTTTATTGTGTGATCGTTGGAACAATACAGTCTTTTTTTAAAATAATCTTCAGCAAATTGAACTGCACAGTTTTTGGTGCAAAATCTTTGATGTTGATGATCAGTCTGCTGAAATGACCAAGGCATTCAAGCTTTCATCTTCATCCAAGGGTCAAATGTTCCCAAATGTGGCTGAGTTTTGCCTGGTCTGCAATATTTGTTTCTTTGTATTTCTCGATGCCATTATAAATGAATAGCCCTGAAAAGTTCTCCAATGATGCCAATGTTGTTCTTTGTGCGTCTGCAATGGGGGGTTTCTCTGGCCCCTGTTTCTTCATGTAATTTTACAGTGATGTTGGCTTTGATGTTGCCTGTGCATGGCTTAGCTTTAGACCTACTGTATATAATGCCCTCTGATGTCTGCTCCTTATTTCATGTCCTCTGGATCTATGCCAGAAATCCTCCTTTCATGCAAACACATCTTATGATGCACCATCATTATTCTGCATCAGGTTAATGTCAAATGTCAGGGAACTGTTTTCCATGTTGTCCTACCTTAGCTAAGAACAGAAACACCTAGACTCATGTTTTCAAGTGAGATAAGCTAATCAAGAAGGAAACAGTGAAGTCATTCATTACCAAATACATTCAGTGTGCTGCCCATAATTGTGTGAATTGCTGAACATTTCCACACCCAGTGAGAATATGTCAGTGGCACAATGACAATATTATAAATAAACTGCGTGTAATATGATGACATATCGGCTAGCATCATGTCTATATATGTCCTCTCTGCATACAGTACATCTGCCTCCCATGTCAGCAGTTGTTGCTGTATGTGCATGACAGCTGACAACAACGGGTTTAGTCACTGACAGTTTATGCCATCACTGATAGATTGTCACAAATTAAAATATACACATGTAGGGTAAATAACAATTTGGACTTGATTATTGTTCTATTGACACATTTCATCCCATGGAGAAGAATGGCTGTACCAAATTTAATGGCTAGCCATCCAGTAATTCCTATAGCTTCCAGCATGGACTGTATATATAGTACTGTATCAGGAAAATAGATAGTCATCTTCTTTAAATGGGTTCTTTATGTTTACATGTTGGTAGTGTAAAATGACTAATTATAACTTTCAAATTAATGATTGTCACACCACAACCGTCTTTTTACCATTAATGTTTTAGGCTGCTGAAACCATTTATAGGCTTACATTAAACTTCACTCTAGCTGTGCTACAAATATCTTGATGGTATACCATGTCAAATACATTAACAATAAAACAAATATTAAAAAAGATATCTTATGGTTGATTGTTCCTTTAACACACTGGAATAATTGCTTCACATAACTATAATTTCCTTCATTCAACTTTCTGACTGAATTTAAAAAAATATAACTTTATTCATTACTTATCACATTACACTTATACTCATACAAAAATAGCCTTCAAATGACTATATATGTCAATAGCTTATATAGCCTAATCAAATTAGGCTAATCAAGTATTGATTATCACAAATTTTCTATTCTTTTGACCCTACACACCTGCCATTCTTTCCCTTACCTTTTCTTTATAATGGGGCAATATTTGATGATATGAATATTTTCTACATTTTTGCATCCAGACCCTTATTTTGCTTACTGAGTCAAACCGCTGCACTGGGTGACATGTTTCATCTGCAATAAAAATGTGGCCATAGAGCCCCAAAGGGTAAGAACGACCATCACTTTTTACTTTACTCTTTCTTGAGACTGTTAAAAGTCAGTTAAAAAAAAAAATACTATGATCACATTTTTCATGAGGAACAAACATGTCACCCAGTGCATTGGGTTGACTCAGTGATGTGTTTGTGAACCACAAAGGAACTCTATGTCACAGACAAAGGAGCTAAAAGCAAGTTCTGTATTAACAGATGTTGAAATGAGTAGAGCCAATTCATTGTTGGTTTCAGCCCTTTTAATAATAATAATATTGATATACTGTATTGATTCCCTTTGACAAAGCTATGAAGTTTCACTGTCTTGTTCAAGAACACCTTTACATCTGACTACAAGGAACTGGGAATTGAACCGCTGACCCTGGGGTTTGTAGACAACTGTGCTACTAACTGAGCTACTGTTGCCAATTTTATGGGACTTATTGACAATAACAATAACCTAGAAAACCACTGGCCTTTGCCTTTTAATATCATACACACCATTTGTCCATTGGAAATGTAAAATATGTGCAACTTGTGACTGAATGTTTGGTTTTCTTTTATCTTAGGAAATAGTTGATAGGAAAGATTAAGTGAAATTGCAAAGAAACACACTAGAAGAAAGAAGTAAGCTATATGTAGTGGCTTCATTCCTGAACATGGTTAGATAATCACTGCAAAACATAAGACCAAGACAGTCGGTCCACAGGTTGGGGCTAAACTTCACCACAGACACATGGACTCATCACTGCATTTCTGCTATTTAAAATCAGTAATTTTAACAGTAGCCTATTCATGTTGAGGCAGTTTATTGTCGCAGTGTATTGTTTTCCTTGCTTTTGATTTAGTGATCTCACAGTCAATGTTTTTAGCTAAACATTGGATTTCACACAAAGAACTATAGCTGTACTTTTATTTCATTCTCACTTTTCAGTTTATTTCCATGTAATAATGGTCACTGTGGCATTAAGTCAAAGTTTGTATGCCTCACAGTGCGACTTCCAATGTAGTGTTTGTGGTTTAAGCCCGTTTTGTTCTTCTCTGCTGGCTGGTTTTTATTGTGGTTGCGTTCCGACTTGCTTTATGATGTGTTCATGCTGTCTATTAATGTAATAGTGAAATGTGAATACTCATTTTAGAATTTTATGGATGTTTGTTGGCTAGATTGATTTTGAGACATATTTCCCTCATGGTTGTTGCCATTCTTTTGGAGGGGGCTACTGTTCCCTGCTGGGCTATAGTAGAGGATATTGGCAGCAGGAAAACATAAAAATCAGTGTAAATTTGCAGTGCACTCCGCACATTCAATTATTTCCATGTTATAGTGTCATTGTGGAGACTCAGTGTAGCTTTTGACACAAACAAGATAGGTTGTTAAGTTGCCATTTTTGGGACACACTTCAAATTTAGCTAAACATTATAAATGTTGCACTCAAAGCAATGACTTTATTTTATTAATTTCCTTGCACTGTCACTTTTAAGCCTGAATCCATGGTACTGATGCTCGTCTTGGTTGTTTCACTCAGCGTTATTGTGCCTTACAATATGGCTACTGACCTTGCTTTGCTGTTGCGCTTGCCTGGGTGCTTATTCTGCTGTTTTATTGTATGTGCAATGGTAGTGTTGGTTTGTTGTTGTTTAACATATATTATGATGCTTCACGCTGTTGATTAATGTGGTGTTGAAATACAAACATTTTGTTTTTGTATTATAGGCTGCAACATACTAGCCTGTTTGTTATCAAACAAAGGTAGATTGTCATGTTAATCTTTTGTACACACTTTACAGTCCGCCTGCCTACACTCGGAAAATGTGGCTTTTGAATATTTGATGCCTGTTAAATTTTTTGTGCTTTATGGAAAAAATGCATGTCTTGGCTCTGTTTGGTTTGTGTGCTTGACAATATGGCTGCTGACAGTGCTTTGCTGTTGAATACCTATTTTTGTGCTTTTTGGAAAAAAAAATGCATGTCTTGGCTCTGTTTGGTTTGTGTGTTGTGTGCTTGACAATATGGCTACTGACAGTGCTTTGCTATTTTATGCTTGTCTATTGGTTGCTAATTTCTGCTGCTGCCGCCATCTGTGTGTCTACAGAAGTATGAATTGTGATTAAATGTGCAGCAAATTTTTGTTTTAGTACTTGCTGGACTTGCATTTAGTTTCTTTGCTGAGTTATGTAATAGGCCTAAGGGGTGCACACATGACTGTAATCTTGCACAAGCTGACATGTGTAATTATTTCCCTGAAATATTGTTTATCTCAATATGATTTTTGTTAATTTACATTTTTGTCACACTTTTGATATTTCACCATGCATTACCAGTGTTGACACAGCAGACTATTGTAACAGCTTCTTTTACTGGTCTTTTGTTGTAACTTTTTCAGTGTTTCTTTTCTTATACATATGGTGACTGGTCCTGCCTTAATGTTTTGTGCTTCTCTGCTGGTGGCTAATTTCTGCAGCTGTCATGTGCAGCTATGTTCAGTGTGTGCAATGGTATTTATTTGTTTGGGTTGTTTTCTGACTTGCCTTATGGTGCTTTCATACTGCCAGTGTTTGTCCATTACTGGCTACAGCCTCATCTGTTGGTTGTGGCATCACTGTAGTCTTGTGTCTGTCTGATTAATATAATTTCTCTCTAATATTGTCTTCATGGAAAACTAAACATGACTTTTATCACGTACAAGGTATGCCATGTTGCCATTTTATTCTTCCTCTGAAACAGTGTTGCATTGTTCTCCGTGGAGAATAATAATCATCAGCCCTTTTCTTGTCAGCCTCAAATTCTCCTTCTTGCTGGGAGGTGGAAGTTGCAGCATGTGATATGTGGAGTTTGAGACCAGTTTGCAGTTTGAATCAGTGTTCTGCTCCACCATGTTAAGCGACTGTTCACTGCTTCTGCTAACATGCATGCCATACAGTAAGTTGATGTCTTGGTTGTGTTCATTCGCTGTTTGAGTGCTTGGCAGTATGGCTGCTGAGACTGCTTCACTGTTGAATACCTGTTTGCTGCTGTCGTCTGTGTGCAGTACGAGCAGTGGTTTTATTTTGTTCATGTGGCTGAGGTTATTTTTCTCATTTGCTGTTGGAGTTTGATGCTTTCATGCTCCTGATGCATGTGTTGGTGAATTATGAGAACAGGTTATATTAACTTTATAGACGTAAACATGGTTTCAGTCTTGCTTGCAGCCTATTCACTTTCAACTTTGCTTGTTCAGTGAGTGTTTTGTACTTTACAGTATGGCTGCGGGGCCTGATTAGCTACTTCCTGCTGGCTGCTAATTCCATAAGCTGTTATCTGTGTGCAATGATGTTTAATTTTTGGCATTGTGTTTAGCTGTTGTCTGACTTTGATCCTTTTATGCTGCTGATTTATGTAGGGTTCAAATATTGGATTTATATCAAACTCAGCACAGTTTTTATCACACACAAGGAAGATTGTCACATTCATATTTTTTTTCTCACTGTTATTAAACCTGGGAACACGCTGAACACTTTGGTTCACCATGGCATATTTTTCTTGCACGCAGTCCACTTTCTTTTTAATATAGACTTAATGGAAAATGTCTTAGACTTTATATTGAGCAAAGAATTACAGAAATATTTAACTCAGAAATAGTTTTATGTGACAACTTACTTTACTATTCTTTCTTTTAATTTTTCTTTTTTTGCATTTCCTACTGTATCTGTCAATTCTGCAACATCATTGTACTGAAGGTGTTTATTGGTTGCTAATGTTATTCAGTGCACTGTGTTTATTTCTGGTCTTTAAGTAACTCAAATTAAGGACCTTCTGGAAGTAGCACAATAAAGAAAAAAGTGGCCATTGTGTCTTGAGGCACTGCAAGGGTGACATTGAGCAGATTCTGTGGAGCTCCAAGGCGATATGGACTTACAACCTCAGTGAAGTGCCCGAGCAAGGGGAAAGCAGAAGAAATCCTCTTTCTCCTTTTCCATAACAAGGGACTGAGTTGGCAGTAGTACAAGGCCAGGATAAATGGAAGTACATCAGAGTAGAGGGATGAGATTATCCTGGCTGGGATTTGGATTGGGACTTGAAGGAAATGCTGAAGGTGGGAGTACAGACGAAGTTCTCACCTAAGCTACTGCAGGCTGGCAGAGCGCAATCGGCTGAAAGGTGAGAGAAAATCCTGAGATATAGAAAGTTCCTATCGACATCTCTCTAGTCTGTGCAAAGAAAATGGACAAAAGCATTAAACTGTGTGTGTGTGTGTGTGTGTGCACGTGTCTGAATATGTATTAAAGAGTGTAAAATATCGGGCCCAGCTGTGTGCACGTAATTTAAAATTGGTACAATAAAGTGATATATCTACGTTGTATTAATACTTACGTGGTAATGAGGGCAATTATTTGGGCAAAATTAGATATTCTGTTGTTTCCAGTAGTTAGAATTCCCTTGCTAATACATGCAATTAGCGGCACCTCAACAAGCTGTTTAGTATGTGTGCGTCATGGAATATTTCATCGACCAATTAAGCTGTCCTCTTAACTTCCTGAGGTTTAGGTAAGCAGAGTTCTCCAGGGCTCGTCGGTACAGCAAGAGCATGTAAACTTCATGCTCTGAGCTCATGACATTACAGAGGAGAGGTACAGAGGAGATTAGCAAATGGCAAGCATGACATTATTAAAGACGTTGTCACTTCTGCAGAAATGTGCTGAATACTAACGGGGTCCTGTGCTACATTAGCAGGCTCTCAAAGAAAGTACATCATCAAATTTTCATAAGCCTTCAGCTTTTGTCACACATTCATTCAAGTTATTGTCATTTGAAATAACAAAACACATGGTGGAGCAGGATTTAGTTTTACTTTTGTTTTCCGTAAGTAAGTTATTTTAACCACATACAAACATCTGAGTTGCCTTAGCAGCACATTTAGACCGCAATTTGAGCGGGTGTTTTCAAGTTTACCTGACAACTTTATATTTATACATTATACATTCTAAAATTGTTGCTGTATTGCTTGCTCAAGTGGGACTGTTGGGTTTTCTACAATATTCTGTATATATTTATATAATGTGTAAGGTCTTAAACCTT
>JAUMHL010000027.1:20152763-20182633 GCA_032362345.1 Sandelia bainsii
ACCTTACACTGTAAAGTGCCTTGAGATGACTTATGTTGTGATTTGGCGCTATATAAATAAAGTTGAATTGAATTGTACAACATACTGTAGCAAACTCCCTCATTGACTGCTTGCTTTGAGTCATGTTGCTATAGTGGTCCTGCCTAGGATGCGTCTAGATTATCCTCTTGTCCGCCTTAGACTCTCCTCTTTTCCAAATAAGAAATGTTTCCTTGTTTGTTCTAGTGACAATCACCAGCTTAATGTTTAGGTTTCTTTTTTGCTGTATGTGCCTTTGATGTGAAATGACTAGGACTTAAAACAGTGTTTAGTACTGGATTTTTACAGGGAACAATGTTTAAAAGACGAAACAAAACAGTGACTTAGTTTGGCATACAATTTAAATGGAAATCCCTGCTGGACAGATTCACATCCAGCAAAAATGTTTAGTTATGCACTTCCTCTTCCACTCCTGATCATGTTGTTGCTTGTCAGATGTCACAAACTGTAGAAATGACTAAGTAAGCAGAGACACTATAAATGCTTTAGATTGTAATTGTGTACATTTATTTTTATGTGTTTATAGGGATAAATAAACACAGTAGAATAGACCAATGGCAAATACCACGGCAATTATAGCCTAAGCTAGTTTGCAATATCTGTAAATGGAAGAAAAATATATTTTTAAAAATGGCAAATACACAAATAAAATACACTTATTAAATAAAACCATCATACAGCTTTTGTCTACTTGGAAAACAAACAAAAAACTATGCAAGATCTCATGGAATCCAGTTCACTTAACTTTCAGTTTTTCACACTCATGAAAACATTCGACTTTCAAACACTTTAAAAGTTCTAGCAGCACAATTAT
This sequence comes from Sandelia bainsii, assembly GCA_032362345.1. Classification (NCBI taxonomy): domain Eukaryota; kingdom Metazoa; phylum Chordata; class Actinopteri; order Anabantiformes; family Anabantidae; genus Sandelia; species Sandelia bainsii. The sequence goes on from JAUMHL010000027.1 coordinate 20,153,617, forward strand.
CAAACCTCAGTAGATCACTTATCAGCTAATGGTCGACAGCCCAGACTCTAGTTTATAAAAATAAGCTGAGGTTTGCTTCTGTCATGTTGCACATTCATGTAATTTGTTGAATTTCAATATGTAGTTATTAATTTACTTCACTTATTACGTTTTTTGGGTTCTGATGTTACACACTTCAGTGATGTTGGGTGCCTGTGTAACTATGTTACACATAGTCAGGGGCCCAAAGCTTTAGGTGAATGTGTGTCTGCATGCTGAGTGGTAGTGAAATGCCTAGGTTTCAGTCTGGCCAATTTGCTTTGTTTCAAAGTGTTCCAAAATGCTGCAATGGTTGATGTCAAGTGTTGTGGAAATATATAAATGGCCATCTGTTTTGGGCTCCTACACCCACTAAGTACGGCGCACCCGCCCACCCTCTCAGGTTGGCTGCCACTGTTGTGCTCACACCTAGTACTAGTTTGAGTGTTTGTGTAGAGGTCGATATGTCTCACTCAAAGTTTTTTGCCGTTGTAAGGCCCCAGTATGCAGCAGGATAATTTGCTGTTCCAACATGGCATTGTTTGGCCCACAGGAAGACTTCCACAAGCTGGCCAATCAGAACAGAGTTAGGGGGCCTTAAAGACACAGGACCTCAAACAAGCCATTTTAGTATCAAGACCAGAGGCATAAAGAGGAATAATTTCATGTATTTGCAATTTTTAAACTTGAGAATCATATATTTTCTGTCAATGAAGCCCAAGAATAAAATATAAACTATAAATTAGCCATACTATGACTTTCAGAATGTTAATTGGTTGTGTATGCATGATGAATTTTCTTAAAGGGATGAATGTTCTCCAGTGCTCCAGTGCTTTGATCTTTAATAGTGGACCAATCACAAATTGTTACTCTCATTACTGACCAGATTGCTGGATAGAAATTTGCAGCCAGAGACAAAAAGTCAAAGGAAGTAGAACAGGGGTGGCTTCCTAATTAGCAAGGAAAATGGTTATTTCATGGCTTATTTTAAACATTTATATACTCTGAGTCCTGCTGTCAGTGTGGAAACAAGGAAGCTACATTATATAAAAGCCTCACAATGAACCAGGGTTTCTTCTCCCTTTCACTCTGAGGAGTCCATAGAAGCAATGAAATAAACATGGGTGCTTTTGCTGTAACTTCTAGGAAAAAACCTGATGAGACTTTGAGGAAGACCTTGCAAGTGCATCAGGTGCTCATTGTCATTAAAGAGCCATTTCCCTTGGTCATGGAAAAACTCTTCATGAACCTAAAGTAGGCAGTAAAATAAGTAAACGACTGCATTTGAATTGTAGATAAAAAAAATAAAAAAAAAAACTTTATATGAATTATTTATATCATCATGACAACATTATAATTAAATGCATTAACACAAAATAGTCCCCTTTAATTATTCAGCTCCAGTGTTTTCATGAAGGAATGTCATGTAGTTTGTTGAAAACGGGAGGTTGCATGCATAACTGAGCAGCAATATTTCCATAAAGGGACCTAAACTGTATTCAAAGGGATAGAAGGTTATAAAATATTACTGAAGGAAGACGGTGACTTATGTGGAGTGTCCAAAAACATAATATCTGCAGTATATCTGGATTATTTTTACTACTGAAAATCAAACTAAATGAATTAAAACTAGTAGTTTCATGCCAAAGGCTACAGTGTCTGCTTTTGTAGGTTGTTACTTGTGGAAATAGTCATGTGGAAAGACTAGACACTCAGTTTGTGGTTGTCTTTTTCAATTTGCACGCGCTGAAATCTCTAGATATGTGATAACTCGATTGACATTACTGCACCCACATCAGACAGAAAAGATCAATAACTCTTTCTTTAAAATGCCAGTAGCCTGGAAATCTCTGCTTCTTACTGAAGATTTTGTTTAAAATTAATGGGCAATAAAATCAATTTCCTAGATCAGAACTTTCAATCAATGGCTTAATTACAGGTAATTTAATGCCACCGCTGGAATTGATTCTACTTATTATGCAGCTGTGAATTAATCAAATGTAAGTGGAGTGAATGAAGAAGCCACATGAGACGTGTTATGGGTGAAAATTCTCTCCACAGCACACAAGCCATTAAACTTGGTAGATGTTCTTTTGTGACTTCTCGAACAAGCCTTCTCCAGACTCAAGTCTTTCAGGGACGTTTGTGTACACGTCAGCCATTTGATACCTTATAGCTGGACATTTGTGATTTTTTTTCTTTTAGTGACAGTGGTTTTTACCTGTTACATGGCAGACTTTGCAAACTGTACCATTGCTGTGGACCATACTTTCATTCTACAGCTCATATTTAACTAGGTGTTCCCCACCTTTCACTTGCTTTCTTTGTTCTATTCTTTAACTTTCAGAGAATTCTGTCGATGGCAGCCACTGCAGACACTGTGTAGTGCAGCTTGTTCTCTGTACATAAAACAATTCCACACTGACTCCAGTTTCCAAACCCTGGACATCAATAATGTAATGATGCACTCACTTACCATGCTACATCACAGCTGGCTGGGATCACAAATAGAACGGGGGTGGGGTACCTCCTATATAATCTTTGGCTACAGGGAGCGGTGTTGTGTTGAATCATGTTTCCACATCAAGCTGCAGGAAGCAAACACATTGACAGCAGCATGTTTTATTTGGCCTGTCATCAATTTAAATAACTGATTTAATGTTAGTTTGCAACAGCTGATCTGATTTGTTGTTTGACATTTTAATCATCAGTGGTGATGATCAGTACTAAACGATCAGCAAATTGCAAAGCTGGATATTTTCTACACACAACATACAATAAATTTGAGTCGCAGATTGTAGCTCAGGTAAAAGAGAGGTGACGTAATGTGACTATTGAGACAGGGTGAATGTTGCTACTGATCTGTGTTTTCTGATTGTGGATTACATTGTTCTCTGGGACAGATTGAAAATTAAAATGAATGGGTTAGGGTTGAACGAATATAAAAGGTTGGCTATATATAATTGGGTGGCTCTTAGGGCATGCTGCCCAAGTAAAGTCTATGTAAAGTCTACACTGTTATTGGCACTTTTGGTAATACATAGTGCTACGTTTTGTGCTATCAGTATTGCATTACAGGCATCTAATGAGCCATTGCCACCGCTGTACTGTAATGAAGTTTAAAGTTGATTGTCCATGCTAAAGATCTCTCTCCAGGTAAGATCACAGATTGCATTGATCTCACATTCACACAGGGGAGCCAATGATAAAACAGCCATGCCTATTTTGTTTCCATCTATAATGCAGCAGCGTCGGCGAGAGTGTTTGCCTGACTCTTGCAGGCTTTCAACTTAGTTTGCAGAAGCTTTCAACAAATCTGTAGCCCCAAGCATCTGTCTCATTGTTAGTCTGCCTCTATTTTAAGTGTTTTATGACACCTAGCAGTTGGCAGAGATGGAGGGTGGGAGAAATATCCTGCTGTTGAATAAATGCAGGAGACAGGGAGCACCGTGGCTGTTGTCCACACAGGAGCATAATTTGTGCAGACTTCGATGACAAAGAATGAAAGAAAACTGTCACTCTTACTATCGCCACCACTTCAACTAGTATACTCACATTTACAGTAGTATACAAAGCTTTTAAGAATGACATGCTGATTTACTCTGAAATATCTCTCAACCCTTAGCACACTGTCCCTCCTATTGGAAAAACACACATTTGTATTACATGTGCATTATTTTTTCCTGTGATAATTTACTCTTAAATACTGTTTGTTTGCAGCAGTCTGTTGTCTAAATATACACCTTGCGCTACAGTGTGACAAGTTCTGTCGTTCCTGCATGTGATGAATATTCTCATGTACACTAAGTTTGGGATATTTGCTAACTTTAAACAAACATTCTAAAAAAGTATAGCCAGTGTTTTCTGTTCCATCATTAATTTAGCAAAGTTGTTATATTATAGTCTATTTGTTGATAATAATCTGTAGCATATACTCATATAACCACTCCTACTTGTCATTCAATAATAGATTTGGCAAGCAACTTTCAGGCTTCAAAGTATTAGAGTTTAGCGATATTGCCATCTGCACAAGTGTAACTTTACAGTTATTTCTGGTGCATTTACAACATCAGTGAGTGGCATCGCATGGGAAGTAGTTCAGGTTGAAACTATGGATTCAGTCATTGTAGTGTGACTTTATGAGGTCATTTCATCAGGCTGAGATGCCTAACAGCAGCATTTGACCCGTAACAGTAACATTAGTCATATTTTCCATAATGTTAATGTGCTTTGAGAGTCTTGCCTGAATGAAAGTTGGTTGGTCTTACATTTTTTGGGAGAAAAAGATTCAGTCAGTCATGTCCTCTAAAATCCTTCTGTAACATTTTGTGAGATCACTCGAGTTGTCACCAAAGCAAAACTGCAAAACTCACTTTAGGTTGCACTTTGTGATCTATCCCGCTGAGGTGTCCCTCCCCCGAAAACCTGTGACGCGAAACTCCTCACAGAGGCATAATGAAGTTGTGCACGACATAAAACAGGGTGACTTAACTGACAGCCCTGACAAATGTGGGCCAACATCACAGCAAGTCAACAGAAATAGTTCTCAGCTGGGGAATTATGAGAAGGTTGCCTGCATTTGGGTGGACAGACAGCATTCACAACCCACAGTACCTCTGCTCCAAATCTATGACGAAGGGGTTGTCTCTGTTGCTTGAAGAGACTGAGGCAGCTATCATGGTGGTGCTGTGGGTGCCAGATGGCACACTCTCATAGCATGCGTGGATGAATGAGTAACGTAGGAAGCTGGAAGTGTGACAAGACTGAATAAAACAGACTTTGGGAAAGGAAACTATATTACATTGCTCTGTCGTGATAGAATGGAGTTGAGTCAATAGGTCACGCTATTTTAATGGTCTATGCGCTTGCGAAGAATATGAGTGAAGAATATATTCCATTAATAATTCCACATCCATTTATACCTTAAACAGAACACTGTATTAACATTAACACCAAATCTTCTTTAGAATTTACTATCCATAAAGAAATATTTAAACCTAAATACTTTCTAGTCACACTATCATTTATGGCAGTGAAATTTCATTTAAAAAAGTACATTGTTCTGTTGGTCTTACAGAAATTAATTAAAAATACATTGATCAATAGCAAACTGATAAAGTTGACTGGTGTCAAGAGTCAAGAGAAAACTTGACCTTGGAAATAATGGTTTGACAAGGACAATCTTGACTCAAGGTCTACTTACTATAATTTCCCCTGGAACTGCATGTCACAGTTTTCACCTGTAGCTGGACAAACAATTGTGCAAATAATTGATGTTTTGTCAATTGTAGCTTTAAAAAAGGTTGATTCTTTTAGGTATTACAGTGTTAAAATAAAGTGAACAGTATTCTACAAAAGCCTCTTATCATTTGCAGCCATGATACCTGAAAGAATAGATGGTATACCTGTGTTCTTATATGCAGCGTTTTTAATGGCAAGCTAGCTAGCTTACAAGTGTGCCAGCTACAAATGTGCTGTTTGTAGTGAGCTCACTAACTTCATTAACTGCCTCTAATCACAGTGCCAAATTCTGGTGTGACCCGACTCTTAATTATTGGATACTGTCATTGTATGCTGGTTGGTTACAAGTTACACATAAAGTATTAGAAATACCACAGAGTGTTGAAACCGTGCTATTTAGTATTTATATTTTATACTTTTTAAATATGTAATGTTGAAAAGGCACCAATGCTGTGTAGCCTTTTTATGGTTTAATTTATTGCTCTGAATTGGTATGTCTATACTAGATGAAAATGGCATGAGAAGTACACCAGGTAACTGTTGTTTCACTAATGTAGTAATTGTTATAAATACTACTATTATTACATATGAGTCAAATCTCAATATTTTCCACAAGATATACTGTATACTTACTTTATACTAAACCTAAATAATAATATGTGACAGTATCCTGGATAGAAGCATTACTCTATCTAGGATGAAGGCTGTGGTAAATTTATCCAAAATTTGAATCTATTGAGTAAAATGCATTTATCCTTATTCAATGTTGCAACCACAAACTTGCATGGCAATTCAGTAGTTATGGCTATGTTCAGTGGGAAGGATGTTTAGTTTTGCACAAGTAGTCTTAAATTGACTACAAGTCCTTTTGATACGCACAATAATCAAATACAATACAGTGTGCAGCACTCTGGATGATTTGTGCAGCCGAGAGCAAAACAATCCTCTTCTGCCTTAGAGTTTGACTTTGATAGAAAAAACATTTTAAGCGATAAAAGGTACAGTAAAACGCAAAAGTCGCTAGAGATTGTAGTTAAGAGTGAATGAACCACATCATGACTTTGGTGTGCTACTTTTATAAAACCACCCAGGACTCGGCCAGCCCTGTGTCAGAGAGGGGCATGAGAGGTGGTGGTGGCTGGGGATCTGGGGTGGGATATGTTTGAAGCATTGATGGAGAGAGCAGCAAAGAAAAAAAATCAATATTTGCAGGGTGGATGAAAATTCCCTCAGCTTCCAAGCCAGTTTTCTGCAAGAGTTTGGCTGGTTTTCTTCCCTGCTGTTTTCTACTCTGGGTTTTCTTTATCTCTTGCCAAAATACCCCATTCATTGCGCTTACTCTAGAGCTCTTTATCGTACAGTAAAAACAAGAGGGGATCATCAAGGGGGAAATAGTATGCAGTTGGGAGTTCAACATCCACCTCATTGTGCACCTACTTCCCACCCTGAGCAGTGACCTTTTTCCATTGTACCTCATTAGTACCATTGTGCATGAGGGCTTCAGTGTGTGTGTGTGCGCCTGTAGCTTATTGATGCATTGGTGTCTCAGTCACTGCTGCTGCTGGAGCTGATAAATAACGGCCAACTTCACCTCCCCTTCCCACAATCCTTTGCTGCCTCTGGCTAGTTTCTGTGGCTGTGTATTTATGTAGATACAATACCTTGAGACCAGTGTCACTTGTGCCACCTTAAACCACCTTGCAGTCTGCCTTCAGTGTAAGATAGGTTTTGTATTGAGAACTTGCTGGCTTCAGCTCAGACTATTACATAAAGTATAACCTTCCTGAATCTGAAGACATGAGCCTATTAATCAATTGGAAAAATGCATTACTTAACCGTTCAGATAAACTCACTATCACTACTACTGTAAAACAGACTAAATCTGCAATGTATCCAACATGTCATCTCTGTTTCATAGAGAACAAGCTAGACGGTGCATGCTACACATCAGTCATGGCCCTCTGCTTCATTGGCAATGAGGCAATCAGTCAAGATGTCACACTGAGCATGTGTCAACTGATGGCAGTGATGGAGGGCATGGGTAGTCGCTAGTGGGGGAGGGGGGCATTCTGGGTTTTGGCTGAATAAATCTTCAGTGGCAGCTACTGCCAAAATGCATGGTCTCAACACCAAGCCAGTGAATGCGTCCATGTAGGAGCCTCTTTACTGGGTGAGCCCCAGGCGAGGAAAAGTTCTCTACATCTCAATTTCACATTGACAAGAACTCTGCTGTGGGGATAATTGGGAATTTGTTGCTCTGCACATTTAGCAGAGCAACAGAAAGTGGAACAGAGGAGGGGGGAGGATAAGGCATGGAGAGATCACTGGAGTATTAAATATAAAGCAATCAGATAACGACTGTAAAGCAACATTTACTTGTGGATGTAATTGCCATTTTGTAATGAATGTTATGTTAATGCACAGCATATTTTGATTGCATTACATTCTTCCAGAGCATGTAAGTTAACTTCCAAACTACATTATGGTATCAGCAATTCCCATTATGTTGTGTAAGTAATAATAGAACACATTTAGGCACATTTAGCCTAAATGAACTGTTCAGTCTTACTTTCCAATCTCAGAACTGTAAAATGCTCCTATATAATGCTTATTTATTTGGATATGTTAAAAAACCTCAGCTGGACTTTGAAGGAATTAGCTGGAATTTAGTCATATTGTTATATAATAATATACCAATCAATCATAACATAAAACCAGCTATCTAATAATGTGTAGCTTCCCAATCTAATGATGTGTAGCTCCATAACACCCCCAAAGGTCTCTTCTGGTATCTGGCACCAAGACGTAAGCAGTATATACTCTGAACCTTCATATAGGTTTGTGGCTTATTCTACTGGGTTCGTAGTGTTGCTCTACAATTTAGTTGTTGTTCTAGTCACCTCCTGGAAACACCTCTTTACAGCCACAGTACGTAACATCTTTATATTAAAATTACAGCTTCGTCGTTTTGATGGTACACTTACTAGTAATTAGGCAAATGTCATCTCTGTTGTTGTCTTTGCATGCCCAGATTGTGTGTTACTGGACTCTTTAACTTTGGAATTCAATCCCGGAGACCTCTCATGAGAACTGCATAATGATTGATGGTATCACATCACATAAATCTCCAGCTAGCTCGGCTCAACCAGTCTCTTGCTTGGTCATTTTTTTTTCATCCTTGCTGTCTCCAACATCACCTTCTTAGGTCTCTTTTATCATTACATTAAATTGCTAAGTGATTATTTACATTATATTTATTCTCGTGAACATCTCCTAAGACAAGGTACAGGTATCCAGCATTAGCATGAGCAAATCCAACAACAGATTGCTTTCAAATTAGTATAAATCTGAGACAAAAGTATTTAATATTTTCATCAAAGACAGTAAATACTGAGCGGCAGAGAAACAAGTAAATTTTCCTGAGTGTGTTCATGTAAGGGTCGAACAGACTTTGACACAACACTGGTTCAGTAACAGCTTCAGGTTTTAAAACCAGTGCTGTGAAGTACTCCACTAAGAAAACAATGTATTTTAAAGAATATAGAATTTGATGCTGTTGATAACATAAATGCAGAAATCTAGTCCAGATTTGTTTGACAAATTCTCAAATGTGAAAATTATGACTAAAATATGTTGTTTTAGTTATAATAGTCAAAATATTACCTACAGACTTGTGGAACAAAAACATCCTGCAAAAAGTAACTAGTAACTAATGACTTTAATGAAGGTAGTGGAGTAAAAGTGCAACATTTACCTCTGATTTGTACTGGAATAAAAGTGACATAAAATGGAAATACTCCAGTAAAGTATCTCAAAATTGTACTTAAGTACAGCAGATGAGTAAATGTACTCAGTTACTTACCACCTCTGATCAGTTATAACAAGTACTCATAATAACTAACAATGGCTGTAAACATGTGTAACTGCTTACTGTACTAACTTGTGCTAGCAGATGAAAAAATGCTGAATGTGTTGAATTGAGCGAAGGTTCATTCACTCATTTTTCAACTGAAAGTGTACTAGTCTAATAGAATATTGTGAGGAACATTGTATTCTTCTTTTTAATGGAAAATCCCTGACATTAAATATTTGTTTGACGCAATCAAGGTAAAATATAGTGCTGTTAGTCTTGCAATCAAAATGTACTTGCAGACAAGAAGCATGCATGAATGTAGATAACAGCTCACTGTTTAACATCTAGAGAATTCATGTCATTACTCTAGAAGAAAATGGTAAAATGTTATTTTACTTGCCAGTTGGCTGTGGTAAAGTAAAAAACATAATATAATGTAGAAATACTTGGCGTAGTAAATATTTCTATAGACGCCCTTTTATCATAAAAATATTAACATTGATATTAGTTTCAGTCTAGGCCCTAGTACTTGGTAAAACACACACACAAATACCCGCTTTTGAGAAGTTTTGATACATTCATGTGTACAGTCACTCTGCTCCCAACAGGACACTAGAACATTGGCGTTCAGCAGGTGCTATCCACTACAGCAGTGAATCACCGGACCTCTCGCCCTGTTTGTGAAACATCACCTGATTCAGAGCGCTCACCCTCTCACTCATGCCATTTCGCTCGCAGGCCCATTTAACTCGTTTTCCTGCCTCTCTCCAGCTGGTGTCTCCACCACACACCAGATGGCTCTGCTTGCCTGAAAAACATTTACCCTTTCAGTCAGAACGTGACAGAGTCTTTGCCAAGCATTCACATCCTTACCAGCAGTATGGAGGTGGCATGGTGGCTCAGTGGTTAGCACTGTCATTTTACGGCATCTAGGTTCACATCTCGCTGCTGTGTGGACTGTTTAACGTTCGCCCTGTGTTTGCGTAGGTTTCCTCCCACCAATAAACAACCAGTAAGTCAGATGGATTCATGGCAGTGAATTGGCTTCATAAACCGCAAGGAAACTGAAATTATTGTTTCTACTATGGTTCAGAAATGAATGAGTGATGCAGGCCAACATGATTACAGTCTTTATAGACTTTGGACATCCTGAATAATATAATGTTGTATCTGAAGGTATGTTTTCAAACCAATCACCTGAGTGTTTTGTGGTTGTAAAATTTCTCATTAACTGAAATCACTCTTGCGGGCCTTTGTTCAGGGGGAATTCAAACTGTCTTTGTATTGAGTACCCACAGTTGTGTAATGATAAAATGTGTAATGACTAAATCAATGTTACACCAGCAAAGTTGAACTTGTAGTGGCAGAGTATAAAAAGAACAAGTTAAATCAGTGAGAGATAATAAGACAGACATGTTTTACAATGGCTTAGAAATATAACGGAATACAAAATCTCTGTAAATCTTTGTCAGTGTTTAACATATTAAAACACCATTTTACCTTTGTACATTTTAAGAGAGACCCATTTTTTTGTGCCATCCTGTCTCATGTATCATCTTTGCTGGCTACTGAACCATTGGAACAAAGAATAAGTAACTTGTAATGTAGAAATCAGTGTTTCCCCTACCATTATACAAGGGGTTGCGCCCCGCCCCCCCAATGGCACCACCCGCCCCCCCAAGACGGCCAAGTTAATTTAATTTAATTTGATTTTCTGTACAGCGCCAGATCACATTAGAAGTCATTTCAGGTTTCTTTTCCTATAGAACATGTCTGTACTTTTATTAAACTAACTAAACAGCCTCATGTTATTTATCTTATTTACATGACAGCGTCATTTCTGTCTCTCTGTGACGGAGGAGTTCTGCCGCGATGCGTACACACAAAGACACGCGCGTACGTACACTCCAGTGGACAGAGTCGGGAAATATGACTAAAAAACACACACACACACACCGGCCCTGGCGAAGAGCGATGCGCATAACACACACAAGGAGCCGCGCAAATTTTTTCCAATCATATTTCCACTGTACAGCTGATATTAAGCAAACAAAACCATCTATTTATATGACTTTAGTGCATTTTCCCTGTTATGTTGTTGTTATGTTTCTAGCATTAAACATATTTCTACAGTCTGGATGTACAATTATTTCTTGTGCGTTTGGAGACATCGCGTAAAAGGATTCATTTAAACATTTCCACAGTGAGAACTTCTGTGCGCATTTCTGCAGATTTCCACAGCGCTAACTTTATTAATTATTCATGATTATTAATTATCCCCGACACAGATTCGGGATCGGTCAGAGTGTGACAGTAAATTATTTTGTGAACTTTTCCACACGCTGTCCTTGTGTGTGTGTCTCCCCCCCCCCATGCTGTAAACCTAGGGGAAACACTGGAAATAATGGTACCTCCGCTAATATAAGTTGTGCCAAATGTACATCAAGAAGCAACCACTAAAAATTGAAAGAACAGAATGTGTGAACATCTAAAGGTGTAGAACCTCATATTTACACAAAGATGTGACACTGGCCGGGACAGGACGTGTAATTATCTGACCTTTTCTTACTGTCACTGATACCGTGTTAGCAATGTGATGTCAAAGACCTAATTTGTGTCAGGGCTGTAACCAGTAATTTCAAAGTCTGAATTTAATTACACATGAAGCAATCTGAAGAAAAACAAATATTTTTGTGAAAAAGCAGGAAATTGTTTGTCCTCCATGCCCGCTCTTTCACTTTGTCAACTTAAAGTCAATTAGTTCCATGTACAATTGATGGATTTAAATGTTAACAATTTATATTTTAAGAAAAAAATATATCAATATATATATGTTCAGTAATATGGTCCAACATTTTATTAATGTAATGCTATTCTGTATGCATCAGATAATTTGTAACTGGTATTATTCAGATATTTTAAATTATCTGATTGTGAGTCTGTAGTAACTTTACTTAAACAATATAAAAGGAAAGGGCCTTTTTAATGAGAGAGTATGTTAGGAGGAAGTAGAATATTTGCATTATTTAGGCTTGAGTCCATGGTGGACTGTTCAGATTCCAGGTTTAGACCGCAACCTCTTTTCTATAATGAAGTATTTAGGTTGGACAGTAGTACTTAGCAGGACAAAGCAGTATGGGTGGAATGAAAGAAACAAGTCAACTGCTGCAATTGTCATTATTTGGTGCCATTTAACCTTTTGTATATTTACATACAGTTGTATAAATGTGTTGTTTGCTGTCCCTGTATAACTATCCAGCCATAGCAATAAACTACAGTACAGTACATTTTGTTTGTTCAAAACTAATGGCCAGGCCTTCTGTAAAAATGATTATGATTATATTGTTTTCTATCAGCTTTGGCAACTCTCCAGCATCCAGGAAGAGATGGGGTAAATTGAATTGCTGAAGTTTTTCTACTTTTCTCTCTGGAGTTCAGTAAATGTCATGCCTATGGTCCATTTTTTATTTTTAGAGTTTGGTGCTGGAATGTGTGGTACTAAAACAGTAACGATATATGTTGTATGTGTGAAACTCAAGTGTTGACTAACAGTGTGTGCATGTCAATCCTGTCATCATAAGATCCCTTACTGAATAAACATTTGAGTTTGTTAGTTCCTTGTTAATTCGTAATGTGGTAATTCAGGTCTTCTACAGAAATTCAAGGCTGCCTTTATGCGAGAGCATATCATGCCACCCTGGTCAGCATGTGAATACTTCAAACTTAGAATGGGAAGAAGTGAGAGATGACTGATAAAAACAGGCTTTCAGTGTTTGCCAGATCCATTATAATTTGTAGAAATGGTGGTGTTTTTGTCAACAAGTTTTTTTGTACTGTTTGATTCAAGACCTGAGACCTTTTCAAATCTTGGAGCAGATATAATTTAACACTCATGGCTTCTTTCATTTATAAAGAGAAATAACAATTTTAACTCAGCCTATAGCAGAAGACTTGTTTACAAATGTCTTGTTTTTATGGGGCTGTTGATATGATATAACTTAGGCCCCTGTGTTAAGCTTTTTCTTTTAACATGACAGTGCTTCCATGCACAAAAACAAGAAATAGTTTTACAAGTTTAATTTGGAAGAACTTGGTTGGCCTTTATACAGCCACAGTTGCACTTTAATGTATCAAGTTAAAAGAATTGTTAAAAAGCTAAGACATCATTGCCTTTCACAAACGAGAAAAAGGATACAAAAAGACAGGAAAGGTACTGAATGTTCTTAGAGACACCGTTGTAAGCATAGTTTACAAGTTCAGACTTAAAAGAACAATGGCTACACTGCTTGGACGTGGCAGAAAAAGGAAGCTATCAAGGGCTGCAACCAGATTTCTGATGAGGCAGGTGGAGAAAAAACCTTGAGTAACTGCAAAAGAGCAAGATTTGGGGACAATGGGCACTGAGGTCAGTTTGCACAGTATGTCAGACACACGCCACTACTGACCCAAAAGCACAAGAAAAGTCGGCTTCAATATGCTCAAAATCATATAAATAAGCCATAGATGTTTGGGGATTCTGTTCTGTGGAACCTTTCAGGCCTATCAATCAGCTGTATATCAGGTATGTCTTGAGGAAGAAGAATGAAACATACACTAAAGAGAACACCCTGCCTACAATGAAACATGGTGGTGGTGATGCTCTGGAGCTGTTTTGCTTCCTCTGGCACTGGAAACCTGCAGTGCGGAAGGCTAGATGGAGCAATTAAGTATAAGAACATCCTAGGAAAATACGTCATGCCATCTGTGAGGAAGTCCACCAAGGCTTGGTTGCAGAAGAACTGGAAGATTCTAGGGTGGCTGTCACAGTCACCTGAAAACCCCTGGTGTGATTTAAAGAAGTGATTCCATACAAACCCAAGAATATTAGTGAACTGTAGGGCATTCTCCATGAGGAATGGTTTAAGATTCCTCAGGAACACTACCTGGTGTCTGGCTATGCATCTTGTTTGCAGCAGGTTATGACAGCAAAAGCGTGCTCTTCTAAATATTGTATTGAAGACACTTGTCATTAAGGGGTCAAATAATTTTGAGACCGCAGTAATAGTATTATTTATTTCCATTCAAGCAAAGCTATACTGTGTTTGGGCTGGGCCAAAAATATTATCACAATATACACACATTATACCTGTACAATCAAATGCCATCCAATACAGCATATCTGCCATGAATTCTACTGTTACTGGGTTATAATTTATCTGCTTTTGTTAAAACCTTCTGAAAGGTGATAATTATGCTGAAAGTTTATTATTGACGTCAGTGCATTATATTAAGAGGTGTGCATAAATACAGAGGTCATACTACAAAAATGCAAATCCCTTGCCAGCAGTTAGAATTAAAAAGTACAGGAAATGTTTTATGGGCTGATGAGACTAAGATGAATGTCTACTTAAATGATGGAAAGTGCCAGTGTGTGAAAGAACAAAGGATCTGCTCATGATCTAAACCATACAAGCTCATCTTTAAGCATAGTGTGGTTAGTATAAAGGTTTGTACTAGCATAGCTGCTTCTAGAACAGGCTTAAGAATCTTCATTGATTGTATAACTGAATGAACTGTGTAGAAACATATTTTTCTGCCAATATACAGAGAAATGCATCAAATCTAATTGGAGGAGCTTAATCATGCAGCAAGACAATGATCCAAAACATGTTGCAAACTCATTTACACGTTAACTCTTTAAAACTTTAAAAATTTCAGATATGATACAAAAATGCTATGATCTGTGTTGTTTAATGTATCAATGTGTAAATACCATTAGATAAACCTGAAACTTTTGTTTTATTAATTATTTGATCATTAAACCCAAACAAAATGAATTAGTGTAGGACTTTAGATTTACGGTAATAATTATAAAGATAGTTTAATCACTCAACCCTATTCTGTAATGACATATTTTTGTTTTTGGAGCGAGACAAAATGAAATTGATTCTTATGACGATAACACCCTTAGAAAACATTGTACTAGTGCTGAATCAAAAACTATAATCTGATAAAATATATGGCAACAAAAACGTGTGTGTATTTATGTTATGTATTTCAATTCCTATAATTGAACTTCAATTTTAGTCAGATGTTGTAGAATTGAAACTACTAGATGGGATTACAGAAAATGTCTCCTCTTCCACTTTACCCTCAGCTTTAATATCCAGCGCTTAGCTGCTTTGTGACAGGATAATATACTGTACTGTGACGCAAAGAACTGCAATTATTGTCATTATTATGGTCATTTTCTGGCAAGAGAATGAGACTCGTTAGTCTTTATGACTGAAATATCTTGTGGCGCTGGTCACTGCAGTTCATCGTTGAGTTGTCTGTGTGTTGGTGTTGGGTAGAGTCTAGGCTTGGAATTTTATGTTAAAATCTCAGACTCTACAAAGAATTTATTAGGTCACAGAATTGATTAACACCCTCATCAAACCCTGTAAATACAATGCCTAGAAATAGTATTCAGGCCTCTTAGAGGTTTTCACCTTTTTTATTTATTTATTGTAACTGGGCAAAAAGAAAGTTTAGAAAAATACTATTTGATGTCATAGTGAAAACAATAGAAATAATTAAAAATTAAAACTGAAAATCAGTGACTGCGTAAGTATTTGCAATTACCCTTTAAAGTAACTTACCTCAATCAGTTACTGGGGATCAGTGTCTTGGCCAAAAGCTACACCATGAAAACAAAAGAACATTCAAACCAACACATGTTAGGGGAAAGATACAAGACTATTTTCGAGACACTGAATATCTCTTAGAGTATAGTTAAAATCCATCATGAAGAAATGGAACGAATGTGTCACATGCATAAATCTGCATATACTAACAGGCTGTTCTTAAAAACTGAGTGACTGTGCAAGAAGGGGACTAGTGAGGGAGACCACCTGTAACTCCTCTGAAGTAGTTTCAAGCTTCAGTGGCTGAGATGAGAGAGACTGTACATACAGCAAGTGTTGGCTTGCTTGTTCACCAGTCAAAGCTTTATGGGAGAGTGGCAAAGAGAAAAGGCTCATTAAATATCAGCCAGAGGGCATGTGGGAGACTCTGAAGTCAACTGGAAGAAGGTTCTATCGTCTGATGAGATCAGAATTGAAGTTTTGGCAATCAGACTAGACCATGGGTGTCCAACCCTGGTCCCTGAGAGTCACTGCCCTGCTTGTCTACCCCCTGATAATTACCTGGATCAAGTGTGCCAATCAGAAGCTGTAAGTGCAGGGATAGTTGAAAAACAAGCAGGACAGCGGTTCTCAAGAACCAGGCTTTGCAACACTTGGAGTAGACTTTAGGGCACATGAAGAATCCAGCCAATAGTTTTGATAAGCGTTTTTGGTCAGGATGCACCAGTAATTGGATGTATTTAGATGTATTTATACTACAACCCTTAAAACACATTAACTGCATTATCCGAATTGTGAGGTGACTGCACCAGTGATGATTTAGGTGAGTTACTTTAAATGAAATATGCAATCAATTATTGATTCATCAACTTCTGAATTCATTAATACTTTGTAGAAATCTGTTTGACATATATTGTCAAATATATATTGACAGTATGACAGTATTTTTTGTAATTTTTTTGTCAAACAAGCCAAGTTAAATTGACCTTGATTCAACCTTGTAAAAGAAAAACAAAAGGTAATAACTAACCAAGGGGGTGAATACTTATATTCATTAAATAGAAAGAAATGTACTTATTAGTATTCTTTTAGCTGTACCTTGACTCCCCAATGAAAGTTATGCAGCATCCCTAGAGACTCCTACAAAGTCCCTGTTGAGAGTAAAGACATGAGAGAAGGACAAGGTGAGAGCACGAGTGAATGAGGCGATGGGCGGAAAAAGGATGGTTTTGGGCTGTAACTGCCCAGGCAATTGGGTTGTAAGGGGAAGATGAAAGACAGGAACTGCAGTCTGAGAAATAAGCAGAAAGACCATCAGAGTATAAGAGACAGCAAATGAGGAAATTGGAGGGAAAGTAAAATTTAGCAGAGAGATGCGGAGAGGGGAAGAGAAATGCAAAAGGGAGCTGGGGAGATCTATATGCCAGGGGAAGAGTGCTGTATTTCAGACCCAGTGCCTTTATGCCATTTGAATCACTGCAGGTTTCCATTGCCCCAGGCTCTTCTATATAAAGCTCAGACAGCTGCTGGATTTTCCACATTATGGCTATGGAATTGGAATAATACAATGCCCGTCCATGTTTTCACCATCATCAGCCAACATCCAGAGGGACCTGCTCTCACAGGTTGCTGGCCACCTGTCTCCTTCTGCTCATTGTTATGGGTTAGTATGGGCAATATATGGAACAGAACAGAACATCTTTAGTAAAAGTTTTGGCTCCATAGTAATTCCAAGGGTCTTGGCAGCCAATTTTTGAGTGTGGGGATGATCTCCCCTCTGATCTGTCATCCTGAGCTCCCCCTTGCTGTAGCATTTGTGTTGTAACTCGTCAACCTTTAGTTGTGATAGCAGTTGCTTCCTGCAGATGTTGGATCACTGAGCTACTAGTTGCTTCGATGTTAGTCTAGATGTTGGGTTTCAAACAATCCATCCTCTTTTTCTGGGCTTACTTTTATAGTAGCATTCCAGCAGTTCCCTATTCTCGTGACTTGTCCATGAATGTCTAGTTCATGGTCCAGTAACCCATTTATTGTCAGATTGTCCTGGTTTCCCAACATATATAAAATATAATTATAATGACACAGATGTTTCTGTAAACTATGCCAGTTGCTTGGTTATGAAGTTCCATGTACATCCTGCCTACTAGCATCTTGTATCCTGCTGTTATGCGCTGGATTGTCTCAGGGGCATCTTTGCACAGCCTGCGCCTATGGTCTTCCCTGGTGTTGTCGACCCCAGCCTCTATTGATCGTGTACTTAAAGCATGTTCCTGTGCTGCCATGATTGGTGCCTCTATGCTGTCTTTCAGTCCTGCTTTGTCCAGCCACTGGTAAGATTTTTCAGTATCAGCCCCATCTTCATCCAGGGGTTTGTCCTTCCATGATGGTTCCTGTTCTTGCTCCTCTTCAGGTAGTGACATGGGCCATACTGGATCTGTGCTTCTAGTTAGTTTACTAGTGAACGGTTTATGTTACAGGCTGTTGTAGGCTAACTCTGAGTGTTACCTTTTGATTCTACAATTTCAGAATAGAGGGACAGTAAAATAAATTTTTCACAAAATGTATAGAATTTTCCGTAGCAGTAAGGAAGAAAGGTCAGCAGCCATTGTTTTGTATGTCAATAAGCTGGACTTTGACAGCCATTGTTATGTTTTCCTGTGCCCAGCCACTTGCAGATTTAGAAAGTTGGAATGTTCTCCATCCTCTTTTTGTCACTCCCTTCTCCTCTGCTAACAGTTGTGACCTTTCATCTTTAATGTAGCAGTAATTGTGGTGCCTAAGGTACTGAGCCTTAACGGCTAGAGACGGAGAGCAAGAGAATCAAAAGAAAGATGGAATGAGCGAGAGAGACAAGAAATAGCTCTTACTCATGTCCTGAACAGACACCACCTCTCCTCTATCTCTAGTCTTTTCCCCCCTCACTCCTCTCCCCTCATCGTTTCTCATTTCGATTAAAGGCTAATGTTGAGGTGCCACATGCATGTTCCTTTAGAGCCCCACGTGAGCTTCAATTTGCCCCATAGCAGCAAAGACTTCTCATTTCACAGCGGAACAAAATGGGTACACACACAAAACAAATGAGGAAAAGGTTAATGTATTCACGACACCTTATCTACACTGAAAGATGACATACCATCTCGTCGACACAGCCCTCTATAAGACTGAACTCCGACAAGCACACAACATCCTGGCTTCCATAGCTTACTTAAATTATGCGCTCCAAGAGAACTAATGCAATGACTGTTTTCCCTTGCCAGTGGACCATAGTGAGCCTATTAAAATCACATTGCTACTTGCCTTTCTCTACAATGTGCCCCTCATTAAAAGCCCATGGCGACATTAAATGAACAGACCTGAAGACAAAGCTGAGAACTCATGGATCAAATGAGACTTGATTATAATATCTAAAATGGCCCCCTAAACACCATGACCAGCTATATCAACAGATGCTGGAGGGATTCATCAACCCTATCATACTTGAGCTCATTTCATCGAGTGGCTTAAGGAAAATCCTGGGCCAGACTGGGTTGGGCAGCATTAGAAGCCATGCACAATTGCTGTCATGATCAGAGAAATGACGACCACATCTTGAAGGGAATGATTACTCACTCCATCATGTGTGGGTGCAGTCAGTATAAGCTGTGAGCGTAAATGTGTGGAATGCCAGGGTCCTCTCACAGCAGTTAGTTGCCAGGTGGGCACAGTGCTTTCAATGGCATTGACCCGTGAGACAAAAGAGCAGAGATTTCTTTTAGTGTTACACAATGTGGAAGTGGGAGACTTGAGTTACGTAACTCAGAGTTCACATGAACACAGAAATACAAATGCCACCCAACTAAGAAAAGAAACTGCTTTGAGACGGGGTTAATTTAATCTTCTTCATCTGAGTTTCTACTTCAGTATAAAATTAAAGCAGCAACCCTTATCGAACCAGTCAAGGTTTTCTTAAATTTTTCACAGGAAATTTATTAGTTGGTAAATGAAAAAAACATTGGTGGCACGACTGATAATCAAATTTTTAAACCTTGACTATTTCAAAACCTTGTGGCAAAAGGTTGTCGGGCCTCTAAACAAGATAGAAGTTATGAGCCTGCATACTAACCACCTACATAGCAAAACACATCGCCTCACTGAGCAGAAATAACTTTTATTTTGATCAGTTTTTGCTTTTTTTTTTGTCATAATCCAAGTAGAAATTAAATAAGTTCAGTCAGTCTACCTGCCATTTCATATGATGCAATAAAAGACTGGAGGTTTTACAGTAGATGCATAAGTTAGCATGTGGTTAATGGAGATCAGTATGAAAAGGTGAAGGCTTCAAGCATGAAATTAAAATCAAATCCTATCTTGTCATTATACTATCAATTCTTCTAATTTATATTTTAAGCTTACAGCTTAGTTTTAACAGAATAATGAACTGTCTTTTAAATATGGTATAGTTTTTTTCCCCTTGGTTATGATTCAAACATGGCAGTTGAGGGCAGGTTTTTTTTAGGGGTTTACACCCTTCAAAGCAAGCAGAACTCCACTACTTATTGACAGCTTTGGATGCTTCCTCAGATTTCATTTAATAGTCAGGATCCACAGGAAGGGAATTACTACCCATGTATGCAAGAGGAAATGGGAAATTAATAACAAAAACACATTAGACTCATTAGATTTCACTTGTAATAAAAGAACACGAAGAGCCTGCTTTGATCATTTATATTACTGAGTGCCAAGATTTTACTGCTATAACCTACATTAAAGCTCAGCAGTCACAGATATGAACCCTAAGACAAAATTGCTTGCAGCCAAGGGGTACAAACATTCAAGGGCTATGGTTGCAGAATGTTTTCTTTGTAGCATCAGGGCACAGTATATACAAATTGCAAAACTGTATGTCCTTTTTAAAAATCTATATATTTAAAAGTACCATAGTAAAACATTAATGCAATACAAATGGTGAAGTCATAATTGAAATACATTGCCTGGTGTTTTATAGGCAGGTACTTGTGAATGCCACTAAAAGATGTTCACCTCTGCATTTAATATACTGTATAATTTTATTTTTCTGATTAATTAATTTGAATTGAAAAAAAAAATAGGTGAATACCACAAAAAAAATCAATTGTGTATTAAATATTTAATGACCACTGTCCATAACATGGTCTAAGGTAGACTTGAATGACATGTGCCGGTCAGTTGGAAACTGAAAGGTCATGAGGTGGTTTCTGTCTAAGAAAAAACAATTTCTTTGTATTTTAAAGTTAAGTAAGCTGTTAGTCACCATTTAACAGAACATCTTTTGGGAAAATGGATTAGGAGTGTTGTGGATCAGCAACTGAAAAACATTTCTGTGTTTAACTTGCTGCTTACAGCCGACCATACTTTAAAATAACAGTTATTTAAAAATGAGCTGTGATTAACAGTTGAGGGGGTGGAAGTTGAATTGTTGCCCATGCACCATGCATATATATCACAATTGTTTTTTATTTATGCTGTGAATGCCACTGAAGGGTAACAGTATAGATTACATCAATAGCATGAAGCATTTAACTTATCATTAACTATCATTATCATTAGTTTTAGTTATCTATCATTACTGAGTATACATTTCTCAATAGCTTATTTGGTAATTTTGTGTACAGCTGGAAAATATAACAATTTAAAAATGGCATGGTAATGAACTCATTTATGTAATAACACATTTGTATACTAAAACACTGAAGAGATGAATTTTCAATGTGAAATGTGTTTGTTAAAATGAGAAATGGCAGAAATAGTTTGACATAAACACTCCCGGCACGGAAATGATCCTGAAGTGGAGAAAAGAAAAATGTTAATAACGCCGGTATTGGAAACTGCCTCTGGAAAAACACTCATTGTCAGACAATACATAAGATCCCAATTAGATAGGCTTTATTTCTGGCTCACAAAATGTGTAGCCTGCTCTGCTTGTTCTTTCTGGCCATTCTCTGGATTCTCTCTCCAGTGGCCCTCAGGTCAAAGAAATGACTGTGATAAAATGCCATGATGAGAACAGAAAAATGTCATTCTTGTTAGTATTGAAACGTGACTTGAAATTGAATTCTTGTTTGTGCTGCACTCCTCCCCAGACACACACAGATCTCGCTGACGTGCCTCAGTATTAAAAAGAAATCCCTCTTTGACATGAGTGCATGTACATCCAGCTACATTGCAGCATAAATCAAAATATGTGCATTCATACACGCACACACACGTGTGCACATAGACCAACCAGATTAATATTAGGTAAAGTATCCAGGTTCAGTCAACAGTGCTGATGGCAAAAGGGCACAGCCACACACTCTAGTTAGTCAGTCTAGTGACAGAGTGCTTTTAATGAAGGGGAATTCATTAGGCAGTTGTCACTTCACTGAAAGACAGAAGCAGTTTGGAGGAAGACATGTTGAAGGTGAAGATGGTGCATGGAGACTGGAGCCAGTTGGCAACGCTATGGTAGAGTATCATGCAACAGCAGGATAAGTGTTGATGTCAGTGTTTGATATGTTCTGTGTAGTGTAGTAAAATTTAGTTAAGGCCCATCAATGGTTTCTCCTCGGATGGACACAGACTGTGACTGTACTTCTATTCCTACTTCAGTTGGGTACTGTACTCAGATCTGTTCCACACTTTCTAACTGGAGAACACAATGGTGACCTTTCCTATGACCCTTGCAGACTTTGATGTAAATTTGATTTTATTTCAAACAACCTTTGTGGATACATGGATGCAGAAAGCATGAATTACTCTTTGAGCCATGCTAGCAGTATGACTTTATTGGTGATAATGCTGGTTGGTCTAGACTTGAATATCTCCATCCATCCATCCATACCGCTTACCATTGAATTTTTGCTCCTCAACCTCCAAATATGGCACAGAGATATTTTCATTGCCATAGCAGTGGTGTCAAAATTGTCAGTATTACAGCTGTCACCCTACTGATCCTCTTCCAGTGATTCAGCTGGCATATTTCCATAAAACTACACATTTTCCTCACATTTACATGTCTCTAGTTGTGTGTGTGTGTGTGTGTGTGTGTGTGTGTGTGTGTGTGTGAGATATTCACCACACATACTTCGGACATTAAGGTAAAGGCACAGAAAAATACCATTGTTCATTTTGTCAGTCAGAAAAGTGCAGCCTGTAAATCACAGCTTCAACTTCACTGATGCAAGAACAGACTTGTAGACAATTAAGTAGTCTTTTCTATGGACAGTGTTTCAGTCAAGCAGCTGGGGTGAGAAAGTTGTTGACATGTGGGAAACACTTGCCCCTCAAAAACAGCAAGCCTCTTAAATGTCAGCTTGCGCTTTTGGCAGTCCAAATTGTAGCTATCAAAGCTGTTTTCGTGGATTTGCCACTCAAAGACATGTCTCTCACTGCATTCCTGACACTGATGTACTTTTCATGGCAGGGTGATTTGCTTTTTTTCCCCCGTTTTCTTGTTTCTTTGTCGCTATTTGATCAGAAGCAGAGCAGTCAAAACAAGTCTTCCATATAACCTTACCCAAAACATACACTGTTTCCATGTGGCTTTTCTTAGCTAAGTAATGATCAGAAGTAGAAGGAAAAATAAGTACTGTTTTAGGAGTGAAAAGTCTATCTAACAAACCTTGAAGCATCAATATTAAATCTGCTATCAGGTTAAAGATAATTTCTTTTTTAATATTGTAATAATCCTAAAACGCACTAGCATCCAGACATATGTGTTGAAAGATTTTCATTAATTTATTAAATGCTTGGCAGTAATTGTAGATCCAAGTTAAACCAAGGTTTTTGACTGCTAGTGAGGTGCCACTGTTGATGCCAAATTTATGGGCTTACTACATAGATTAAAAAATCTCCAAGGCAAGACGCCTTCTGCAACTCACAGCATGCAATTAGGAAAAAATAACAATGCCATGTGGCGTGTAATTAGCAATGGGGATCAACCTCTTCCCCACTTATTACAGCACCCTGACCTCTACAAGTACCAAGAAAGTCAATTTAAGACCGAAAAGGCGGCCTATCAACAGAAAAGCTGTGTATTTTTTAAAAGCTGTCTGACCTCGGGAGGCCCTGACCAATGGAACTGCTAATAAAGTCAACTTATAAAAAAAGAAATGCCTGCTATTTCCCTGGCTAATAATGTTTAGGCAATAATGTGAGAGGCATTTGTCTAATGAAGCAGTTTTAATTGTGCCTTCCCTTTTGTTTGCTCTCCAGTTAAATCCACTTTGGCTAATCCTAAAGAACCTTGGGCTTATTTTTCTAGACAATAGAGCTGTTGCTATATGCTTACATTCATGTTAACCTCTCATGCACCAGTCACCATTTTTTTCTGCTTTTGTTCATAAAACTTATGTCTAGGTTCACTTTATAGTACAGTAAAAATGTTTGTACCTTAGTGAATTTTCAGACCTGAGGGATTCAGCATACAAGTGCACATATCCAATTCAACACACAGCATTTATTTACCACTCAGTATCTCATAGAGGGCGGCACGGTGGTGTAGTGGTTAGCACTGTCGCCTCACAGCTACAAGGACCCAGGTTTGATCCCTGGGCTGGCTGTGTGCCTTTCTGTGTGGAGTTTGTGTGTTGTCTGCGTGGGTTCTCTGCGGGTACTCAAGTTTCCTCCCACCATCCAAGGTCATGCATATTAGGTTAATTGGTGACTCTAAATTGTCCGTAGGTGTGAATGTGAGCGTGTCAGCCCTGCAATGGACTGGCAGCCTGTCCAGGGTGTATCCTGCCTCTAGCCCGATGACAGCTAGGATAGGCTCCAGCACTGCCACGACCCTTACAAGCAGACAAAAGGACAAGCTGTTAGGAAAATGGATGGATGAATATCTTATAGAGTATATAGTTTATACTGCAATACATTACATAATAATACATGATAATGAATGCTGGCAGCTGTGTCACAGTAAGTGTAGTTCATTTTCTCAGCTATACAAATGCGGTATCGCTGATTTGTATTTATTTTACTAATTCTTTAAGCATTAATTCTGACTGGTTTGTACATATATAAACCAACTATGTATTTTAAAACTTGCTTATCTGGAGTTGGGACAGACGTGGTGGCAGCAGGTTCAGCAAACTAGTGCAGACGTCTTTCTCTACGATGTTTTCTAGTTCTGCCTGGAGGATCCTGAGGCGTACCGAGGCCAGATCAGATATATCATCTCTCCAGTGTGTTCTGGGCCTGCCCCAGGGTCACCTCCCAGTTAGACATGCCCAGAAAACCTAAATGGGAGGTGCTCAGGAGGCATCCTGATAAGATGCCTGAACCATCTGTACTTAGTCTCAAGATTTCCCTTTTTTACTGTCTCTAAATTACAATTGTATTAAGAATGATTCCAATATTATTAAAAGACGTTTCTGCACTTGTTGGCAAAGTTAATACATTAACTGTGAATACCTAGCATTCACGCATTAGAATGCTTATATCAGATTATAAGCTTTTGCATAATGACTCAATATGTTAGTCAGCAAATGTACTGAGTAATTATGTGTCAGAGGTTTATATTTTCCTGACTTACATTATTTTGCCTGGAATTTAACTTGGCTTCAGTTTCAGCTACTCGCTGAAGCAAAGGACCCTACTTCTGTTTGTGTCGCATACCTGTAGCTGTTTCACAGTTAAGCCCCTGAAACAAACTATAAATGTATGTATGTGCCAAAAGGCTTTTACTTTGAAATAACTGTTCTACAACAGTACATGTAGAAAAGTAGAAGTTTAGTCAATAGAATTTATGAATAAATTGAGTTATCACAACAACACAATCTCTAGCAAAAGTGGTACATGTTGTATCATAAGTGCTATAAGTTTTCTCTTCTCTCCTGCTCATTCATCCTACAAACAGACACAACTACTTTCTGCTCATATCCTTCAATGTTTTGACAGATTATTGCCTCACCTTTTAAATGAGCCTTTCAGAGAACACAACTTGGTTGTCTGACATGGTTGAACGTAGCTCTTGATTATGGAACGAGCAGAGCAGAGAAAAAAGGAGGAAAATCAGGAGGGTTTTTAGAAAGTTGAGTACTTCTCTTACAAAAGGTTATTGTGAAGTGTTATGTTTTTACAAATACATACTTGTACAAATCCATTCAAACACAAGAATAGCCACAAATATCTGTAGAAACAATGTGGTTGTTGATCCTAAGTACATCTTATTTAAACACCTGTGGATTGGTTTTACACGTGGATTAATCCTATACTTACAGACCAGGGATGGGCAAGCTTAGTCCTCTACTGCTACTGTCCTGCTTTTTTCCAACAATCCCTGTCCTACCCAATAATGATTACCTGGATCAGGTGTTTAGTCAATCAGAAGCTGGAAAATAGCATCTTAGGTGTGGGTGGTTGGTTGGAAAACAAGCATGACAGCAGCACTCACAGATCAGGCTTACCTGTCCCTGTTACAGAGAAACTTCTTTTTTTTATTGAATAGATGAGTATAGTACATGACTCAGTTCATGTCCATCGGACTGACTTTTTAATTGAAAAGCTCGGTGCCTATTGGCACGCACACTCTGGCAGCAGTATACACACTGGCACACTGACATGCATGTTCTGTAGACACACAAGCTCACACAGACACACAGCTGCATCAGTCATAATTAAAGTGCCTTCCTGACAAGGTCTCGGAGATTAAAAAGTCTGGGGGACAAATTTCACTCTCACCTTCAGCAAAGGGCAGACATTGGAGACGGAGACAAACTCTGTCTCCCTTGTCTTCTGGTTGCAGCCAGCCAGAGGATTAGGTGGCTAATGTTAATAAGGGTTAGAGGAATCCTGCAGAGCCACCAGGAGCCAACATCCTCCCTGCTCTGCACTGAGAAACCTGATAACCACACGAAGATGCAGGGGAAGATTTTTAAGAAGGCTTTTAAAGATTGTATGACTGTGGCCCAGGCTGGAACAGTAGGAATCATACTTGCAGAGATACATTGGCACAGATCTAAGCTGACATAACGGTCTCATAGGATATGCTGGCTGATTAATGCCTGTCAGTCCAGATATCCATGCTTATATGCAAGGCAGGGTGACTGGCCTAGCACTGTACTGGGAATATTCCAAACCCTCAAATAGTTCACACCTCAATCAGAATTTGCCTCTGAAAATTCCCACCTTTCAACACACTGTAAATTTAGTTTTGCCAACCCCAGAATGAACAACAGACAAAAATCAGTACAGACTCCAAACTGGCAAAATATAATAAATATACTTGATGTTTTAACCTACCTTAGTACCAGATGGGAGGAAAATAATAAGCACCTTAAGGCAATAACACAATGTATGGAAAGAAATTTGCTATGCTTTTTAAGATGGAGCTTTCAATTGCCTTAGCCTATTTTGAGATCAAAGTAAAAGTAGCAAACGGACAACTATCAGGACATTTTATTCAGTAGATTTTATTATTTAACCTTTATTTAACCAGATGGATCCCACTGAGGTTGTGAACCTCTTTCTTAAGGGAAACCTGGCCAAGAATGCATTTTACACAATTACACAATGCATACAAAAAAACACAATTAACACCATATACAGGCTTGGATGTGCTAAGAACAGAGAGGGTTACAGAAATGGCAATTAATGACAAGAGAATTTAACATTTAACAGTGCTAGACAAAATCCTTTTACATTTCATTGAAAGTAAATGCTGAAGAATGATGAAGAGCTCCGTACCATTTTTACAGAGGAAAATTAAGACGAACTTGATTTAATCTGACATTATAGTGAAATATATCATGTATAGAACAATTTCAGAAGAGCATTTATCTTTTTAGCCTTGCAAATGTGTGGTCTGCTTCACATAGATCAGACAAATTGATCTTGATTGTTAATTTGATTAAATCTCTTTCAGGAAGTTAGTGGGGAAAAGATTTGTTCTCATATGCTTGTCATGTATTAGCACACTATGACAAAACCAAAAATAATGTGTGGCCTGGGCTGTGTTATATTGTCTTCGCTCATTTGTCCTTCTCAGCCCTGCTGAGAAAGTCTGACAGTTTCTCAATTTACAAGACTGTGTAGAACTTTCTGTAATGAAATCTAACTATAGCCATCACTCTATCACAGACCCCTTGGCTGTGACTGCACTGGAAGCCCAATAAACCCAAATGACAAGACACCAACCAAACTCTTTTGCTGGAAAGCTTCTGCAGTAATAATAAAAGAACTTTTAAGAAATCAATATAAAGTGCTTGTACTTGATTAAGGCCTTGACCTCTTCTTTTAGAGTCCATGTAGATGAGAGGAGAAGTTCTGTGTGGAAGGTCAGCGGCATAATTCAGAGTCATTCCCAGTTCTCTGGGAGATGGCACCACTTACAGAGCTGAATATTCATTCAAATAAAGGCCCACTGGGCCAACAGCTTCACACGTATACCAGCCAAAGACACGGCGAGAGAAGCATGAAAGCTCATGTGAATGTGGCACATCAGGCCAATAATGCGTGCAGTCAGGGGTTACATTTTGCCACTGATGCTGAACTGAAATGAGGGAGTGTCCCGCTTTCTGGCTTCACTTGGAATGCTGCAGGATTTACATTTTGAGAACTGTCAAACTTCTAGAAACCCCATTTAAATTACTCTATTTGGACCTAAGTGAGAAAAGCTTTATTACTTGGAATTAAAAGCAATGTTGCTGCCCTCAAGCTAAATGAGAATAGAAATCTAGAAGAGGAGTCAGAGATGAGCCATTCACATTCACCCTTGATTAAGTGACATAACTTTCAGACTGAGGGAAATTGATTAGTACATTTCCATCATGGAGGGTAAAATCGCTTTGTTTCCTGCCATGTAATGCCAGATCTGGGACTTGTTTTTTATGGTTCCCAGTAAAGATAGGATATCAGTGTTGTTACATATGTTATGGGATATCATGTTATAAAATACATGGCAGTTTAGTTACTTTAGTTATTAATCTAAATTATCTGATTTACTTTTAGACTAGTTTCTTTCTGCAATAAAACTCTAATTAGGGAGAAATTTGAATCAATAAGACTTATTTGATGAATAAAAAATTTTTTTCCCTATTTGATGATTTCTTAAATCACCAAGATTCAGTTGTGTTTTTGTCTTGCCAATCCATTTTGGTTACCCTGGCTACCCTGGCTCTACATTTACACATACATGCACAAATTTCTTTGGATTTTTATTTAATGAAAAATATTTTTTATCTGATTACCTGATATTTTTACCCTGACATATTCCTGAATATGTCACATGATTCAATTCAATTCAATTCATCTTTATTTGTATAGCGCCAAATCATAACAAAAATCATCTCAAGGCACTTTACAT
>JAUMHL010000027.1:20193751-20204636 GCA_032362345.1 Sandelia bainsii
TCTCAGCATCACTTTGGGACAGGATGTTTCTAATTTTAGCAATATTCCTAAGGTGGAAGAAGGACGTTCTAGATATTAATTAATTAATCTTTAATGCCCAGTTTTCTTCAAAAGAAGAATCTGGGAAGTGCTCAAATGTGAATATGTTACTGTAGCAAGTAAGATCAGTTGACTTGTCCCGGATAAGAAAAGGGTGCAACAATGGGCACATGGGGACTTAAAGGTCTTCATTTGAATCTAGGGGGCCATGGTCTTTCCTCCAGGCAGATGGCTGTCTCCGGACATCTTTTTTTGTAAACCTCGTGAATGCTACAGTGTTGAAAAGTCCACTTTAAAGCAAGTCTCCAGTGACCATGATATAAATGTCAGCAAAAACTCACTGTATAACCCTAGATGAATAGGAGTCATGGGAGCATTCCTCTGTTGCACTTGCCAGAGAGAACTAAGCCCCATTTACTAAAGGCCACAGGACAGACATATGTCTGAGAGTTAGAGCTTAATAAAACTGATTATAAAGGTTAGAGAAAGCTACATCATGTAAACGGCATTAAGAATCCAAGATTAATATTGACTAATAATCTAAACTAAACTAATAAAAATGTTCCTAATAATCATGCATTAACTAAAATTAAAAAACGTTTTCCTCAATTTAAATTTTCCTTCTTAAATTTCCCACTAAACAGACTGTGATTCATCTTAGTAAGTTAGTATATTGTAGGAATTAGGTATTTTTACTGATTTCAAACAATTTATTAAAGTGATATGTTGACACATGCTTTCAAAAAATATGAATTCGTCTCTTCTCCCTAAACCCTCAGCTGTCATGTTTTATTTAAAGCTATTTAAATGCATTTAAAACTACTAAATGCATAGATAAGTATTAGATTACAGAGAATTGTAAAGAGAGCAAGGACACAATGGTAATAATGTAAACACTGTCTTGCCTGCAACTGAGGGTTTTTCAATAGTATTAGGAAATTATAAGGATTTCTGAGCATGGTATAAGGGATTTCACAAAACTGGTTGTGTCAGAAAACTATGTCTTAATTAATTCACAGCAAAAAAAAAAAATCTTAGCCCTTATCCTGGTCTAGTCAGGCAGTTTTTGCTTAAGCAGAT
Source organism: Sandelia bainsii (assembly GCA_032362345.1). NCBI lineage: Eukaryota > Metazoa > Chordata > Actinopteri > Anabantiformes > Anabantidae > Sandelia > Sandelia bainsii. The sequence goes on from JAUMHL010000027.1 coordinate 20,194,871, forward strand.
GTGTTGATAACCATCTACAGTAGCAGTTATTGTTCTCTATTCTCAGTAGAACAGGACTGGAAAAATGGAAATTGATAAATTATCAGAAATTGTTGAATGCCCAAAAATATTTTCAACCTAAATACTCACAGAGCTAACCCAGAACTACATTTTTAACCTATGTTGTTTCTCTGTGCTAAGGGTCAGTGAAGAGCTGCTTTCCTTACTGGTGGGAGTGGGAGAAAACATTGTAGTGTGATTTATGATGTTAATCATTAGCAGGGGAGGAGTGGGAACATGGGGGAGTGGAGAGAAGCTGCAGGGCTTGATGGTGCGTATCCCCTCTGCTTGATCTAGGCCTACTGTTGGCTCCACACTGAGATGCTGAGCCCACTGCTGTCTGATGGAGCGAGATGGACCGCAACTAGTGAGATGCTTACATCCATTGTAGGACAGTTCCAACACTGTACCCCAATGGGAGTGGAGTCAAGATAAAAACCAAGGTCAGAGCCAGTCAAGCAGTATTCAAGAACAATAGAAATAGTAAGCATTCCCTTCAAGTGCTAACATAACTATGGATTATAGGTTTTTCTAAATGGTAAATCCATAATGAATGACATACGTCAGTAACTTGCGGCTACACTGCAGGACACTTTTTCAGTGTCTGACCCCAGTCAGACTATACTGTATAGAGATAACAGCAGCTCTATATCACATAGCACTTTTACTCTTTAAAGGTGATGTTTAACTATGTCTTTAAAGTTTAAAGTTGTATTAATTGACATTTTGGCCATTTGAGGTAATGTAACAAGCTCATATTCACATTCATATTGTCATATTCTCATCCCTGCCAACACACAGTAATAGGAATTTAGCCTCTGCTGTAATATTCAATTATAGTATCAAAAATTTGTGAACATACATGGTGGTTGGAAGCCCATCAAACCCCTCTTATTAGTAGGAAATATTTAAGTACCGAGTATGATTCCTGGCTGCTCGATATCAAACTGGCAGAATCCAAAGAGGGAAGTAACCCATACCTTAGCAATCTAACCAGATTCCACCTTTGCTCTGTCACATTCCAAAGAGGAACAAGGTCTCCATCAGAAACCGGCCGCTTTGTGAAGCATAACAAAAGTTGTGGGCTGGGGGTGGTGGGTAGAAAGGGGAGTATTTCATATTACACAAGCTGTCAGAGAAGTTCAAAGAGGGTTCAGAGAGGAGTCAGACTTCACCTTGACGTGATCCTGTTGGTGCAAACAGAACTGAGACTCTACCTGATGTCTCACATACTGCAGACATTTCCCTGTCTTCTCGAATGATAGGTCAGATTGTCGGAATCTCCCCTCTGATGACAAGTTCCTCTTGTTCTTTTGGATGAATTTCGACTGATTCAATAAAATATAACAGGCCACCGCTGAAGCAGCTAACTCTGACAGTTCAGGAAGATCTATTTGTTTGGGAAAGACAATTGAAACTTACATTGTGTACAGCATGACAAGTACAGTAACCAATATTTTCACTATGTGACAAGTTCCTTGATTCTCTAGTTTTCAGTTCATTCAATTGCTGATTTGTTGGTCAAAATTATTAGACTACACTTGAGAATCCCATTTCCTTGTCCTTGAATAAATAACACTGAGACTAAATGTGGGCAGACAAACAAATAATAAAGGCCATTCAAATTTAATGATATTGCTGATAGCTCGCACTTTAGTTATGCTTATCCTTAGAAATCTCTGTAGCATTCTGTGCCTGTACCTGTACCTGAAGCCTGAATTATGTGGATGAAAAACTGTTCACAAATGATCCATTGGAATGTGGGTGCAGTTATGTTGCTTTCACATTTTGCTCGATGGATGATTGATGTGGGATTAGGCAGTATCATGAATCATATCAATGTTTTGCCAGTCACTGTCAAGACTTGTGCAACTAAGCCTGGTTACTGAAAGATTGTCATGTAAAAGCAGTGGATAATACTTTAGCTTCTTTTGGATCAGCATACAAAATGTAACCCCCACCAATTTAAGCATGATAAATATCCCCGTAATTTATAGACTGCAAGTCAACAAATTACTGTGGGTGCTTGTGATCTAGTCAGCACTATTACAAAATTATTAAATTTGTTTTGGGAAAATTACTCTCATATGTGATGCAGAATAAAAATGTATTTTAGAGCAGTTGCACATGGAACAATATCTGTTTACTAAAAGCAAAACATGATTTCTCTCAGCCACTTGTCAAGTTCATTAAACACGCAGCCAGTCACACACTTTGGGTCTGATATAGTTTTTGATCAACGAAAACACACACTCTGATTGCTTTTGTCCTCTGGTAGCAGAGAAGTCACCCACACTCACTCACTGCAGTCTGTCCCCATAGTCTGAAATGTCAGCAGCAGCACACATGATTAGGGGTTTAGACAAATCATCTCAACTCTGACCATCAACAGACAAGAATCCCTGTTCTCACTACTCCGTGATTCACTTTAACACTTAGCTCATAGCTGCTACGATCTCACATCAGCAACGAAAACAAATCTATGAGGAAGTGGTTAGCTCAAACTGGTTACTTGAATTTACCCACTTACAAGGTTTTTGTATGTATGTATTTGGTGGTTCGATCCCTAACTTCTCCTGTCCATATGTCAAAGTGTCAAAACGCTATATATGTGCCAACAATGTACCTACGTGTCCATTCACTGCAGAGAAAACATAACTTTTTTTATAAGTAATGAAATCATTTTCCTTCCTCCTCAAGAAGGGAACACCAATTATATTTATTGCATGACTATGGTAAGAGACAGATTGTCTGAGACAGACATGACCGAGAAACTATAAGTCAAAATGGAGACCAACTAACTCCAAATGATATTAGTAAAGCACTGTTCCATAAATATTAGTTAAACTGTCTTTTTAATTGCTAAATGAATATTTCTATTGTTGGATTTTCACAGTAGAACAGACAACTATATTTAACATGATTTTGGAAACTGCAACTTGTGTGCTAAAACCTCCAGCAGTAAGGCATTTTCCAAAGTTGGCCATCTCAGAATATAACTTAATTGTTACGAGCTCAGCTCCATGTTCAACAAATTGGTCTTTTAAATACATTACAGAAAAGGGTGTACCACCTGAAGACAGGAAACATTTTCACTGGCCTGATTACTGATTATGCCTTGATTAACAGGGAGATTGGATGAGGTGTGTGCGTGTGTCTGTAGTATAATGTCAGCCTACGTGTGTACCCATTTTAGTAGATGCCATTGGTGTAATTAGCAGATGTGACACTCTTGGGTGCCTCTTGTAGTTAGAATGCTTACTTTCCTGCATCAGAGAAGCCCCCTGGTTGGCATAGTGGCTTCCCAGTGGATACAGAGGCTGGCAGTGCTTACATCTTAGTCTTCCCAGCACATGATGGATGTCACAAAGACATTTTGTAGGCAAGCCATTTTTGGTGAAAGAGACCTGTTTTGTCAGACCCTTCACTTTGATTGCTGGTCCACTAAAAATGGTGGTTATATGAGTGTGCAGTTCAACATAATGCCAGGACTTTGCAGTCTAAATCCTGGATTAGAGAAGTCTGCATTGCTTGAGTTAATGACCTTACACCTGAGGGACTATTGCTGTTGTCTACTCTCACCCAAAGAGACATGTCTATTCTTGCAAAGAGCAGGGGTAAATGCTTAGCCATGTCCAGCTGTAGTAAAGCATCAACAGAGGCCCTGCTAAGAATGGCACTTAATTAAAATGTAAGATTATTTAGTTTTTCCAACAGCTGGTCAATCCATAATTTTCCTTTTTCTTTGCCATTTTTGCTGCAAAAGAAGAAAAAACTATTCCTGTCCCTTGAATCCTACAGTAACCTGATCATGTTGTCTCTCTAGTGAGATAAGAGAATAAACACTGTCAAGCAGCTCATCTGCAAGTCAAGTGTCATTCAGGTTTCCTGTGTTGCACGGCAGCTGTTAGTCATCATGAATGAGAATATGGGCCACCAGGTGTGAGACATCTAATCTATCACATCAGCGTCCTTAACAGCATGAATATGGATATTCACATTTAATTACTATACATTGTGCTGACACACAGTGATCTCCTGGAAAAAAGGTCTATTGAATTTTGACAAAAACAACTCTATTGTGCCCGTCGTGAATACATGTCATACAAGCCACATAGCAAGTCCTTGATTTAGTTAAGAAGTTGCATATAGTTTGAGGCAAACATCAGAGTCAACTGAATCCACTCCACCAGCTCAATGACTCAGTTATTCTGTGCATCATCTTGGGGCTAAAAGATAATGGATATCCTAAACAGTCATGACAGAATCCCTCCATTCTTTGTCATGCTGTGAATAGTGTGCTCGTGTTTGGTCCATCAGCTGTGGAAGAGCTAAATGGTGCTGCAAGCTTCAATTTGAATGAATACTGACTGCCAGACGTGTCTCAGAAACTCTGCCGACTGCTCATTACTTCAATCCTGATTAAAAGGGAGAGATGTGGTCGTTGATTGTCAAACATGGTACATGCCTGTTGAAGTACAGTAGGAGACTGTATCAGGCCATTGTTATCACCAGAATGCGAGTATATGTGGACATTGGCAAACCTGCAAATATTCAGAGTAGATTGCTTTTGGCTGTAATAAAGGAAGACAATAAATGTGCCCTATCTACATGTAAACAGTCTAATGGTATCATAAATGTTGGTACATTGAAACAAATTCTCTTGCAAAAGCAGAAGCCTGTAGGTTTACACTTGATTAACATACAAACAAAATGATGAGTAAATAAAAAAAATAAAAAAATCCAATGATCCCTTCTGATGTAAAGAATTCACACTGTTAATTTGGTGATAATTAAAATGTTAATTATCGATTAAGAAATGGATATGTGTGGTTGGGGGGGGGGGTTGATTTTTGAAGTGAGCTAATTCTCATTATTCTTATTGGCATTGTTTCTAATATTTCAGACTGGAACTCTGCTTCTTTTTTGAATTTACACATTTAAAGACCTACCACAATATATTAAATACATCCTACAGGATGTTGGGTTGGCAATATTTACTCTAACTTAAAATGAAGTGACTGAAGGAGCTGATGCTTTTGTGTATGGAGCGCAAATATGTTTAAACAAATAGGTCCACGTTTCAGTGACCTGGCAGTTTTATTTCTCCATGAAAGCAGTAGTTGGCTTGCTGTTTTCCTGTGCCCAGTGTCAAAAAGAATGAGCTTAACAGTTTGTCAAATAAAACAAACTTTTAGTGTAAACAGTTTTTCTCTTTCCATTAAACTAAGAACCTTAAACCGCAGGGAGACAATTTAAGACAACACTGAGCAAATGCACTTGTTTTATTAGACTAACAGCCATATTCAGCTACAGAGAGCCAGTGTGTCAAGCACAGACAATTCTCAGAGATCATTATCAAATCCTGTGAGTGAAACACAAATGTAAGCACCTCTGTAATAGCAGGAAAGGTTGGACTCATCAACAGCAGCTTTTCCCTCACATGTACTCATGGTAACATTTGTTATGAAACAGCAGAAAGCAGCAAACTTGATGAACATGACATATGTGTTAGGACATTTATGTTCCCTTAACTTTGATTCCCTGTTATTTTTTTATAAATTACCATTATCAGGTCAGCGTTGATTTTTTTCCTCATAATTTTGATTGTGTTAATTAAATAGCTGCAAAACAAATTACCCACTAAGAATGAGAATAATTAGAATTTACATAGTTCAGAAGTTAAATTAATCCTTCAGTCAAGTTCATTATCACAGATTTTGCAGACTAGTTGATGGATTACTCCCCTTCTTCTTTTTACCCCACTCTGCTCTTCAGCAACCTTTTGCTCCTACACAACAAGTGGATATTGTTTGAACTATTTAATCTACAAAACAAGATTCAGCATAACAACACTGTGTTGTTATTTATATCATCAATTTGAATTTCAAAGGAAGCTATACCCTCTTGTTAGGGTGATGATTCATACACAGAAGTTAAAGGCAGAGCAGATTGGCACCACTGTCTGGAATGGAAATAAATGGCTTTCAATGACAAATGGATCAGGGAAAGAACACCATTGGCTGATTTAGTTAATAAGTAATTGAAAATCTGCTCCATGTTAACAAATATATCAGGGTTTTCACTATGCAGCTGACAAAATAATGTTAGCTGAGAATTAAAATGATCAGATTTCTTTTACAATGTTATTACACCATACTGATCTCTTAAATTAACTAGGATCTTTCATGGAGATCACCTTGTATACAGTAATCAGTGAAGTGTTCAATTTTTACAGTTTGTATGTATGCTGATAAATACTGGCTCACATGTTGATGCCAAAGTCTATAAAATAAAGGGTCTATTTAATCACAACCCTGCCATATTAGTCTTTTTTTAGCCTTAGCCCTGTCTTCAGTGAGGAATGGCTGGTCCTGCTTAGGGTCATCCTGCAAGGCCTCTCATAAATTCCACCAGCGTTACCTGTCTTCTGGCACTTGCTTGATAACACTCATTATTGCTCAACGACCTGAAAGCAACACTTCACTTTGGGCCTCATCACCTTCAGGCCAGAGCTGGGGAAGCTCTCCTCCTTGCAGCTCACCTCTTCTTTTAAAAGCCATAAACTCATGCCTGACAAGTTAGCCAGGAGACAAGAATCACAAGCAGTGATTATTTGATATTGTAAAGTGAATTACACCCTCCACCATCCTCCAGAGGAAGGGAATGTTTCTAAAGGAGCAAAGGGATGTAACCAAGATGTGTGCAGTTTATGAGGCTCCTCAATCACAACAGAGTGTTTGAATCTCAGTTCAACCCGGGGCGAAAATGAAAGTTTGAAGTCTCTGTCAGTGGTGAGATAAAACAATAAAGGTAAAGGGAAAAAGAAAAAGAATGGGGGGGGGGGGCACGGATCTTTCCAATCCAAAATGATAAATTGATTGTCTGTGGATAGAAAATAATTCATGATTATGGAATGAACTGGAAACTGTAGACTTTAAATGGTTTTTCAGTGGGTTGTGCTGGATGGAGCACCTTTTAAAAAAAAAATTTAAACACTCACGTTGGAATACATAGATGCTCAACAGAGGAGGGAAGTAATTTCAACGGCCAAATAGAGCGAGAGGGCCCTAGGAGGCTATTCACACTAGTGCTGATAGTTGTTAAAACCCTGTGTGCTTCACTTCAAATGGGTTTAGAACAGCTTGCGGATGTGAACAGGGCAATGGAGCACCACCATAATACACTCTGGGATGTTCACCTCAGGCAAACACTCTGTGATGCTAAGCACCTCTCTCAAAGCTGCCAAAGAAAGTCCATTGATTTCTCTTTTTGTTTGTGGACTTTGTTTCCATTGTGGGATTTGAGAGGGAAACAGAACTACCAGACCACTCTCACGGTAGAAGCTTCCCAACAGCCAATGGTTCAAAAATCAATCAATTAACTTGTTTCTTTTTCTCTAAAAGTGGTAACCAAAAGAGGCCTCCTCAGACTATTTGAAAACTAGGTCAAACTTGGAAGTTAACGTCCCAGACCACAGAATCGATTGACATCTGTGATTTGTTACTTTACTGACAGCACCCGGGAAGTTATGAGACATTAAAGACATTCAAATACTGGAAACTTCCACAACTGTCCCACCAGATTAAACTAATGTCAGTTTTTTTTTATGAATGGTGGTGAATGGTAAACTTTAATCCAGACTTCATTATGTCCCTTCTCATGAAATCACATATATGTTCATGTTTCTCTACATTCTCTAAGAGACACAGAAACATGGTCTTGAAACACCTTTAGACCATTTTTGTTGAAATATGTAGAATCCTTCAGCTCCTCCTGGACCGTAAGTGAAAACCAGTGTTTCCTGGGTCTGCTCCAGGGTCTTTTCCCTGTTGGATGTAGCCCTGAATACCTCCGAAGGGTGATGGCTAGAGGACGGTGGTACCCAAGCCATCTCAGCGTGACTCTTGGCAATGTGAGCTGTGGCTCAACACCGAATGGCACAATGTCATTCTTAACAGTAAGAGTAAGAAATTAATTTAGTGTGACAGATCACATTATATTAATGTTCACTGTACTATGCTGCATAGATAATATGAAATGTTTCTATTTGATTCTATGATATAATTCTGTAATATGATTCTAATAAAACTTCCATTGAGACTAGATTTAGGTCAAATGTTTGACCTTGCTACCCACATAAGATCTGCCTCTGCCTGAGTCATTCACAATGTCAGTGCTAGATGTTGATCAAGATCCCATTTCATCTAATGATCCGAAAGTAGAATTTGAGCTCAACCGTTCAACTCTACAGTTGAAGATCAAACTAGGCCAACATGTTCTCATCTCACAGCATCGCATAGTGACGCTTCTCACTTGGCATCTCACACTGACGCTAAAGGTACCCCTTGGCGTCACTAATTGATGCAGTGGGTGCCTCACTCCTTGACACCATGGGAACCATGGCCAACACACAATGTCTCACAGTCAGTTGACATGGCTGTACATCTTATACTGAATTTGAGGTTGCATGATTATTGGAAACAAAGATATCTATGTGCATGTCACACCAGTAAAACGACAAACTGACAACAAACATGGAAATGCACTCACAAAAACACACAACTGTACCAGAGATAAAAACAGTATGATAAGTGGTGTCTGTGATATAAATGACATGTGTAGGTTAGAGGTCAAATAAATCTGCTTTAGAAGCACATATGTCCACATGACTTCCAACAGAGGTCAGCCCTGCATTACATGCTTTCCATCACTGATGCGCAGCTCTGTGCATCAACTGTCCCTGAACACAAGTCGATCAAAGCAATGCATTCATCTTATATTGTCCATATAGGGTCACATTTGACCTTTCACTAGCCAGTCAAGCACGCGTGACGCATTGAAGACCTTATCACTGCCAGTCATTGTTCCATGTGCCTAACTCCACAAGTGCACATACAGCGCAGCAGAGTTTATGCTTAGCCAGGCCATGAGTAACAGTGCACACTGCACATGGCCTATGTAACCTGCCATATGTGACCCTGCTCATATTTCAGTCACCTGTAAAATGTAAAATACAATGACCTGTCCGTACTCATATTGGTCATATAAATCATGGTGATATTGTTTTTTGTGTTCTGGTTTAACATATATATTTTTTGTGAAGTAGGGTGCTCATGTTACACATAGTCAGAGGATTAAAGCTTGAGGTGCACTGCCGTTCACGTCGTAATAAATTTGCTGGACAACTCATGTGTTATTAGAAATGTGTTCGTCTTCTCTACTGTTATATTCTGAATCACATTCCGGCTCGAACATGTATGACTGGATTTCAGAAACTGATATTTTGAATGAAAACTATTTAATGTTTGTGTATTGTTATACTGGTAGTTTATAGAGTCAGAATCTGGCAAAAAGCTGGCAAAAGATAGGGAGGCGGACCGAAAGCCTTCCATAAAATGGTCAATCAGGTTGTGGAAGACACGCACATAATCTCAAATTAGCCTTTTTAGTGTCAAGGCCAGAGGTCCTGTTGCATGAGCCATTTAATATGCATGTGCACTTTATTCACTTGAAAATAATATAATATTGTATCAGTGGATCCCCAGAATGAAATATAAACTCCAAATTAAACAATATGGCCATTTAATCAGAGCTGACTATGAAAAAAGAAAATAATTTTATATGTGGGTAGGATGAGTTTTAAGACACTTGTTCTGTGTGTGTGTGTGTGTGTGTGTGCGCGCACATAATGCATGCCTAGTTGAGTGAACGCATCTTAATAATG
>JAUMHL010000027.1:20216669-20227826 GCA_032362345.1 Sandelia bainsii
ACACTGTAAAGTGCCTTGAGATGACTTATGTTGTGATTTGGCGCTATATAAATAAAGTTGAATTTAATTGAATTGAAAAATACCCCCCACAATGACTATCATAATGCTATCTGTCATATTATTTCCCTCTGTTGTAGAAAGGTTAAAATCTAACTCTGAGACCCAGCATCACTCATTCACTTGAATATCCGCATGAATAAATAGTTGTTATAGTTCTTGTTTGTGAGGAATACCACTGCTTGCTGCTGCTGAAAATCACATTTCTATAAAACTAAACTGCAATCATGCAATATCAATATATTTTTTTGCAGAATGTAACAGCAACTGGATTACATTTTCTTTTAACATAATGACCATATTTTCAGAACTAATGTAAATGACAACTTGCAGATACATTGATACCAATATGAAAGAAATGTACACAGGCAACTGATTATTTTCTGCCAAAATATCTAATCTACAACCAGTTTTCGTTTCAGCAAAAATATCCAATCTTGCAGGTTTTTTTTCTTTTTTACGCTTAGGTTTAGGGGCACTGAGCACTAGGTTCAGTTCAGGGAGAGATTGTGAGCTGACTTAATAGAAGGACATAACAGGAGGATCTAACAGTCACTTCACACCCAATACATTTGAACAAAAGCAGTCTTTCTCTAATCCTAACCAAAGTGCTTTTCTTTCCTGAACTCAACATCACACAGGACTCTGGACTTGAACTCCACCCCAGCCACCTTCATGCAACTTGCTTTCTGTTATCTGGGAAAATGTGTTCAATCACAACATAATTATATTGTACATTCACTACAAAAACATAATAACAGTTACATTTTAGTTTCATAGAAATACTATATATTTTTCAGGAGACAGGGTTGGCTTGGGTGGTAGGGGTTTCTGATCACGTTTAGCACAATGGGTCAATTTTACGCATGAAAAACCATTTTGTTTTTCACAATTGTACACAAGCTCATGTGCAAATAATGTCTGGTACATATTTTATAAACATTGCTTCTACACGGTAGATCTTGATTACAAATAATCAATGTGAAACTAGGACACTATTACTTTAACTGTAAACCGGTGTGTCATCATACATATCCAGGACCTTTCTTACCAAACAACTTGCATTAGGCCTGCTTACTAAATTTACTTCTTAGAGGTAAAGGCTGCAATTGAAGGGATAGATTAAATAATGCTAAGCTGTGTGCTGTGTGTTTTTGCCCCAAGTCTAATTACCCAACCTTCATCTTGTGTAGTTCTGAAATGTAAACACCTCAAATAACTTTAAAATTTAAAGTCAGTCTCGATTAATTACACTGATCACTGAACCATCCTTTTACATTTACTGCCAGAGCACCACTTTTATTTGAATTGAAGTACATGGTGTGTTATATCAAGTATAAGCTTCAATGTACTGTTATCAAGTACAAATTGTATAGTAAAGTAGAAGTAGACTGTCATTTTTTTATGTTGAAAGAAGTATACTAATAGTATACTGAGAATCTTTTACAAAGAAAAACTTGAGTGGAAAACTTCAAAACTATGATACATATCCTCCCAGCTGAGATGACACTCTGCCTGAGGTGAGATACTGTGCACCTTATTCTCTTTCCTCCCTCTCTTGACATGAACAGACTCTGCTCTCACTGAACATCCAGATGCATTGTCTCCTGATGCATTTGATCATATCTCTGCTGCTGTAAATCGCTCTCTGCCTCCACCCTGGTAAATCAGTTGACACATCAAAGCCCCTGAGGGAGGCTTGATGCTGGTGTTTGCTACCAAAATGTGAGGCCCACACGCACACTCACAGCAGGGTCACAGAACAGCAGTTAAGTATTTGAAAAACATTTTTTCTTTTATTTTGAAATGAAAATTGGTTTATGAAGGATATGTCAAGGTACAGTGGTAGTGACAATGGATGCAAAAGTTGTCCGCATTTTTATGACATATGGGAGTTGATGCTGCAGGGAATTGTATGTATCAAAAGAGATTACACGGCTTGAACAGAATTTGATCATACTCTACAAAGTGTAACAGAGGTGCCTCAAAATCTCAAAATTGTGGCACTTGTAAGGAAACTCTACACTTTTGTTTTGAAATATCCATTTGGCAATTATTCCTCTAAATAAGCTTGATTCTGACTTTGTAAATGAGGAAAAGATGCAATCAAATGCTATGTTTTAGTTTTTTTGTTTAAACTCTTGCTAAGGTTTGAAGAAGACAGTTGTTCACAAAGCTTCTAAAATACACCTTGAAGTCAGCCACCATCTATAGCGTAACAAACCTCAGTAGTTTCACGCCAGATTCAGGATCAGGCAGACGTGTTCAGAAAGATCCTTTTGCTTAACCTTTACATACTGTTTGGGTCAAAATTGACCCGTTTTGACATTTGACAGCAGTAAAAATACCTTAAATGTCATTCTTTTAACCTGACTTTTCCTAAAGTGACCCAAAATACGCAAAAATGAAAATATTTTTACATTTTATACTTTTGCACAGGTGCTACAAAATTTTGCACATAGAGGCTGTTCTAGGTCAAATTTGACCCGGACCTATTGAGATGGATTTTAGACCCAGTAGTGTGGGTCAAATCAAGGAAAATGGTTATTCTAGGGCAGGGGTAGGCAACCCTGGTCCTAGAGATCCACGGTCCTGCTTGTTTACCAACTATCTCTGGCCTTCCTGCTGCTAATTACCTGGATCAGGTGTGTTCAGCCAATCAGAAGCTGTAGGTGCAGGGCTGCGGCTCTCTAAGGCCAGGGTTACCTACCCCTGTTCTAGGGAATCTTGAAACTGTGTATTCTATGTCTGTGTGGTTTTTTTTTTGTTTACAGAGTTCAGGAGGGGGGGCCTTGATACTGTCACAAGAGCTGTCTGTGTTCCCACTACATTTGCCCAGATTCACGCAGGGACAGGCACCTGCTGGTCCAAGGGGGAGCCCCGAAACAGTGAAAAAGTTTAGCATAGGAGTGGTCATATATGGTGCACATAAGGAACAAATGTCCTACAGAGGTCAGAGGGTACCTTGACACAAACACTTGTACCTGCACCTGCTCCTGCAAACTAACAACATAATCTAAAAACAGACAAATTAGAAGCTGTATGTACATGTGTGTGTTGGGGGGGTTATAAAGATTATAAAAAAGGTACCTGATCTGCCCTTTCAGTGATAGAGGTAAAGAGGATTTGGCAGCAAGACTTACTATTCAAGAGGCCCTTGACCAGATCTTCCACAATCAGGAAGCTAATATTGATTTGGAGGAGGATTTGTCAGAACAGGAAGACAACATAGAGGAAAACTCTGGTTATAGCCAATCTGATGAAGATTATTCTGAGGAAGAGGAGCAGGCAGCTTTTCTAAAATATATGTAAATCATTATGGCTGTGAAGTTTTCATGTCTTAGGTAAAATAGGATATAATAAATTGTGGTAAAGATTTTTTTGTCTTCAAAAACGAGTGGTGTAGAACCTAAACAAATACATTTTTGTGCTGTCTAAATGATAAATTAAGGATTAATAATTAATTTATTCATGTCAGATAGGCTAATTATATATTTTCTAAATAGATCTGTAGTTCAAAATTTGGTATAGATACTTTTTATGAGGGTTTTCTTGGATTGGGTCAAAATAGACCCAGACCATACTGTGAAGGGATTGAATATGAACAGTTTGTAAGGGTTAAATCCAGATTTGTGTGATCCAGCTGCCTGCTTGGGCACAGGTTTATTCAGACACTTGATCTGTCCATGGTCTGTGTGTGTGATGACTGAAGCAAGTGACCTAAGTCTGTTTTAATCATAAATTAAATTAATTAAATTTATTATGAAGCAGTTATCCCTTCATTGAATTTGTCATCGCTTGTAACAGAAATATTTGCATATAGTTGTAAAAAAAGGTTAAATTCTTTTCCACATATGGGAAAAGCTTTGAATCTGTGATTTAAACATTCGCTCAGTACATTTGAGCAAGCCTGATGAATGCACTACGTGAACACTTGACTGCAGATTTGCAATTATGTATGATTATTCATAAATTAAGGTCTATGCATCCCTTGTGCGCTGGAATTTTTATCACTGTATTTTCTGCAACTTTCCTGCTGTAGCTTAGCACCTTGGCAGATTAATGTTCATACAGCTGTGCAGAATTATTGTCTATTGATTAACCACCCATTTATTCTTCTGGGAAAAATACTATCAATACTGCAATAGCAATACTGTCCAACATAATGTGAAAACTACACTCACTGGCCACTTTTGTAGATACACCTGTACAATGTAATGCAATCAAATACAGCAACTCTGCCATGTATTTACTTTTCAAGGTTATAATTTCTCAGTTTTTGTTTTTGTTGAAGGTCATTGAGGTCATAGTGGGTGGTGGACACTGGAGTGCATTATATTAAAATGTGTTTCTAAAGTTTTGACCACCCTACTAAAAAAAAACCTTATAAAAAAACTGGCATGCATCCCAAAATGAACTCTCTGTTGCTGTGTGGTTTTAATAGGGATTTAGCTAGCTCAAAGTTTTACATTATTATTCCCCTTGCTGTGCATGAATGTATCTTCAAATCAATAAATAGCAATAATGTTCCTCTGAGCTTGACAGAGTGGTTATAGTGCTATGATGTCTTCTTTAATAGCTTATGTGTCATATATAATATGGATTAAAGTACAGGCTTTATTACTTCAGAACATAGCACAGTAAATTCCAATCCATCCGCAGGCCTTGATTAATTTACGCACTCATTCACTCCAGGATGCATCTTTGAATAGTGTTGACCTGCAGGGCCCATGGCCATCTGTGGCCTTTTCCACCCCCCTTGCAGAGTGAGAAAAACCCCAGCTGCTCTTTTGGCTCTGGCAGAACTCACCGGGAGGAGTATTTAAAAATCCCTAATCTATCACTCAGCCAGCCCTGTCTCCGCTGGCTGGCTTAGAACCTGCAACAATTTGCACTGTCCATTCCACAAGAGAGACATCGTTACTGCTTGGTTAATCTATCACACAGGGGGGCTGGATATAGAGAGAGAGGGAAGAAAGTCATTGGGATCATCCATAATGATTTGGAGCTTTACAGGGATCATATGTAAATAACCCCTACGGAATGAAATGCCAAAAAAAAAGATTTCCTCTCCTGGGTTGCCATGGTCTTTTTGATCACTTTTATTATTATTTCATTACATCAGATGATCCTACTGTCATTGAATCCCTTGCATCCTGAGCTGTAAATTGTATACCCGCTCGACATGGCACAACAGGCCTCAGAGGTAATCGGACATCCCACAGTGATAATAGAATTAGCAATAACTATAAAAATGTCCATGGTAGATGTGGCGTTACTGAACATTGGCTCTGTGTCACAGTAGCTACAAAATGGGATTATTTTAATCAGCCTATTGAGATGAATGACTGAATATGTGTTTATATGGCAGAGATATTATGAAAATTAAAATCATGTATTTTCTTAAATATACACACATAGTGCTACTTGACAATAATGTCCAG
Source organism: Sandelia bainsii (assembly GCA_032362345.1). Classification (NCBI taxonomy): domain Eukaryota; kingdom Metazoa; phylum Chordata; class Actinopteri; order Anabantiformes; family Anabantidae; genus Sandelia; species Sandelia bainsii. Next base: position 20,222,171 of record JAUMHL010000027.1, read on the forward strand.
AAGAAAACACATCTCAGTCACAGGTTCATCACTGCAGTATTCTCAGCAGTGTGACCTGAGGGCAATTTTGTTATCAACCCTGACCACCCACCACTGGTTTTCCAAGGTAATGAAGCATTTTCATGTCTGTGTGCTGAGACACTCTACATTTCCTCCTTTACTTTGGTTTTAATAGAAGGCAGCCTTTGGCATGCTGGTTTAGGCTCCCCGGTGAGCTAAGCTCAGCAGTGGTAGGCAGACTTTGTTTCACCCATCTGACATGTTCTGGGCTATTTCTTTCTCAAGGACTGTGATTCCCAAAGGCATTTCAGAAAATCAATGAGGTCTGCGTGGGGAAGAGAGGGGTAGAATAACAGGGTCATTCTCTTTTAACCATTTTGATGCAACATCAATTCAAGAGTATACAGACAGGTGACACTCTCATATATAAGGGTGACACCTGGGGGATGGTGTTCCATCTCTCCACTTGTAGGGATGACTTGTAGAATCAATGCTAAGGTGCATTGAAGCAGCGTCGGCGCTAGGCCCGTCCAATCAAGTTAGTGTGCCCCCTCAGATGAAATCCCTCACTGACAAAAGAAATGTGAAATACATTTACAGCTATAAAGCTAACCTATCTCTAGCCAATTAAAAACAACTACCATATTCACGTTATTTGGTCATCCAATCAATGTTATTATACGGTGACCTTAGAGTTAGGTAGAGGTGTCAAGTGGGCGGTACTAATGTGGAGACTTTCTTCGCGGTAAGGAACGCTAGCTCAGATGCTAAAAGACAGTTTTTCGCTAAGTAAATGAAAATTGAGATCAGAAAGTGGTTTGGAAAAGCGTCCACGTCAGAAATATATCACAGCAGTGACTGCCAAGTACAGGCTAATGAATCGGCTAACAATAACTCCGCAATTACTGTACCTGACCTTAAGATATATTCCGTTACCCATGCAGAAAATTTCACTCTTTTCAGTTAAAAATGTGATCCAGCTTTCACTACCACACATTTGGCTTGTTTTAGTTTGTGCAAAGAAAAGTGGAAAGGTGTCATGTTGGGGAGATTTAGCAACTGTAGCTGGTGCTGTGCCAGAAAAAGCACCCCTGCCGGAAAATGCATCCCCGTCAGTGTGCACCCCCTCCTATCTCCCACTAGGAAAGTGTCACACCCATGAAACTTACACCACTAACCAGCATCACTACTACAACCTTACTCTCAAAATTATTCAATTCTGGGACAAACAGAAACCGTATTTTTAGGGGGGTGCATTTTGTGGCAGGCAAGTCTGCCATGAAATGCACTCTCCTAAAGATATAATTCATTTGAAGCACCCACTGTGATTATCTTTACGTTCAAGAGAGGTATCCTGGATCTAGATTCACTTAATATAACACTGGCGTTTTTCTATGTTCATGTTTTGTACGTTTGGTGGTGTTTTTTTTAAGCGATGTAATGCGACAGGGGTTCCATTTCTTGCATCTTTTCTATTTCTTCAAGACAGACATCCTGGATGTGGATGTTAATTTAACAATGGTGTTTTTGTTTGTAAATGTTTTTAGCGGTTCGTTGTGTTTTTAAGGTGAATTTAACGTTTTTAAAGCGATTTTAACGTTTTTAAAGCACTTTTAGACGACGGGGGTGCAGGGGTGCTTTTTCTGGCACAACACCTGTGACTCCAGCTCTTCTAATGGTGAGTTCAATAATCCACCTGTTTGCCAAATGTCCGTCCCGCTTTGTACACTGCAATTTAAATTAATTCAAACTTGGTTTACATGTGCTTTTATATACGGTTATGTTGGGTGTTACTATAACGTGAGTGTAAGCACACCAGTGTGTACTGACAGTGTATTTAGCCGACCTATATTTACTCTCCGTTTAATATTCTTTCATGTAAGATAATAATAATAATAATAATAATAATAATAATAATAATAATACACTTAATAAGTGGTGAGATGGAAAAGTGCCCCGCTGTCAAAATTAATTGCCCGTCCGTTAAGAAAGCTCTGGCGCCGACCCTGCATTGAAGTTCTTCTGGTGGTGGACATTCTTTCAAAAGATGTTTGCATTTGGTGTTTTGATGATGGTGGTGTAGAGTGCTTTCTAAAACTTCGGTCCGTGATCTCCCACAGATGTTCAGTTGGGTTGAGACCTGGTGACTGCAAAGGCCATAGCGTATGTCACATGATTTTCATATTTATCACACCATTCAGTGACCCCACATGCCCTGTGAATGGGGGCATTGTTCTCCTGGAAGAGGCCACACCCATCAGGATAGCAGTGTTTTATCATAGGATAAAGATGATCCCGCAGAACAACTTTGTATTGATTTGCAGTGACCCTTCACTCTAAGGGGGCAAGTGAGACAACGGATTGGATCCCCCTCACAAATTTTTCTTTAATTTGTCAACTGTCTGAATTTATGGATTAAAAACACCTGACTTCCTGCCAGTGGAAATAGGGTTATCTAAGTAAGATATTCCTCCTACAAACATAATTGTGATGCAAGGCTAAAGAAAAACTTTTGAAAGCAATAATTACAACATCTTATATAGATGATAGGATCCAGGCTAGAAAATGAAAACCTATTGAAAGCTAGGATATTATCCTCTTATGTCATATTTTGTTCTTTTCCAAAGTTGCCTCATTCTTGGACAAGCCCGTTCATCTCTAGCACATGTATGCATCAAACTGAGACACTGTTGTGAAATGATAATTCCACATTGAAATGCCATAGATACTTGCCTGCTGATAGGTAATATCCTAAATTATGAATTATGTTCTAAATAAATATGCAAATAAAATATTGTAATGGTATCTGTATTTTACAATATAAGGTTCAGTAGTTAGTCAAAACACCAAGTCAGATTAATTTGGGGTCATGTAAGGAATCTATTCTGCCAGGTAGTCCTACACTTCAAAGTGTGTGGCTGAAAAAAGAACATATTTAAGGTCTCTGAGCTCTATATTTTCTACAGAAAACATGGGGGAAATGTCCATTAATTCTTTCAGTCTCTGGGAGTTGGGACGTTTCATTAAACACCTGCTTGAACAATATTAGGTGGATTCAGCATCAGACTGGCAGTAGTTCTGGTATGGCACAATGAATCACCCCATCATGAATGCATTATGAAGACAAAATGGGCTCAGAAAGGGTTTTAGAGCTGGTGGCTTTGTAATCAGACCAACCCCAAGCGTAGTTAATTTGCTGAGTAGGCTATATTTATCCTATCTTAATCTTTTCCACTCAATATAAAATAAATTTGATACCAGTGTTACAACTTTCAGATCAAAATGTAGACACAATACAATGCCTTGTACTTTTGTTTGTTTTCAAACAAATAACATGACTGGGATTGACTGGGGTGATGAGGGGTTGATTATGACAAGGATAGCAAGAGTATGTTAAAGAGCTTTGAGTAAAAAATATGTGTAAACACAGCAGAGGGCGGTTGTGTCTAAGAATAGATGTAGCACACTTACAGTAGCTGTGGAATTTGAAGCAGTGCTGTAGTAAAGTGTGAAATAAGTGTTTAGATGCACTCTGTGTTTTTTCCAGTAAATGACAGTAAGATAAAGTCATAATTGAAAGGATTTTTTGTCATGCATTGATGTGGATCCAGTGATCAATTACCTAGGCAGATTTTCAGATGCTTGCAGCATTATAATTTGCAAATTTAAAGTGTTATCCAGATTATATTTGGAGTTGAGTAGTAAATTTAAGTCAAACAAGAATAAGATGTTTTTGAATGAGTAATTAATTACATCTGTATGTAAATCAGCTAATCAACAAACATGCATACAATCATCTTCCATCCAGAGCCAGTAACATAATGCTAGCATCAACAAACCACACTGATTCACACTTAAAATCCCCAATCCCATGTGGATCTTGCCAGGGCTGGGATGTGTACAGTACAGAGTCATTATGAACGCAGTGAATGTGTCGTGTGGACAGGCAAGAGCCAGTAATTGTGAAAGTGATTCCGGTGTGCTTTATTTTCAGCATCACTGCATTATTTCCTAATTATGTTGCCGTGCACTTAGTGGAGTATTTGGACAGGCATTTGTCTCTAGGCAGCAGCATTGCAGTCAGTGTTTTCTCTTAGTGTGTGTACCTGCAGGCGAGGCAAAGCTTGAGATCTGACAGAGTGAGTGCATATGTGGTGAGTCATTCTCACACTGTGGCTTTTATGATGCACTGCTGCACGTGCTTAAGCACACGGTGGGTTACACTTGACTACAGACAGGAATTTGTGATCTTTAAGCATGTAGTTAGCGGTGTCCCCCTCTTGTTCACTGTGTATAGGCTTCACTTCTTTAAAGTGCAAGCTAAAGTGTGAAGTAATTAAATACGTACTTCTCTTTCACTCAAGATATTTTTGTTAAGTGAGACTTGACCTAGAAACTCCTGTAGTTGCCTGTAGGTGTGAATGTGAGTGTGAACGTGTTTGTTAGCCCTGTGACAGACTAGTATGCTGTCCAGGGTTTATCGCGCCTCTCGCCCACTGCATGCTGGGATATTGTAGGCTCCAGCCCTTTGTGACTGTGAACAGGCTAAATGGTAATTGATGGATGCAAACTTATGATAATGTCATAAAAGATGATGATCGTTAAACTAGCCAGCAGCATATGGAGCAGTTAAGCCAGCTGCAACATTAAAATAGCTGTGACAGGTTAAAGCTGTGATTAAACATAATGTGATTATCTCCTGCTCATGCAAGGTGCAGATGTGTTTCTTTTTCAAACTTGCTACAGTTGATTCTACTGATTCTGGTAGTTACTGTAGATTCTCTTTTATTAAAGTGTTTTAACTTTCTCCACACTGGAAATAGCCTTATTGTGAGATACTACAACATCTACAGTCTCTATTTCATTAGGCATTCTGTTGGATAAATAAATTACTAAAATGAGCTTTATGTATAAAAACACTGTTGACTGTTTACAGTTCTCTTGCCATATTAAGTAGAACAGCACTTGGTGGATATTGTACAACATATTGTCTTAGAGTAGCAACTACAGCCTTCTGATCATATATTTAATGCCACTTTGAAATAATCTGTACTGACAGCATTAATGCCCCATTAATTTGTCACTGATTTCAATACAAAGGGACAGAGCCTCCTGGCCACCACTAAACTAACTTTGAACAAAAAAAACAAAAACATAATGTAACCGTCTCATGAGGTCAAAATCACATTAAAAGATTGTTGTCTTGCTTTTCTCTGGCTTAGATGGCTCTAATCAATAATCCACCACTGTTTGATATCTAAGAATTTGGCAGGCACTGCTATAGAGTCAATGTAAATAAGGTTAATTCAAAAATAGCCTTGGAAGAATATGTAGCACTTATATACTTATACAAAAAGTATAGAGCCCAAATCAAACTCCAAATAAATAAATCAGAATCATATTGTTCTCTGAGCGTGTTGATGGCCTTTTACAAAGTCAGGTGTTACTTCTGCTTCTTGCTGAAAAGCAAAAGTGTCAGAAAGCAAGACAGGAGTTTCATGCTCAGTCGTCTTGGTGTATGAATGCACAATTCAATTCAATTCAATTCAGTTTTATTTATATAGCGCCAAATGACAACGAGTCATCTCGAGGCACTTTACATTGTAAGGTTTAAGACCTTACAGAATATAAGTAAATACAGAACTATATAGAAAAC
>JAUMHL010000027.1:20232540-20253775 GCA_032362345.1 Sandelia bainsii
TGGTCATAATGGTGGTACTTGGAGAGCCAAATATTTTTTGAGGTGGTACCCAGTGTAAAAAGTTTGAGAACCACTGCCTTAGAGGACTACCTTGTCAGCCTTCCAATTGGTTGGCCTACCACTTTCGATTAGACTGAAATATTTACAAACAAAATTTAAATTGATTTAAATTACATTTTATGAGGTTAGAAGAGCAAAGCTTTGGGTATCCCTTATCAGTACTACTATTAGATGAGTACCATGAAATTTGGTGCAGATATTCAGGGTGATTCCATGTCAAATATCTGCTATATAGATCACCACAAAAGTCTGCAGACATTTATGGTTTATAAAGGATGATTTCTGTTGACTTGGGACTTTTTATCTAGTGCCATTTTTGATTCAAAATGTCAGTTTGTCCAATGATTTTGCTTACGGCACTTTTAAGAATATGAGACCACCAACTGAAGTATCAGGAAAAAATAGCACTGAGGATTTAGTACAGTGTGGCTGTAATGAAGAAGATTGTATCCAAAGTGCTTCCTCATTGTCTTTAATCAAATTGCAGGACATTATTGTGTTAACCAGATGTCAACCAGATACAGTTATGTATGTAATAAAGTTCTATGAGATCAGCAACACTGAGTTTCAGAAATATATTATAGAACAGTACACACAGAGCATATCTTGTGATAATCTGTACAGTTATCTGTTTCAATATTGTTATATATTAAATATATCATTAAAAATGATATTGCGTTTGTAAGTGGGTAAACACAATTGCATCTACAACTTGCATAGTGTTTTCATTATTGCTTTGCTTGTAGACAGTTTATACTTACACAGAAAATAAATACACACTATTTCTTCTTGTCACTGTCCATGTTGTAGATGCTAATAACACCATTACAAAGTGCACAGAACTGCCTATCCATCCCGAACCCATATTCCCCTCCTACTAATGGACTGTCATATGAAAACACACAAAGAGCCGATCAGATCTTTCATTAGCGGCAGGTTTTTGCTCTCCAGTGGGAAATGTTGTTTTGCTGTCAACCCATCTCTCTTCTCCGGGCTTATATTTGTAGAGACAGCTCCCAATTAAACACAGCAGCCAATGACACATATCAAAATAATGCATGCCAAGAACTGGCTGAAAGTGAGAATGTTGCAGCTAAATCTTTAATTTCAACTTGTGATGTGGACAGAATGAGGCAAGAGTAGCTCAGAAGTCAAGAAAAGAAAACACAGGCAAATTCATATTCACAGGCATGGATGAGGTACTCCAACAGATATGCATCCTATTCTATGCTGTACATTCTGTATGTAGCAGGCAGGTATTTCATTAATTTATTATAAAACCAAAAAAAGAATGCATTGATTTGCCGCACAGCAATCTGATAATTGATTAATGTTAGATTTTATTCAGAGTTGTTTTCCATCAGCTTCAAAACACAAACCACCAAGCATTTCTGCATCTGGAGTTAATACAGCTTAATGAATAAATCAAAGCAACATAGTGGGGCTTTGCAAAAGCACTCAACTCTGTTAGAACAATCGGTGGCAAGGAATATGAGAAACTATGGGTTAGGAACTATACAAGAAAAGATGAGAAATCTGTTTAGAAAACTTCTTAATATGTTATTTAATCAATTTTGTTTAATCATGTACTGATTTCTAATTCAGGAGGCCTAATTACCACATAGATTTCACACTGTGGAAGCTGAGGTAGAAAAAAATGTTTATGTAGGACAAATGTCCAGGCCCAGGGCCATTCCTAAATGGGAAGTGAAATATTGCCTTTATTGTTTGAAAAACAAGCAGAATTGTATGTAGGGACACACGCACATAATTGTGTAACTGAACTTTTGCTAACACGCAATATTTGGGCTATATATTGCATGACCTTTATAGGCTTACATGATGAGTGGTTACTTTACAGTTGTTCAGTATCTTAGCCTCTGGTTGCACACAATCATAGAACAGCACTTCGCTAAGGATATTACGCTCAAAGCTTTGCCAAACATCAGCCTCTGTGATGCCAAAAGCAACGGTATTATGTGGCATTCAAATTCTGTTCTCTCTGCACCTCTGATGCACTGCACACCCCTCCATCTAGCAGCATTATTCAAGGTTTATGCAAACTCATAATGCTGCTAAATTGCCTCAGCAAAGTTAAGGTGCTTAAGTGTAGGTCCAATAATCTGCCAGTCAGGAAAACATGGCAACACTGAAAACAAAAATCTGAATTAATCCTAATTTTAACTCAGCTTTGCTGGCCTGATTAGAAATAAGTTTTTTTTATTGAACTGACAGAATAAAACAGATTGCACTCTTGCTCAGAGAGAACAATGTGAGGCTATGCAAATAATTCAGCTTATATGTGAGTTTGAATAATGCATTTCATAATCGAAATTGGAATATAAACACTGGTGGGACATATTGTATATATAATTTTGACTGATGGAATTTGTCTGCAGCAGTCCCAAAGTTCAACTATGGTACATTTGGTTAAATGATGACCTGCAGTGCCACAGACTTGTCATGCAACAGTGTTTCTGCTTAGATTTATGCTGTTTTCTGTGGCAACAATAATAACAGACATATAGTAAAGGTTTTGTTTTGATTACATAAAAATTACAGATATTAAAGCTATAGAAATAATCTTGCATTTGTGCTTATTAAACTGTTTTCCTATTCGAAAGTAGTCTTTACCTCAAAACATATTTTATATGCAGCACAATTATACAAACACATGATTCAGTTATTAAACAAGTCCTAAATCTTCTGTCTGGGTCAATAGAGGGTGCATCGGAGATTCCTGGCAGCATGCTCAAAGGTATCCTGAGACTTGTTTGATCCATACATTAACTGTATTTGGGTGCAAATATCATCATGTTGAACTTTTGATTAATGCTCCACTTAAAAAGTGATGAAATCAAAAACTTTTTGTTTATAAAGTAGATTTTATTGCATTATTGTACTGATGTGTTCAAGTTATTATGAACTATTGAGAGGCATTTATTTTTAATTAATTGTGAAGTTTATCATTACTCTCAAATGCATTCAGTGTTTTTGTTCCTTATTTATTGTGTTGTTTTGTTTTGTTCTATATGCAGATTAGATTAACTCTGCAATTACACACCATTTGGTTTAGCTAATTATTCCATCTGACTAGTACAGAAAAGAAATCATCACAGCAAGTAAATGACCACATGTGTACTATATAAATGTATTCTAAAGCAGCGTGTGTGTGTGTGTGTGTGTGGGGGGGGGGGGGTATCGACGTTCGATTGAAAAGCCGATCTCTTTTCTGGCGACTAAAACGCTGGTGGGTTATACAGAGATCGTCTCAAACTTACTTTTAAGGCCACCGTCATTTGCAATCTCATGCAATTGATCCTCTTCCAGCTCAGTGCACCAGGATTGTTTACAAACGGAGCGCAACAAGAGGAGCTGACGACAGAGTATCCAGTGTTTCAAAATAAAAGACTGTGTCGTGTGAAAACGGAAATAAAATATTAAAAATTACCAACGGACCGGTACCGGTCCGCAGCCCGGTGGTTGGGGACCTCTGCTCTAAAGGATTATTTTGAATTTCTGTGTTCTGCTTGCTGCATAATCATCTGCATGTTTTGGGCTTGACAGCTGACTTGACAGAAAAACTAATCATAGCTCAGAGCAACATCTAGGACTGTTCTCACTCATGAATATTGATATTAATTGCTGGACCAAGGGGGCTCATTATAATATTGTACAGAATCAGTAGACTTAGCTTTCATTTCCACCTAGTAGCCTCAAGTCAGAAATCTTGAATCTTAAGCATATGTAGGGCATGTTTTCCCTAAGAAAAATGAGTGTTAAAGAAATATACCTACTTTCAGCTGCTTCAGTTTCATCCATCATCTGTTATAAAACCAATTTAGCAATATTGGATTTTAATGTGCATGCTCACAATAGACTACCTTGTACTCTAATCTTGTAATTCAACTCGCAACTAAACTACAACTGAGATTACATTTTTGTATTGAACGTAATCATATAATTATGTTGTGATGCAACATATTTTTTGAATGATGCGCTACAGTTATTAATGGAAAGTGAGTTGCATGGTGGTGTTTGGGGTAGATGGAGGTGATATAAAGTGCAGGACTGACAAACTGTGGACCCAAGTTAGAGTCCAGAGTCCTGAGTGATGTTGAATTTAGGCAAGAAAAGCACTTTGATTAGGGGTAGAGAAAGTTTGTTTTTGTTTAGAGTTTGATAAACACTTTGTGTATGAAGTGAAGTGAGTTGAGTGAGTTTTCTCTATTAACCCACCCCTCAAACTTTCCTGGACCTTAACTCTGTGCTGTGAGTTCCTGAATCCAACCATAAAATTTAAAAACATTACACTCACAAATATGAATTAAGCAGAGAGATCTGGAACTACATATGCTCGATCTGTCCATCCTTTTAAGATATACATATAGATATTAGATTTTTACTCTTAATTACCACAAAGGCACCTGGACAGAGTCTGCTGTCTCTGTTAAAGACTCTAATGATAAAAATAACAGGGACAGCAAGAAAAAAAAGCCTATTCTCATGTCAATAAACAAATTTTGTTGATATTTTGACAATCTGATTTTTAGTAGATCATTGACTCTTGCAAAAAACATTGAGTCGTCTTTGCTGATTCCTGTGTAGTCATTTTTTTAATTTCAATTTTAGGCCTTTTTGCTGAAGCTGAGTGTACTAAAACTAAAATAAATTATGAAAATGAAACATCATCTCGTTCCTGTATGACATTCAGCTTTACAAATATTCATGTTTAGTTTTTTACACATAATATAATTTAAAAAGTATTAACAGTTTTTGGAAATCTAACCTTATTTATGTCTCACATGCATTAACAATACGATTTAACTTGCTGGACTAACAATTCATCTAAAATAAAAGTACCCAGCAATGTTTAAAAAAAACAACAACATAGGAAGAGTGATTACCAGCACGTACCACTGTTCAGTTGGTATTTCCAGAATCATAAAAGACTCTTCTAACCATCTGGATGGGAAAAACAAACAAAAAAAAATCTATAATTTCCTAATCTAAACACAGATGGACACTGGAAATTAAATTAAATTTTACCTTATCCATGAAGTTTGTTTTCAGGCATATGCTCATTTTATTGTCCATTGAAGCATTTCGACTGCCTCTTCTCATCCTAATGGTTCCTCTGTTTATTCCCATCAAAGCACTCTCGGGTTGAATCAATATTGTGTTATGTCAATCCACGTTCTAAAAGACATTTCTGTGAAATGTTACAGATTGTTACTTTAAGTGTGTCGACAGTTCGAGGAATCAATTGTAAAGACTCAGTTTGTTGCTGTCTGTCACACTAACAGTGGTTGGTGTTTTTTATTTTTGAGTAGGCAGAGGCGGTGACAGGAAGCTATTGTCCTTCTCAGCATGAATGATACTGGTATTTAGTTACCTATGATGATGAATGGAGCTTGTTTATTCATATCATACAAAGAATGTGTTTCGAGGTTAAAGGAATCATTTTACATTATATTGATAAATGTATGACTATGAGCCTTATCGGAGTCTATACATCAAAGTGAGACACACTGTAAAAGCAGAGTAAGATAACAGTATGATGACTTGTTCTGGTGATGTTAAAGCACTCATACACTACATGGACAATTTACAGCATTAGAAAGTGTGTATACATGCATATTATTTGTGCAGAACAGAACCAGAAATATATATTGCAGATACATGCTTTGGACAATGCATTATACATACCCCTGAATAATTTAAACATCTAAATTGGTAAACGTCTTTACTGTCATCCTATTAGACTGCAGTGATTTGACAATTATAACAAGTTTTGCCTGAGTGGCTAAAGTCTCATATACTGTACAGTAGGCAATAATTTTGGGCCATTTTGCCACTGTTTATCCAAAATCTTTTCACAATATCTCTGAGCCATGTTGCACTGGTGACACATTCTCTCATTACAATGAAAATGAGCACTGTTGTCTATTTTGAGTAAATCCCACATCATCCTGCTGCAGCAAATAACGTGGAACTACACCAAATGTGTTTCTACTCACAGCTGAAAATAGTGTCCAACAAATGAACTATTTACTCCTGTTTGAGTTATGTTTGTTAAGCACTGTGTTGCCAGGAACTACATATTCAAGACCCATTTTAAAGGTTTTCATCCTGAAGCTATAATAATCAATGCTCCTGTACACTCTGCACAGCCTTTGAGGTATTAGTCATTTAGAAGTGACACAATAATCAAGCCTGTCTTACTTTCCAATACACCTAAACTGCAATCAAAAATATGTTTTCAAGGGGAACGTAATTGCAACTGCATTATGTTTTCCGTTAACGTAAAAATCATATGTTCACAATGAACATAAATGACAAGTTGATACAAAACATATGAATAAAATGCACACAGGCACTGTACTTTTGTCCACCAAAATATCTGATCTACAATATCCTGTTTCCTCTTTTGCGAAAATATCCCATGTTGCTGTTCAACGTCCAAATATGTGGCTCCAGCGTTATTTAAGTGTTTTATGGTTGGATTCAGGCTTCAGGATTCACAGCACTGGGTTAATGTAACAAAACAAAGAAATGTAACAGTTGCTTCACGCACACAACGTTTGCATTAAAATTTAAACCAAAACACAATTTTTCTCTTTCTTTTCTTGCCTAAACTCAACCTCATGAGGGACTTTAGTCTCAAACTCAGGTCTGCGGCTTGTCAGTCCTGCCATCAACCCCAACCACTATCCTTGTGACTCGCTTTGTGTTAATAAATGTAGCGCACCATTCATTCAAAAAATACCACAACATGATAATTATGTTTGCTACAAAAACATAATCGCAGTTGCTGTTTAGTTGTATAGGAACGTAATTTTTGGGGACAGGGTCGGTTTGAGATATGTTATGGAACAACATAACAATGTTCATTCTAAATAGACAGTATTTGTTACAAAACAAATATACAATATCTACAGCTTCATCCTTTTAAATACAGCAGTTTTTAATGTGATATTCAGATTTAGCTAAATATTTGAAGTTGAAGTTTTTGATTAAATATATTAGTGTTTACATTCAATGTTTGAATGAACTGGCGGAAGTTCAAGTAACTGCCAGAGCCAAAGTCAAAACATGCAAAAAAAAATATATAAAAGATTTAAACTGCACTTTAAAGAGTGGCATTAGTATTTCAGCTCGTTTCTGAAGTCAGTCAAGACACTTATGACCTTCATGTGTCTAAGCCCTTAAGTCACTCATTCCTTTTGACATCTGTTTTGCATGTTGAATCTTTTCTCCAAGTTTAGAAATGTGCTCCTGGTACATTTTTTAATCATATAAATATCCATGAGCTTTTCAGAATTTGGCATACGTCAATCTTTGCTGTTATGACGCATACCTCAATATACCCAGAAGGATGTACCAACAATACAGCAAAAATAATACTCGGTTAGTGTCAGTCACTCTTCGACTCAGCTGCAAACATTTGGAGTATCTACTTTTCAAAACTGCCAGTGTGAATGAACAGTAAACATAATACATATCAATCAAGATGACAGATCTCCTGCTTGTTTGGGCCTGTTTCATTAAAACCTTAGACTCACAAGTATATGGATGTGTTGAATGCTATAATCTGTTCATTATACTCTGTCAGTAGGGTACATGAAAGAAAAACATGGGAGATACACCAAACCTTGCACAGGTTGGCCTTTTGACTAGGACATTCAGAAAAAGTAAGACAATTATTTTAAACTTAAAGCAAAGGTACTGTAAAGAGACACTGATAAGGCCCATAAGTGTATTAAATGATACCGTTAATTACAACAATACTTTATCAGGTTAAAAAGAACAATGTTGAAGTGGGGGACACATTACGTCAACGAAAACAATGGTGAAATAATACTTTATTGAGAAATATTGAACCATCTCGAAGACAAAAATAAAGCACAAACATTTATTAATTTGCTTTCAGTACATTATAGAAAGGGAGAATGTCATCATACATTTTCAGGAAAAAGTACAAATAAGGATTTAAAGACATAAATATTAGTAGTTATAGTGTCTTGTCTGTGAAACTGCACATTGCTCAGAAGATCCAATAAAGTGCTGGAGACTTTTTCTAACTTCTGTTGACATTTTTCAAGTTTATCTTAATCTTTATCATGAGAGCAACAACAGAATGAACACTTTTGGAGGAGCAGCACTAAAAGCTGTCAAATGAGTATTTTAATATTATTGTAACTGCAGCTCATAAAGTAATGTTAAGATGTGTAATAGTTCTAGGTAGGGCTTTTCACATTTAAATTAGAGCTGTATCTCAATAACGTTTTCATTTCCTCACATTTTTGCATCATAGAAATTTCACTGATCTTCAGACCTACTTACAAATTTAAAAGCAGATTAAATTTTAGTGCAGATATTCTGTATTACAAGAAGGCAGCATTAGTCTATGCAAGATGACTCTTGTAGACCTGGTGGTGTTACTATGAGTAAGAGAGAAAAAAACTTATAAGAGATGGCCATTTATGAGTAGAAAAAAGAATAAAGTCTTAAAGATGTTATTTCAATAAGCTAGGTGACACAGTTTTAATACATCTGTATGCACACAGCAGCTTGCAATACATACTTCACTGAAAAAAAATGTGAGCTTCATTATGAGTAAAAGAAATTTGAGTCACCAGTGAAAGATTTGCTAAAATCTCACTTGCTGCTGTGCCATAAGGATCTTTAAAAAAGAGCATTTGCTTATCTGTATGTGTGTGTGTATTTTTTCCCCCTTGGGCAAGTACGTTCAAGAGAAACATTTTGCTGCTGGGAGATAACTTCTTTTCATATCAGACAAGCTATTACTAAAAAGCATGCACCATACATAAAAGCAAGGACAATAGCCCACTGTTGCAAAAGTAGTTCTTATTGTAGAGATTTTTATTATTTGGTAAAGGTTCTGCCATTAAAAAAAATCAACATGATAAACTAAAAAGGCTCAAAGACAATGTTTTTCTTTTTCATGCATCACCTTTTAACTCTTAAAGATTGTATGTATTGCCAAATGTTCTTCATTTGTGCCCTCTTTCTGGTGTGTTTGAACCTTTTCAGCTCAGAGATGGCATAGCATTTTAAACAAAATAGGTAGCAAGGACAATCTTCAAAGTATAACAATACTCCGGTTGCTAGTGTGGTTGACATGTAATGGATTACAATAAATTCAAGGCTGGGTATAATCCTCGCCCACTCACCAGCAGCGTTGGTTTTATTATTTATTTATTTATTTGTTAAATCTCAGGCAAGTCAAATATAAAGATTGCTATTCAATCAGCTCTAACTAAATGCAACCCAAGCAAATTAAGCTACTGTAAAGTGGAATTAAAGCAGGAAGCCCACCTCTCCTTGGCAGTCTTAATACAGGTCTAGTACTTCCCTAAAGCACTTCACTACTACATTAGATAATTCCTGTTCTTCCTGTGTTTGTTCCCAGTCCAATCAGTTATTTCCTTTTCTTTCTGGGTATTCCCAAACCGTTTATCCCTTTTGCCTTTAAATCCTTTAACCAGTCATTGCCCTTTTTATTCTCATGTTGAACTGCTGCCATGTCACACTGACGATGACATGAACGTCACCTGAAAAGAAAAACGCCACAGCATGGGGCATTTTTCCTTTTCTTCCCCCTCGTTTTCCTCCTCTTTGCTTGTGAAAAAAATTTAGTTGCTTGTCACAGGTTCAGTCCGCCTGTTGGAGTTCAACATTATAACAGCATTGCGAAAACCTGAGGCAAAAGAAAGACAGCTCTTTAGCTGGCACAAGCAACAGAAGCAGCAGCACTGCAGTGCTAAAATGGTAAACACTGTTGTGTTGTATTAAAGGAGCAATACAAAATAAAATAACACTATTCATATGCAGTTATTGGTTTGGACAAAATTTTAGTATAATGGATTGCATTTCGATAAGAGCAAAAACCTTAGCCTCCAAAATAAGCACTAAGCTGAATCGGCACGTATCTTTAACATTTGAACAAAAACTAATTTTAAAAACCTTTTAATGAAGAAAGGACTGAGATTGTACTTAGACTGCATTTCATTAGGTGTACCTAATAAACTGGCTACTGGTCTATCCAATCTTATATTACACTCAATATGAAAAGGTCTTTTTTAAACAGGGTTTACATAAATCTGTTTCTCATGGGCTCAAGCAAGTAAATCATCATGTTTTTTTCTTATCATGGCACAAATCCAGAAAATCAAATTGAAATATCACTTGGCACAACAAGCAATTTCCCTTCCTATGTCCCTCCTCCTACAGTCCCACCGTGTGCTTGATGTTCAGCCACAGGCTAGTCAGCTGTTGGCCAGTTTTTTTTTTTTTTATGGCCTACTTTCCAGCCAGGATGGAGGTCTTTGGAACCTCCGGATAAACACTCCTACATCTGCTCGCAGTTCCTGCTCAGTGCCTCAAAACTCATAACGTGCACCGTGGAGCTGCAGCTGTATGTTACGTTGTGCTTTCTGTGAATGTATCTTACATGTGATCACGGTCAGGACTCAGCTGGAAAGGAGCCAAGCAGTTTTAACCATGCACCAGTGACAGCTGCACTGCTCATCTCATGCCAGCTTTATGTGATACTGCTGTTAGGTACTGTGTCTTTAGCTGGAAATGTGTGTTGTTTTTTTTTAACTGCTCCGTTTAATACAGAGAACTAAATACTTATATGGATAATGAATGAATGAGTGCTCTTTATATTTAACAATGAATCAATTACTGCTTAAATAATCAGAATAAGTCAAAACTTCTGACAGCATTTCAGCAATAGAGGATTAGTGGCAGAGGATAAAATATTGCCCTAAGGTTCACTTTAACTACTGAGTTTTGATGGTCTGGTCATTTGCTGCTGTCACAACTGCATGAAAAATCTAAGTAGACATTCTCCTTTCTGTAAAGCAGCACAAGAACAATTATCAGGTATTCAAAAACCAACCATAAAAAGCAGTGTTCATTGGGAGTCTTTGCTACTACTAATAAGCTTGGATTTAAGTTTTCTACTAGGAAACAGATTAAACCATATGATGACTCCTCCCAATGGATCAACAGCTTAAATTGCTAACAAGGTGTAAATTTATTTAATAAACAACCACAGATTAATTTTTTATCAAGCTTTATGAGCTAAAGAACATTTAGCAGTTAGTAGAGCACTATGAAATTTGACAGCTCATCACCAAGAAATAGCGGTCCACACCTACAGTAGGCCCACGGCTACAAATATTTGTAAAAGCTGTTTTATATTTTATTCATGCAAAAATGGGCACAGTTGCAAAAATTCTGTTCCTTACACCAAAGTGGATAATTCAAATGTCAGTGGGTGTTTAATATACAGTATTTATCATATGATTGATTGAAATTGTCTTCTTTTATATAGGTCCTGTTTTTCTCCCCTGCCACGTGAAAGTGTGTTTACACTACTGCCACTGTGACAGGATACCCAGACAACACATAGCAAACAATTTATGAAAAATTAAAGAGCAGATCTAAAAATAGAGTGAGATCCCTGTAAGTTGCCCGCTTATGCGTCTTCCACAGTGGTTCCATTAAACAGAATTTATATTCTGGCCTGAAGTGATCACAAATACTCATGAAATATGTTTACCACAGTTTTGAGTTCCTCTGTGTGAAATGACCTGTGTTGGTTGGCTCTATTCAATGGAGTACTCATGGTCATTACATGTGAGATTCCTTTTAACACATAATGTGAAAACACAAGGTCATTTGAAGGACTCAGGACATCCATGTAACACCCTGGCCAATGTGTGGCTCATGTGAGAGGTGAAAAGTATGATGAATTGTGAATTTTGCTTGACGAGGTTTAATTTCTTTCCCCCTCTAGATTCACCAGTGGGGAAAATACACATTGAGAAATACTTAAGTTAAGACAAAGTCACACAAGGTTGTCTAATGTTAAAATGCACTGGGAAGAAGAATACATACATAAAGCACAAGATAATGTGACAACATGTTATTATTTTTCTTTTTCTTTTGTTAGACTTTGTGTGTTGATTTCACTGACAGGAAATCTAGGGTACAGTAAATGTGATGCACAAAGTGTGAATGAGTACTTTGCTCAGGTTGCAGCCAAATTCAACAGTCTAGCTGCTTATAAGCATTCAGTAAAGGTCAAGTGAATTATTATCCTGTTGGTGCCACAATAAGCTCTGCAACATTTTATTACATTCCACTGAATTGTTGATTACTGCTAAAAATCAAAGAGCTATACATCGCCCCCCCCCAAACCTATTTTTTCTTTCTTAATTTACATAGTGCTTTCACTCCACTGCTTAGCATTTATGACTGCCATTAATGGATTGTTTTGTCCTGGCGTCAAATCAATCTGCCATTCTCACTGACACACAACATTTGTTTTGCGCTTGAGGTGAAATAAATAGGAAATTGCCCGTCACCTTGGTGTAAAGTCCTCAGGAATCTGATCGTTCTCAGTCATTCGCATCCACTCCTGTTGATATCCCTGCTCCTAAGACACCCATATTAAATGAAGCAACTCAGTGTTATAGCACAGGGTTGGATGACTACCATCACAAATGCAGTGAAATGAATACATTCCTCGTGATTTTGGAGAATGGAAATTTAATCAATTGAAAACGTGTCTGAGGTAGATAATAGAGTGCCTGCTAGTGTTCCCCCATTAATAATGACCAGTTTGAAGATTCAGACCTGGTGTCATTTATAAGAAAAAGCCTAAAACCTAAAACACCGTCTTCCAAATAGATTAATGTTCAAATAACTTCTTCCTAAGACAATTTAGTAATAAATTTAGTTCAGTCAATAGGTTTATTATAGGTCAACAACCACAGCAAAATGACTCCTGCCATAACACGCACTTACTAATGCAACAAACATCATTAGCTGAGGTCAGTATGTTAATCTGTTGCACAATTATCCACATTGCATTACTTTCATATGGACACTGAAACTAGTCTGTGAAACATTCCCATCTCTCAAAACAAACACAGTTATAGATTTGTGTGAACCTGTGTGTGACAGAGAAGGATAGAGGGGTAGTAATGCACAAATTTATAAAATATTTGGTACATCAAGCTGGGCAAGACTAAAATGTAAACCTCATATCAGAATATCTGTCATATGAAAAAGGAGTTTTAGGAAGATTTTCAATTCAATTAATTTATTTTCATTTACCTCCTTCTAATCTATCAAGGTGGGATGCTGGCATTCAACAACAGATGTTGTTCATTATGCTGTTGTTTATACAGCACATCTAGCTTTAGGCTGTGGCGCATTGAGCAAAGGGCTGATTCCACTTATTGGATACACAAGAACAACAAACTTATTAAAAATTTTGGTATGAACAACAGTATTACAAGCCCAGAGGAGACAATTTCATTAATATCATTACACATTTGGAAAACAACCAGTGAAAGAGCAAAAACATCCCCTTGTTTCTTTTGTTGAAGGAACTGATCATTACTCCACAGTTTGGTTGGTATACCGAACTTGGAAGTGCACACTGCAGGCAATATCTTGTGTTCTCACACAGTGCTGTGATCTCCTCACAGGGGAGGAGAGAGGCTATAAAATCCAACAGCCTGCAGCTGAAGCTTTATAAGGCAGACAAATATGAGTTCCCTTTATTTAAAACAAATGGATTCTCCTCTGACAATATCTACAAGAACAAAAACTTAAATGATAGTATTTTTGAGAGGATAGTAGATACCTAATTTCCTGGGTGTGGAAACAGTAACCCCAAATGACATTTGTATTTTCACAGTTATCAGTAGCGAAGCATATTTTCATGGTGCCCCATCAGTTATTCATTTTACTTTAGTCCTGTTTTTAATTATTCAGGCTGTGGCTTAATCCATGACAATGAATTTCCCTAGGGAAGTAAAAGGTTTGAACATAATGAACAATCTTCATACCTCGTTTTTTGTTTCGTTGACTGATGCCTAAGTGTTGTCTCTGTTAGCTGCACATTAGAGGTGCAGCTAACATGCTAGACCTTCTATAGACACAATGTTTGCTAATGTAAAACACAAAGGCAAATTATATCTTCCTTTAAGACAAGAAATATCAGATTTCTAGAATGTTGTATCAAATTTCTGACTGTTGTTCTGTCTCATGGAACCACAACACAAAACCATGAACATTTGTGTCATTACTGCCTCGGTTTCAGAACTATTACACCCTTACTAACTCAGTCTCTGTTTTCCTTTGTTGAGCTGATTCATTGCTAATGTGAGCAGTCAATCAGTTACCTGGGATGTTATTATTGTACTGTAGATCATGGTTTAAACAGTCGTATCACACAGTGAAGCTGTTTCTTTTCCTCTCTTATGAAGTGTCATTGCAGATTTTCCCTGATAACGTTATAAAAGTTTGTTTTTTGTATTTGTTTGCACTTTTTATTTAGAGCGGATTCCTCCACTCTAAAATGATGTGAGGATCTACTATTTAGATAGTGGTTCACTGTACTATAGATTTAATTTTGAATTGATAAAAAATGTTGTTGCTCCTGAGCATCTGCTTTACTTTGCTCCTGGAAAAAATCAAAGCTTTAGAAATGGTTTCTGTAAAGAACTCTGCAGAGAGTTGTGAGCCTTTTTTAACTATGTCCAGTCAATTATATTTGTGAAATTTAATTTGTGTGACAGGTGGACTCCAATCAGGTTTTAGATGCATATTATGTTTACTGAATTAATTACAACATGAAACTATGATTCCCTAAAAAATGTGTCATGCACTTTAATTTGGAAGAAAAATTATGGTCTTTCTTTGTAAATGCATCAAAAGGTTTTCTTTTAGAAAGATTTTCTAAGCTTTCCATCTGACACTACTAAATACTAACACTACTCCCTTTCTTTGTCTCCATCAAAATCTGAACTAATTCTATATCCAAAACAAGCTTAATTGAAAGTATTATTCTTAGGTAAAAAGGTTACACTTAGCTTTCTTTGTACAGGAATTTCATCTTGAAGAAGATGTTTTAATTTTCCATTACACTCCTCTCAGCATTAATTCAAAAACATTCAAAAGGTGACATTCACTGCCCTGAGATGGGTTTTCAACACTGACATTCAAATGGGGAGAATGACTTCCTCAAATACGCAATTTTCTCTTCCATTATGCATGAGAAATATGTTGCCAGTAACTAAAGCAAACAAAAGAATTACTTAGAGGCATGCATACTGTTGTCTGGGACAGGCATTTCAGGTAGATAAATGTAAATATGTATAAATCATTTATAAGAGATACAAGTAAGGGAATTCAAATAGTTTTTCCACCTTTTTTTCATCTGCCTCAAGTTGGACAGATGACATATAAATTAAATTTACTATAAACTCAGAGATGTCAAAATAAATTGCTATGAGTAACGTCTAGTGCTCACATTGTGGTGCCCTAATTTTGCATTGTTGTTTCCTACTGTATGTTCAGTGTTCCTTCTTGGATTTCAGACAAACAGTGTTGATTCTCTCCGTGAATATCTAATGGGAATGAATATTAATCAATTCTCCTGGCAAGCCTCAACCAGAGTGAGAATGAGATCAAACTGCAAGATGTCGCAACACTCCTCCATCTAGAATAGTTTTCCACTTCCTAAAGAAACAAACAAATAACGCTAGGCCTATTTATCTGGCAAAGGGAATACACACCCCTGACCTTACAGTTGGCAAAGTAAGATTATATTAAATCTACCTTCACTTCACATGAAAGTCAATTTGAAACTTATACAGGCCTCATTTCCCACATTCCCTGGTTTTGTTAAATGTGCTGATGCAATCTTCTGCCTGGAATTTCAGATAACACCAGGGGGCCAATTGGCATGGAAAAATCTCTTCAAACCTCTGTCAAACCACAGACACATAATGTGGATTTCAAAAGGTGCTAAATTTCATCAGAACAGCTAATAGCAAATAACAGGAGTCCTGCTTTTGGTGTTAAAAACCTTACCAAGTTTCTTTCCATAGGAGGAAGCAAACTTAACATCCTAGATTTAGTAGATGAGTTCTGTGGGGAATTTGCATAGTGTGTAGAGAGCTGCTTACTGAGCAATGGAGGCTGTGGTGTTGTCTGACTGCTTGGGAGACCATGCATGCGGCTGCACCCAGTGGGAAGTTAATGACCGATGCACACTGGCTCTAGATCTCCAACACTGCTCTCCAGCTCTCTTTGGCAGAGGGGATTTTCTGCAGTAATTGGAGCTGACAGTCGGTCAAACCATTTTAGGGAAAAATGGCAGATGTATGAAAATAATTACACTTCTAGTGTACTTACAATAAAATAGAAGCTTTTTTATCATTGATTATTCACAGGAAACTGACTAGGAATAGGATTTTCTTATAAATGTACCACTCTACTTTTACCATTTTTTTAAAACATGTCGGATTTATGTTATGTTAAATAAGCATTTAAGATATTTCACTTCATCTTCAGTGTTTTGGCACATGCTACAATGTGCATAGAACTGGAAGAGTCACGTCTCATCATTATTACACAAAAACAGAGTTGAATCACTTGTTAATGTATTGGTTTAATTTTTGGCTTTAGGCGTAGTTGACTAGCCTACTGTTAGTTGTCTCATGAGAAAGATCACCCAACTGCGTTGAATGTGAAGAGCCAGGTACAAAATAGGTTTGTTGGTAGTGAACAGGCAACATTGTTTTAAGATAAAATATAAAAGGTATGGTATTTTGAATAAATGTAAAAGCAAGCTGGTTGAAGAATTAATGATTATGGCATCAAAAAACATGAATAAAATAAATAAATAAAATAAAGCAAATCATAAACATTACAGTAGTTATAATTGGTAGTGTATCAAAAGTGATAACACACTATTAATGGCAGCTAATAAGTGCAATTGGAACAGGGCAAAAATCATACTATGCATGATCAATATAGCACTGTAACCATCAAATTAGTGTTTAATTGCTTTGAATGATGGACTGTGGTTAATGTGAAGCCATCATGCTTGCTTTTACATTTACACATTATCTAGCAGTAATGTGTAGTTATATCGAATGTTTCAGAAAAATGTCACTTTTGCAATTAAAATTACAATGCTTTTGCGCATTGATCTTACAACTTAGTTACAGCTATTACGTGTTTTCATCATTTATTTTGAATCAAGCAGGTGACATACAGCAATACAAAAGATGTGAAACAACTGGACATACATTCAATCAATTTGATTATTGTCCAGACTTCAGTGTTGGAGAGGCCCTTTAACCAATGTTGAAAATGACAGATGAAGCATAGAAAACCAACACAGGACTTCTTGTTAGATATGTATTAAAATACTTAATCATAAGTAATAAAGATTAGTCATAATCAAAGCTACATTATGTGACTTTTGAGAATCGGGCAAGTCATACCATGAGACTCAAAACAGTCCTCTCTGCTCTGCCCTTCCTCCTCCCTACGGAAGAGGATTAGGGCGACCATGAAAATATTATTTGAGTTCTGACTTTTTTCTGAGAAAAAAGCCCTTCAGGTGTTGTGTGGCACCAGTCAAGCAGAAATAATTGACTTTATCTGACTGGTCAGAACGGCGAGCCTTATTCAAGAACTTTTAGAAGAGAATGTCTCTGCACTGCTCTCATGCTGTTCAATCAGTCATAGTCACAGAAACCTTCTACGTAACATCTCCACACCTCTTTCGAAGCATATTTCTATGAAACAAGTTTAGGAAAAAAGTGAGCTTTAATACTATTATCCTGTGTTTTACAAGCAGCAATGTCCACTGTGAGAAAGATGTGCTAAAATATCTCCAGTCCACCGTGTAGAGCTGATAAGTAATTAAACTCAGGTGTTTTAACTCCAGGGCTGCACATTACTGTGGCGCTGTCCATGGTGCTGACTGTGCCTTCTAACATTACAACAGTACATTAAGCTCTGTACCTTTTCTGGAGAGGCCATTTAAAGGCATTGCGGCATGTATTTTTGTCAAACTGTTCATTTCAACTGAGAAGCTTCACATATCATAGTTGTTCAACAATAAATATGCTCTGCTCTAAATCATGACATGCAGTGCAGTCATGAACTGGCCTCACAGACCATATTTGTCAGTTTTCTAGAACTCAGCTTCTTCTAAATGTGTTGAGAATATGCACATAATTCAGTGGTGGCCATAGATCTTTTAGTGCCCCGAGCAGAATTTAAATGAATTGAAGGATATGAACAAGTACTTCACATATCTCTAAGTGAATCATGTTGATGCATGTGGAATTGAGTTGAGTTACAAGTGCAATTCAGAAAGACAAAGAAAACATAGCTTGAGACATACATCACAGTGAAGATGTTTGGTATTTTTGAAAATGTGTTCTTATTGTTTTCCTTAGAAAACTAGAAATAAAAGTCAGTACCCAAATATTTTGCTGCAGTATATAATGATGAGAAATAACCTTTAAATAGAACAGCACAATGTGACCGACTTGACTCTCATTCTATATAACATATTAGAACCAGCATATTAATGTGGCAAATAACATTCAAAGGCTATGCCCAAACTCAAATCCAAACTTAATAAAAAAAATAAAATAAATATGTATATATTGGAAAAGTGTAGTAACTACTATTAATAACTGTCTTCTTGTTGGCTGACTGTGGTGTACATGCCTACTATTTAGTAATGAGGAGCACAAAATTGCTGTAATACATCGACATTAGTGTGGCCTGTGAGACACAGAAGGAAATAGGTTTTCCTACAGGAGCCTTGTTGAGATATATCAATTTATATTTGCTGAAGAAGAGCAAAGTGGAAGATGGCTGTAGTATAGGAGCGAGGCATAGAGGGTAGATATGATGCATTTGAGCAGCAGCCCCCATTGGCATGTTAAACAGATGTATCACATAGTGCATTTTGAGCACGGAGCAAAGATAACAGATGTAGAGTCTTTTACTGTGTTAGCATAGCGCTTGCAGAATAAAATGCATTATGCGTGTGTGTGTATGGTTAATACACAGATTAGATCAATTCAAGCCTCACATATGCATTCTTTTTTTTAACAATATATATGTATATATAATATATATATATACTTTATTTATTTATTTATTTTTATTTAAAGCAATGTAAAATGTACAATCATAAAGTTACATAGAACATAGACAAGATAGCGAACTGAATGCCAGGGAGAAAATACAAGTATAAAATAAATATAACAATAAAAAAAAAAAAAAAATACTGTGCAGGAGTCACTAGGTATTTAACATAGAATATGTATATGGAAGAAAATGCAGGAAGAGGTATCGAAATATCAAAATTTAGGAGAGAAATCAGTTAATAATATTATATTTGTCTATTGTAGATTGAGTTTTAGTCCCTTTTTTATTTTTAAGGTTAACAATACAGTTGTAAAAGATCTTAAATTCAATTTTAAACAATGTAAAATTAGGTTTTTTGTTGTTCCACTTCATCTTATGTATATGGAACTTGCCAAATATGATAAAAAGTTGGATTAGAGAGATAACACAGTTGTCAGCTGAACCTTTCCTAAAATAAAACGGTATATCTCTATCATCCAGTATGACCACTTGACCTGTTTTTCTTGACAAAAAGTTTTGCATATCATTCCAAAACAGTCTAGAGTATATACAATTGAAAAATAGATGAGAGATTGTCTCTTTGCTCATACCACAGAAATCACAAGCATAATCAATATTCAGCTTAAACCTTTCCAGAACATGTTTTACAGGATATATTCTTTGTAAGATTTTAAAAGAAACCTCTTTCACTTTATTGCTAATACAATATTTATCAGTAATTCTCCATGCTTTTTTCCAGTTCACATTGCCATAACATGAAGACCAATACACCTGTGCAGGTGGAGTAATATTGTTTTTGAGGGTATTACGAATTTGTTTATTATTGCATTTTTTGTTTAAAATATCTAAATCACCAATAAAAATAGTTTTTCTCCAATCTAATAACTGATTTATGTCACAGCGAGAATTTCTAAGTAGTTGTAAAGCACCTATTGGAATTGTATCAAAAACTAATGCATACTCTTTCGGTGTAACAGGAAGACCAAACTTTTCCAGAAACTCACCATAAGTAAGCAACAGTCCATTGTCATTCAAGAGTTGCTGGACTTGAATAATGAATAATAAACCACCTTTGAATAAACAGAGTTTTGTGTTTAAACTGAATATCTTTATTGTTCCATAAATGTTAACTGTGTGGGGAAAAGTTATGTTTATAGGCCAAATTCCATGCTAATAATGCCTGTGGAAGGCAGCAAGTTTTATAGGCAATTTGTCTACAGAGTAGTTGCATTTAAGAAGATTAATTAATTCCACCAACGTTGCTAAATAGAAATTTGGGGAAGGTGTTCCATATACTATTCTGATTAGCCACTTAATCTTAAAGCTGTTATTGAGAGTTTTATAGTCTAGAACAGTGGTTCTCAAACTGTGGTAGGTAGGAACACCTGAGCATTTTTTTACGAAATTAAATAATAACATTACAGACATAATACTACTATAGTTTACAGGTGAAACTGTCTCCGCTCACTGGACAACATCAGACTTTTATACACTTCACATCTCCATAAACATTACTAACAGCATTAGAGTCACAACACCGCACCCCGAATTACAAGTGTTAGTTTAAACTATACAGTGTTTTCATTCACATGATGTTGTAGCCGAAATCTAGTATCTGAATGTCTGCCATGATTTAGAACCATGTCCAGTTTTGTTGGGGACGTTTAATTCAGACACATGTGAGCAGACAATCCCAAAAGACAGGTCGGTAACGTCGCTAAGGCAGACAGCTGTGTGGAGATGTGCACACTTCACCCGTTTGATCTCTCAGGCTGTTTTTACTCACGGTAACATGGACAGAAACAGCTTTATTCACAGACATCACTGAAGTCTAGTCGCTGAAGTCTGTTGGTTGATCAGGATTTAACGATTAATCACCTATTTCTGAATCCAGAGTGAGCTAACGGGTGATCTCACAGGTGAAGTGTGCGCATTTGCGCACAGCTGGACAGCTGTCTGAAGTTGGTTCCCGCTGACACGCAGAAGGCAATCAATTTCGCAACCTTATTATCGGTGGTGAAACGGAGTCATGTGATCATTGTTGCTACGTCTGATAGGTGAAACTAACGTGTAGAATAAATGTAAAAAAAAAAAAAAGTAACGAGTCAAGTGTTGCCCAGTGTAGCGGAGTAAGAAGCGTTTCTTCTTCACAAAA
>JAUMHL010000027.1:20253875-20272771 GCA_032362345.1 Sandelia bainsii
GGCATTGAACGAGAACAATGAAAGTGACATTAACAGTTTACCTTTGTTTTGGTAGTTGAGTGGAGGTGGTTCCTCACAAATCCCGGATTAGTGTTGCAATGAGTAACCTAATATCAAAGTTAACAAGCGAGACTACGTAGTTAAGATAATCTTTAAGATTTAAACCTTAACAGAGAAAGAAAAGAAAGCAAAAGTAAATAAATAAATAAAAAACACATTTTGTCATCTTGCCCCTTATACATACATCTTTTGTCCTTTTCTGAGTTCAATATTAAATGAAAGGGGCAGATATAGATTGTAACTGAAACAACTACTGTCACCGACAAAAACTATTCATAAGGCCATAGTATAAGCAAAGAAAAATTAAAGTTCACAAAATAATAATGTGCTAAGATAATAAGAATTGAAAATATAAAATTAGATTGGAACAGAGTTTAAACTAAGTTAAATTAAAGCTGCCTGCATGACCTTATAATCAGATTTCACAAAAAGGATGCTTTGGAATATACTTTGTTCAAATAGCAATCAAATAAGTACAGACTATATTTATCTGCAAAAACCTCTCACTTGTCCACGAAGGCATCGTTTCCCACGAAAAAGGCCAGTTTGCCCTCCTTTCTTGCTTTATCCACAATTGGCCACAAGCGGATTCGGGCAGTTTTGTCTGCAGCTGTTAGGTCCTCTTTGAAGCGAAGGTGATTATTTTTCAAATAGGTGTTGTTCTTTGCAGCTCTCCATAGGGTGTCTCTGGCTGTTCAGGAAGTCAGTCGCAAAATCTCAGGTCGCGGACTTGCAGCTTGACCTCTGGTCGGCTCCTTGACACGTCCAAGATGGTGAACCACATCAATAGCTGAGATAATGTTATTTCTCTCTCCTTCATGCAACATGGCTTTGCAGATTTCCTTTACTTTAGACTGAATGTGTTCATCAGTTTTCTCTGTGATACCGTAAATCTTAAGGTTCAGTCTCCTGCTGTATCTATCTGTTTCGTTGACTCTTTGTTCAATTTCCACTAATTTCTTCTCCATGTCACTGCATTTACTCTTCAAGGAGACATTCTCTTTTTTCAGATTAGAAACCTCCAGGAAGCAGTGGTCAATGGATTTTTTAAGACCTATGCTCATCGTATTATTTGACACCATCTGTTTGAGGTCATCCATCCTGTCATTGATTTCATTCGTTTTGGTTGTTAACACACGAATTATATTGTCCTGAACTTCACTTAAGGACAAGTCACGTTCAATATTTACCTTTGCTTTCTTCGACTTGGTGGAGACATTTTTAACTGGTGTGTTCGGAGAAGAATCACATTTGCCGCCTTGGATTTGCAGGAGTATGAATGAGTCATAATCAAGTCCCTATTCTCTCTTGTAGAATCAATCTCCATTACTGTCGCTTCTTCCAACAGTTCCATTGTTTCGACAAACTAGCTTAAGAACAGAGTTAGCACGTAGCAAAAGAGCGAATTTTCCAAAAAGCACCGTGTTTTTCCGGGTGTGTAGTGAACACAAAGTTTATGTTGACATTTAAGTCCAAAAATGTGCAACTTTATACTGTTGTAAAATTAAGATTTTGAGGAAAACCCAGAGTGTCGCTCTTCAGCCGAAACTTACACTACTACTCCCACCGCAGCCATCTTGGCTCCCCTTTTTTTAAACAATATATACAGTATGTGCTGTCACTGAAATCTACATATGTCAGAGATGCATTTTCCAAAAAAAAGAAGAGAAAATATAATTGGTGTAACTATGTTTTGACATTCTACCTGTGCTCTTGACAGAGAGGTATCAATATTCGTTTCCGTGTCCCTGCTTCAAGCTGCTGGCAGCGCCAGGCTTAGGGCTCATCTGTGACTTGGAGGAGTAATAACACTCAAGTCGTTGTGATACTGAGCAGATACGTGCTGACCACAAACAAAAAAGACGAATATAGCTTCCATCAAGGAACAGTTTCCAAATGATACCTATTATGACATTTTTTAAAAACATTTTTGTTCACATCAGTTGTTCACTGGTCATTTTCTTTATCCGTTAGCATATGCTCATGCAAAATTAATCATGAATCAATTAATCAATGATTGAAGGATTGTTTTTACTGCTCTGGATTATTTGTTAATAAATACTGTAACGCGTTACAGAATACTGTATATACTGCATTACATACTGCGCAATTACTGGCTTCCAGTAGGCTGCTCTTTTAATAATATCTGAGAAAACTGGAAGAAAGAAAGAAAAGATTGAGAACTCCAGTGTACTCAAAATGCAATAATATTATCAGATGGAACCTTTATTATCTTGTCACAATAGCTCTTAAATGCCTGTTTTCAATTGCATTTCTTGGTTATTTTGGATGCTTTGCACACATCCCTCTTTAGTTATCATTCAGATGTTTTGAGCTTACATGCAGTAAAGATCTTGCAGCACGGACTCCCTTGTGTTTAGGTTAAAAACTTAAGGTGATTGGGAGTTTGCCATCAGAGCCCTGTTGCTGTGGGGGAAGAACCTTCCTACAATTTTCTTATTCCCTTTTATCTGTGCTGAGCTTTGGGTATGTTTTAGACCTCATCATCCATTTTGCCTTTTGGGACACTGTCAAAATTCACAATTATTTTTCTTTATTTTTTCTTTAAGGTCAAAATAAAAAATATTAAATATTCAGACCAAGGTTTTTACATGAGATTCTGTGCTCCTCAGTGATGCATTTGGTATTCTCTGGCATTTCTGGGCTGCTTATTACTGTTCAGCTGACAGATGCACTGATACCAGTACAGTATCTGTGAGAGGCATACAGTATTCGCCTACCAATGTGTCAATCACGTTTAATTGTAAAGCAATTTGTGATTCCTACACTCCAAAGGTCCAGAACAGCAAAACATTCACTCTATATTACTATAATTGTAAAAAAATGCCAGATCATCAACACGTCAGATGAGTCTTTTGCTAT
Organism: Sandelia bainsii; assembly: GCA_032362345.1. Taxonomy (NCBI): domain Eukaryota; kingdom Metazoa; phylum Chordata; class Actinopteri; order Anabantiformes; family Anabantidae; genus Sandelia; species Sandelia bainsii. The sequence continues at coordinate 20,256,819 of JAUMHL010000027.1, forward strand.
TTCTCTTTTTTCTATAACTCTTTGTTTCTGAATTGAAGTGAAGATCAGTGCAGAAGAAACACTTTTATGACATTGTTTTAAAGGAAATGCTTGAATTAGGTTATAAATTATCTGTATATTATAGGAAATTTACATTTTTGATGATTACTAGATCAGACAGACCAAAGTATTGGTGGAATTATATGTTGAGTCACTTTTAAATACATCTTCAGGACTGTATTATGCCCTAACTTAATTTGGAAAATTGGATTTCTGTTGTTAGTCAGTCCATGACCACATCCCACTCGTCTCCTGACCTTGAAAAGGACATGTTCGGTGAGCTCTTGGAAATGGCTTTTGGAGAGTGACATTAAACTCACCTCCCTCGCTGCCTGGAAAAGCGGTGGTCTGATCCCCTCTTGTTATCCAGCGGAAGGCAGATAGTGACTCCCTGACAACATTGGGACTCAATTGCTTGTGCTTATTATCCTTTGGCATAGAAACATCTCACGTCTTGCATGCTGCTCAGGCTGACCTCTATTCCATCACTTAACCGCTGATGATAGGATGGAGGAGACCTGAGCTGACTTATTCATGTTCAACCAATCGAAGGTGAACACACAGCATGTCAGAGTTCCTGGGTCAATCATGTTGACATATATCAGTTGTTCAATGAATTCAAACAGTATTGGTGAAGGTTAGTTCTACAGTGGCAACATCTTTCTCCAGCATGTTTTGGTAAAAAAAAAAAAAAACATCTGAAGTAAAATGGTGTTTAGCTTTCAGGAGTTTAGATGTTTTGACAGCCTGTATTATGAAACATCTTGCACTGAGTTATGTGTAAGTATAAAACTTGGAGTAATAACTACATGTACCATTAAACATTCAGTATCACTCTACTGATGTTGCTAGGTTCATTCTGGAGTAAAGGTCGATGGTGTAGAGTTTGGTGAAGCTATTGGATATCTGCAAAATAAGCCAATCAGTGCTGTCTTATGAGGGCAGTGTATATGTACAGAGTGTAGGACAATCTCACATATTCATGTTAAGATTATTGAAAATGAAAGGGTAAGTGGCCAACATAGATATCCAGCATTCTTTGATCCTTTATAAGCAAAACACTTCAAAATATTAGAGACAGCCTGTTAGTGCGGCACCATGCTTCCGTTATACAGCCTATGGTGTTGCAATAACTAGTAAATGGCTGCAGCATGAATTCATCCTCAAAGCTGGGCAGTGATAATCTTTTGTTTATCCAGTTAATTTAGTATTAAATGGAGTGTTTACAAGGAATTTGAAAAGAGCAAAATGCTGTTAGTCTAAACAGAAAAAAAAGTTGTATTTTTTGTTAGGCTGTTTTCCCCCTTGATGTGTTCAGCAGTTAATTTATTTTCAGTTTCTGTCACTTCCTTGTCGATAATTTATTCTCTTATCTTTTTAATTTAACATTTGGTCCATGAAAAGCCAATTAAAATATATTTGACTTTGTGCCTAATGTGCTGTATGAAAATCAAAGTAAATTCTATCTTTATTTAAATGGGAAGTCGCACTGCACTAATCATGTTTTGTCTTAATATGTTGTGTGTTAGACTACACAGTCACTAATGTGGTCTTAAAATATTATTTAATTTATAATCAATACAAAATAGGTGATTGAATAAGGGGTTAGGGTTAGGTTAGGTTAAGTTTTTCAATATAAATCATCTTGTTTTAAGGTTAATCTTGGATTAGCAGTCTTATGCCATACATGCATGTTGACACTTTGAGTCTGTGATCGGTCATTGAATATGTAAAAACATGGTGTAATGAAGGAGATCCTATAAACCCTGTAACACAGACAGTTAATAATTTGATATTTCATTTTGTATATTTTGTCACTAGCTAAACCTATTGATGCTGTATAAGTCAAAGTGTTCAAATAACAGTAGAAAACAATTTACAACTGAAAATGAAGCAGAGCAACAAGTATTAATCTGAAAACACATATAAATACATCTTTATGTTACAAAGAGATATAGATAGAAGCTTTGCATTATACCTATACTATTCACTTACTTTATGCTCAGGTTGAGAGAATTTGTTCTAGTTTGCTACAGCATAAGGGGGGAGAATTGGTATTAGGTATTGATGGTTAAAAGTCAACATAAAGATGCAAGGTAAAGGTAAACAAACTCAGACACACTGTTGCCAGGGCAAAAATGTTTATACTGGAGTAAAGAAATCAGTTACTCAGTTTACGACTCCTCTTCCTTAATGTAAAACATAGTGAGAGTGAAATAGAGATGGTCCTGAGTGGAAGAAAATAACTTGAGTTTGAAATCTGTCTATCTGAGCTGTCACACACATACACACACATACATACTGACAAACACCACTCACAGACTGGATGTGTGTTATTACTTCAAATGTCCGAGCTGCCAGGGAACAAGGCTATTGACTATTTGTGGCCAAAAGATGGACTGAAAAGACAGTCCAACTGTCAAATACGGCCAAATAAAGCGAGACAAGTTGCATCTGAACACAGCTTGCTTGTGGGATAGAGCAGTCTCTTTGAGTGAGAAGGAACACTTGTGGTTTTAAAACAACTCTGGGCAAAATCACACCCATTCCGCACTGCAGCTACTTGAAAACAGAGACAGGCCCGTTCCTCTGGAGTTCTGCTTTTTAAGTGAAATGAGTGGAAACTCATCCAAGCAGTGATTGTGACTCTGATTCAGAGAACATGCCTTTGTCCTGACAACACTAGTACCCTATTTCTGTATCCCAGGAGGCTAGAGCTTCATAGAAAGAGTTCCTTTATGTCATTTTTTGGGTTAATTTTAGGGAGATTAGAGAAAGTCTCTTTCCTCCTTCAAACGTAAATTAAGTTTAAATATCAGATCCACATTCATTCACTTCAAAAGCTGTTTTCTTCATAATTTATTTAGTTAAACTAAGACCATATCATAGTTTTAATAGCAAGTAATCACTCAAAACCCCTTGGGTAAATACTGTACAATCACATGTTGACCATCAGGGTCCAATATTCCCAATGTGAATCCATTATTGGAAGGGGAATGCCTGTAAGACAATAACAATAACAATCAGTCATATTGACACCTTTTACCAGTGGATGTATTGAAGTTTAGCTCAATGAAAACACGACAGTTTAGTACACAATAGCGTACTTTAAGTTTAGTTTCAGTGATTTTCAGAATATTAAAGAAAATCAATTTAACGTGTCTAGATAAAGGGCTTCAGTGCCATTTTGGTTTATTCTTAGCTATAACTGAGTGAAAATATTAGATTGAGGGGATAAACTTAGGGGGTAAAACAGAACATAGAGTGGTTTATCTCAAAGTTAATTCTTCATATTAGCTTTATATCATATAATACAACATATTAATTGAAGACTGTCAGAGAGGGTGTTGTTTAACCTAGTATACATTAACATGGGATCATCATAAACTGGATTAATAATTTATTGTTTATTTTCTCTTCTAACTGTGATGTCATGACACACACTTAAAAATTTAGCTTCCTTTTGATAAAAATACTTCAGTTCCTTTTGCTAAAACCACTTGAAAATTGTCACAAAAATTAATATGTTTAGTGCTGGAGATCAAATTATGCATCAAATTAGTATGCCTCAGCATTTTGTTATGTAAGAAACAAACACATTCACTGGAGGCCTGCCATGACAGCACCTGGCATCACAAACCTAACATTAGAATCTAATTATGCATAATATGGATAATTAATAATAATGAAGTATTCTTTTCACAAAATTACAATCTAAATGGCTCAAGAACATGGCTTCAAATTTCTCAAGGTTGTGTGTATGTTTCTGTGTGGATTACTGTAGCAAAATAATCAGTTTCCCAGATGGTGAAATTTGTCACCCTCTATAATGTCACAGTCATGAAATAATAATTAAAAGCAGTGACACTAAAGCTTCTGATATATTGCAGCTGTGCTGCAATAAAGTTGTAACCTGCTCCTACCTATTGCGAGCTAACTACCCTGCAAACAGAGAAACCCTTCAAAGCATATATATTGCCAGCACTATAGTATAATCAGACTTGCAAGGACTGTTACTCAGGCTACAGAAAGTTCAGCATTTAAACAATAAAGCTTCATTCACAGAGTGAACTAGCAAGGATTTCAGTACAGTCCACATCCTGAGGGGAGCTACCAGGGACTGAGCTCAAAATCCAATCAGACGAGGAAAAGCACATTGAGGATTGATCGTACTTTACCTGTTCATTCCATGTAAAGTATTGACAGTGCACCAAGCCGCAGGGAAATCCAGTCAAAGAGAAACGAAAATGTAATTTTGGTGCACCAAATCTTGGTAAAGACTCTAGCAGTTCTAACAACATAATCCATTTACCAGATGGATAAACTGAACCAAGATGACCACTTGTCTGCTAATCTATAAAATTATTATAAAAAAAAAAAAAAAGTGGATTTTGAATCTACAACAAATGCTCATTGACATATAATATTACACCGCTGTTTTCTTTGTTTACCTGGATTCACTGTCACACTGTCTCACTGGCATAATGTAGTACTTTAATTTGTCATATTATATGCAGCATTTTAATGCCACTGTACATATTATGTTAGTGACAATGACTGTCGGCTTATCTGGTTTCGCTTCACAACCCAGCTAGGAATTTTTTGTTACAAGAACAACATTGCAATTTGGTTAGCAAAACGTTCATCTTGAATGTTCCAGTGACATTCCCAGTGGCAAGTTTTTAAAATATTCCTAGAATGTTCTTACAGTGGGTATAAGAACGTTACAAGTTAACGTTCTTAGAACATGAACAACCAAATGTTACCAAAACATTTCAAATAAAACATTCTCAGAATGTTTTATCCCATTGTTAACAATGTTAACAACAAACGTTTTAAATGGAACGTGTTTAACACATCCCTACAACAATCTTTTGGTGGGTATAATAAAGTTAATACATAATTTTTTGAGAACATTTCTGATGTTCTTAAAACATTTCAAATGTTTTGGTTCCTATAATGTTTTTCGTGGAAAGTTTTTTTAAGGTTCCTGTAATGTTTTTAGTGGGAAGTTTTTTTAAGGTTCCTGTAATGTTTTCTGTGGGTATAGCAACATCAACTGTCCAATGTACTTAAAACTATGCCAACATAACATTCTTAAAACATTAAATGTGTAATATCATAACTCAAAATTGCCATGTTTAATTTCTCCCATTGCCAATTATGTTTTTAAAACATTACTAGTCTAACATTGTTACAACATAAATAAATACATGCATTGTTCATTAAAATAAGGTTTCCATAGTCATTTTTAAATTATTCCTTTCACATTTATTATGCAGCTTAAGAACAATTATTGTTAAACATTATCTTGCATTCCCAAGTTGTACTTCAATTTCTTTCCAAAATGACTGAAGTTCAATTTTAATACAAAACCATGTGTCAAATAAAACAATTTTAAAGTAAGAGTATTTACTGGAGTCAGCAATGAGAAAATGAAATCGTTCAAAGGTCAACAAGTTTAAACACATACTTACTAAAAATTTCTTTTACGCTGCATACTATTATGTTGTTTTACATGTAAATGGATGAGCAATATATACCTTTTTGTTAAAAAACGACTGGTTACAAACAATGCCAATCAACTTTGAACTGCTCCTTCCACACAGCTTCACAGGCCCTCTGTAGTTGTAGTCTCGGTAATGAAGTGTTCGAAGAGCCGCTGGACCACTGCCGGGTGTGTTCTATGGAATGCATCTTAAAACTACAGACAAAAAGAAAATTTCAATAGTTGTTTTAACAACTTTGTTATTCATCCATTGTTTGTGATGTCTTTGTAAAAAAAATTCATAGGTTCAAATGCTCGATACAAGACAAGTTATTATTTTGATCTTTGTCTCAATTTTCCTTCTAACAGCAGTCATTGTTTTTTTTAACATACTTTTCCATAAGCTTAGCCAAATATATTTTACTTAAACCAAATAACAGTCCTTGATTTGCCACAAACGGGTGGTTTTTAGTCTTTAACTGTACTGTAGGTTTAGAAATCATCAATCAATGTCTAGGGTGGCCAAAACATTACAACCATCTCTTAAAAGAATAAATGTATAGTAGATAGTTTTTGAGATAGCCATTGACATATAAATAGTGATAAATAGCAATCTTACCAGGAGTTGCTGCACTGTTTGAAACCCTAACTATTAAAATTGAAGGTTGAGGGACAGGGATCTGCTAAAATATGACTGTTGATCACATATGAATAATAATATTCATACATATTATATACATATTTATTACTTGAAATCATTCAAGTAATAAAATATGCAAACATATTTAGGTAAGGTCCATTAATATTTTAATAATGGCAAAATTCTGATAATTTTGGCTCTGTACACCACCACAGTGGATTTAAAATGAAACAATCAAGGTGTGCTTGAAGTGTCTAAAAGTCATCTAGTCATAGTTAGTTTAAGTTTAGTTAGTTAGTTTTGGTCAAAATTTGCAGTCAGTGACCTGAACTCTGGAACCTCTTTCAGTTGTTGAAACAACTGGTGAAAATAAAATATGGTGAACAGAGCGAAAATGATGAAAGTTTTTGTCTTTCTAGTTTTCTGAAAATCAAATAAAAAGTGGATAATATATACTAGCTCAATGTGGATTGAATATTATTAGGGTTAGGCTTACATCCCCTTACTTTGAAGTGGCAAAAATATTCCCAGGAATTATTTCATCAGCATGTTGTAATATTTGATAAATAAATAAAATTTTTAAATTATTATAACATCCAAAGATAATGCCTTTATTCTTTCAGAATATAGTTACTCTTGTATAATAATTACTCAGATATATTTACTCATATTTCTTTAATTTGCTTTGATTTATCTTTAGAGTTAATTTATTAATTGGCTACCACTGTAGGCCCCACAGGGGGAAGGCAGGCAGTTATAGTCAATTTAGGTTGTGAATCACTTTTCAAACACAATAACAATTCAAGGTGGTTAATATTAACATAAACACTGATTATCAAACAACATCACCAGAAGTCAAATATGAATTTTGCCTCATTGGGCTTTCCAATCTGTACCACAAAAACATCCCCTGAATCAGATAAGGAAAAACTCCTCCCAAAAAATGGTAACTTAATGTTAACCCCAAAACAAAGTGTTATGAATAATTATACAACAAAAAGTGACTATTGCACTGGTGAAACACTTACACAAATATATATTATTTGCCTGACAAAAAAGAAAAAAAAACATGTCAGACTTTCTGTTAAATATGGAAGCTGTAGTGACTTCTCTCACATCCTCAACATGCACCTGGGAGGGTCTAAGGCAGTGGTTCTCAAACTTTTTTCAGCAATGTACCCCCTGTGGAATAATTTTTCAGCCAAGTACCCCCTAACCAATGTGAAGCATTTTCGGTTAGCTAGTCCATGTGTAGTCTACTTGTTCTAATTTTAGCACTTGACTCCCTGTGTTTTCAGCAGCATCGCTGTTACACTTCAACCATGAATCCATTGTTTCTAGTTTTCACAGTGATAAAATATTGACAGGTGATGTCATTTCTCACGTGCCAGAATATGTCAAAAATCTTGGTATGGAGTTGAATTAAACTGACTATTAAATATAAATGTTAGTTTATAAACTTGCATTCATATTTTATTGAAATAAAATAAAACCCCCTTGAAAGGTTAGGTTAATTTCATTTAATTTTATTTTCTTTATAGCGCCAAATCACAGGAAAAGTCATTTAAAGTTACCTTTCCTTTAGAACAGGTTTATAACTTGTCCTTTTATTAAACAAATTAAACAGCTTCATGTTATTATGTTGTCTCATTTCTGTCTCTACATCAGGGGTGTCCAAACATTTTTTAGAGAGGGCCATATTTGATAATGTGAAGAGTCCCCGGGGGAAATGGTCCCTTCAGAGATTTTGTACAGTAGGATTTACATAATTATGCACTGTATTATAATAATTTTATTTTCATTGTCACAATTAGCATTTTAAATGGCAACGTAACCAAATCTAAGCCTCACAGGATTGAACAAATGAAAAAGAATTTATCCATCCTTGTCTCAGTGTTGGTGTGCAGTTGGTAGTTGGAGATTGCATGTTGCAACGATGGGACACGAACCCGGAACTCTGGTGCTAGAGTGCATCACCTTACCAGCTGAACTAATCACAGCCTACGATATGGAGGTGTTTCAGATGTTTCCACGCGACTGTATGTGGTGGACTGGTCTGGTACAAAATACCTTGGCCTATTTTTTTGTCCCAGTCCGTCCCTGGCCATAAATAATACATTTTAAAGCCGAAGCTGCAGGCCAGATAAAATCTGACGGCCTGTAGCCTGCTCTACAAGGTCGCGTTTCCAATTCTCATCTGCTCTCTGTATTGCGCACGGTGGGGTTCCGCCCCGATGCGCGCGCACACACAGACACACACAGAGACACGTGCGCACACACACACAGATGCGTCAGAAAATATGTTGCGGCAAACACCTGAAAAGCACAAAAATATCTGCGTTTCCTTAACGCTCCACGCTCCCCCAGCGTTGTTAACCAAACACTGCATGATTTATACATTTTACATGGACGTGATTTTTGTTATTATTTATTTATTTTCTCTCCCACCCCCTGGAGTGTCTCCACGTACCCCAAGGGGTACCCCCATTTGAGAACCACTGGTCTAAGGAATGCTAACTTGCAAGAGAGGCAGTAGCAGCCATTATTTTTTGTTAGCTTGCTTTATATTTAATTAGTATATCTTATAAAACCCAACATCTCGGAATGGTTAGTTAAATGATCTGTTTCAGTCAACTAGCAACTGCATCCAAGACAAAACACTGCTCCACAGTCTGGTTGCCAATAATTAAAGGTTTGATCTTATTTCTTGATTTGTTAGTATTTGTTGACTGGTTGTCTGTTATTGAACAAATAAGAGTCAACCAGTCTATATAACATTGTCTGAATGTGATTAAGAAAATATTATAGTGATAATGTCTTCAGAAGAATCAGAAGACAAAATGTTGAAGCCAGAAGGTTCTACCTTTCATTAATATACAACATTGCTGGAATGATCTTAAAGAAATCCTGGCACGGTGGTGTCTGTCGCCTCACAGCTAGAAGGACCTGGGTTTGATCCCCGGGTCGGCCAGGTGCCTTTCTGTGTGGAGTTTGCATGTTCTCCCCGTGTCTGCGTGGGTTCTCTCCGGGTACTCTGGCTTCCTCCTCCCTGCGATGGATTGGTGACCTGTCCAGGGTGTACCCCGCCTCTTGCCCGATGACAGCTGGGATAGGCTCCAGCACCCCCCGTGACCCTTACAAGGACAAGCGGTTAAGAAAATGGATGGATGGATGAATGTTATCTAAGGAACATTCCACTGAAGATGTTTTGAGAAGGTTCCACAGTTAGAATGTTCAACCACTGTTTAATAATTAACATTGCTGGAATGTTATCTAAAAACATTACATAGACAATTTTCTTAGAAGGTTGTCCAAATGTTGCAGCCAGAATGTTTTAGTTTTGTTAAATATACAACATTGTACATTATAATATACTTGCATCATCACCACCACATCATCGCTGTTTTCTGATGTCTTGCATCATCACCACCACATCATCGCTGTTTTCTGATGTCTTCCGATTGATCCGACATTAATAACCAAGGTCATACTAAATATAATAATTTTAATTATGAATAAAGAATTATTTTATTAAAATACATTATGATTACATGTAAATACTGCCATGGTTATAATGTACAGTTATCTGGATTTTGTTCATAATTATTGTTCCCAGAAAAACATTGCATTCACAATGTCCTTAGAACATTTATAGAATGTTTTCAACTAATGTTTCGTCTGTAACATTTGCAGAACTTGTAGGGAATGTTACTGAAAGTTGTGGGAATGTTCCTTCCTAGCTCGAAAGAACCTAATGTTGACAAATGACACTGTCTTGTCAAGGTGGTTTTGTTTATAGTTAGTGTACAGTACCTTTTGTGGGCACAGCTCAGTGAACTGACGGTCTGACCCACCTCCACAATTTTGCATCCTAGCTATCCTACTCATTCTGTCACTGCTTGCCAGAAGCAACCATGCCTGGATTCAGTATCATACCATTGACTTAAGTTGGACCTTTGCTGAAATAAAACAAAAAAGATATTCATTTACAACTTACATACTGTACATTCACAAAAACACATTTCCTCCCTTTGGGGAGTTCTAGTTTAACAAAGCAAAATAAAGAACAAATAGTGATGGTGGAGGGTATTGATATATGAAAAATATATAATATATGCATAAGTCTAAAGCAGTGGATTCCCAGTATTTTATTTCCAGCCTTAATGCAAAGAAAAGTGGCGGGAAGGACGACTCACCCCTTCTTCTACCTTGAGCCCTCTCCTCCCTGCTCAGTGTTTATTAAATCAGAGCACATGAATGCTTTATTAAATGAGAAAATATTGAAATTCAGACATTCCTCTCCAGTTGATTTGTTCTCACACTCCTCTGCCCCTAAATTGATTTCACGCTCTTGTGGCTATCTGCATGGGAAATAATGTGCAGCATTATTAACTGGGAGACGAGGTGGAGAAAATCACAGGGGAGGACAGGATGCTCTGACTAAGAGTCTGGGCCCCAGATAAACGCCACCAGTCTGTCATCTAAAGCTGCATCCAAATCTAAAGTGGGTATTCAGTCCAAATTAACAGTGTTCTGTTGATGTCGCACTTCTCCTCAGGACTGAGCCATTTGAGCTTTCTTTGTGTTTGTCAATGAAACCTGTGTTCATGAGCATCACTACTTTTTGCTTAGTCTGTTGTGCCAGAGGTGTCAACATCCTCTGCCGTAATATTTCAGTCGGTGAAAATCTAAACAAAGGAGTAGAGCATGGCATGTTGATGACAACATTTTGAACACATTTAAGACCTAACAACACTGGTCACAGTGCAGTAGGTGAAGGTGACCAGTCTTGTCCAGCTGTAGAAGATCTTATGCCACTCTAAACTTCTGTGGTTCTTGTGAGGATGGAAATGTACAGATTTGGAATGATCAAAACCTCCTGTACTCAGCCACCTGTGGGCAGATCGATCATGCTGCCAGTTCAGATGTGTTTTACAGCAGCTGTAACTCTTGTTGCTGTCGGGTTCACTTGTCAATATATCCTGGCATTGCTTGTTGTTCTAGCCATGAACATACTGTACATGTAATCGCTAAGTCATGCACACTTACAACTGCAATTGTAGTTGTACCACAACTACATGTTCCATCTTTACTCTGACCTTTGGCTTTGACTAGAATTATTAACATTTTTACACAACTGCTGCAGTTTGGAGCCCGTAGTATATACCATGGTCCTTTTTTGTTGTTGTTGTTCCTAAGTACAGTCTCTCTCTGTACCAGTGCGATTCTTACCACACAGACAACTGATCTACAACATCCCGTTTTCTTCTTTGCAAAAATGTCAGGTCTTGTAGTATAGCATCCAGTTTTGTAAGTCCAACATTGTTAATGCACTGGGTTGAAGGGGCACAACACCCCTGTTCAAATGTAGTCATTTTTGTCAGTTGGGAATTAAAGGCTTTGTCAAACCAAATCCTCTGATACACCCTTGTGATGTAATGGACCTGATTTTAGGGACTATTACCTATGTGGTGGGAACCATAAGAACCATTTTCATCTAAGCTAACAGCACATTTTTGGTAATAAGTAAATTTTAAAATGTCCATTAGTGACCAATTTCTCTAGTTTATCTTGTTAAGTTATCAGCAATAGCTTTCTACCATTCCCTGACACCTCCCGTCGTGTCGATACATCTGTGCCTGCACAGTCGGTGTCTGACTATAACATAAACTCCCACACACACCCCCTTCTTGTAACCACTACAGCAGTGCACACACAACTGTTGTTCTGCTCCTCACATTGTGTTTTTTAAATACTTTGGATATAATGGACAAATGGAATTCTAGGGTTCAGTGCCCCTTCAAGGTCAGGGAATACTTTAGGCTGGCTTAATAGAGAAACCACATTTCACGTCATACACAATGTCCTTTAAACATACATGATCGTTCTATAATCCTAACCATAGTGCTCTTGCCTAAACCCAAACTCACATATGACTTTAGAATCAAACTCTGGTCAAAGGTTTGTCAGTCTTGAGCTTTAGATGCCCTTCATCCTCGCCAAGCACTGCCTTGCTAGTTGCTTTCCATTACTAAATGTGGCACTTCATTCAACAATAAATTGTTATAATTGTTATATGATTATGTTTGCAATAAAAAATCTAATCACAGTTGCAGTTTAGTTTCCTAGAGATGTAATTTTCAGGACACAGGGTGAACTACAGCAGATACACTCATCACTTCGTTATTGTTTGCATGGCCTACTGCTTTTAAGTCAGAGAAAACCAATACAACTAAAAGGCCCTAAACATGACAGCTTGAAAACACATTGAGTCAGACAGCTGGCAGCAACATTTCTGGGAGAGAAAATCAAGCTCATCCGTTGCTCAGTATCACAAGTAAAATCCTTTGATGATGGCAGGAACGCAGATTACACAGTTTGGGTTTTACTGAATGGGTTTAGAACTCAAATTATGGCTAAGACCAGACTCTGTTGATCAACCAGTTTGAGCATTTGCTGCTGTGCTGTTCCATAACACACTAACTCAGATCTGCTCAGCAAATAAACAATGGCGCTGATACCAACAAGGTGAATAAAGCCTCGAATTGTGTTTCACTGCGCGTGTGTTTATCTTTCTTTAGCTTTTATGTAATCCAATATGCAGTGATGTTGTTTACAGATGTAATGATAATGTTAAAGGTGTGCTTTCTGTTTAATAAAATGCTAAACAGGTTACGAGATGCTACTATACTGAAAAAACAAGTACTTTATTTAGTGTAACTTTTAAAAGAGGCTGCATGGCTGCTTAACAGAAAAACTTACCAACAAGCACATACTTTGACAGCTGTCTAGTCTCTTGCATAACCTGATAATAAAGTGCAAATATTATGCCCCAGTGTTCTAATACCAAACACTGAGCTGCTCTGAGTCTCTTGTGAAATGAAAGCTTGATACTGGGGGCGAGAATTAGAAAATGTTAATATAATAATAAAAACACACTGATCCAAGAGTTTTTGAGCTCATACTACATATGGGAATCTGATGTGATGCGGCTGTGCATGACAACTTTTTGGAATGTTGTGCACCATTTTATGAGAAAAGAAGGATATGTGTCTAAATATATTTGATTATCATAAATACATAAGCACCAGAAAAACAAAACTACTACTGAAGAGTTTGTTTCAGCATTGTCAGAATGTACATGTAAAAATATTAAAACAGGCACATTGCAACATGTGATGTTGTACACTTAAAAAAATTCTTTTCAAGAGGAACCTGACAGTATAGACAAAAAATAAAGTCATTAGAAGACTCCACATATACTCTTAGAACTACAGTAACATCTGGATAACTTATCCACTCAGTTTCTATTCAACATCTCACTGTATAGTTTGGGTTTCCATACAGCTCCTGAGCAGGTGGCTTGATTTGGTTTCTGAAAAGCACAGTGGTACCAAATGTGGCAGCCTCGCTGGGATGACAAGACTTATAGACGCTGTGCACAGTCACTCCAGCCAACCATTCTTATCCACGAAATATTTCAAGCACATCACATGCCAGAAAACCACAACTGTGTGTTTATGTGCACATTTAGCAAACAATACAAATTGTGTAAATATGTTTGCTTGGAATGGCTGAAGGAAACTTTTGTTTACAGCTATCACAGGTTGACTGTATATATTGTGTTGCTAGTAAAATAAAAAGAGAGCTCTAGACAGAACACAAGATTGATATTGATCTCATCTCATTCCCTGAAAACAAATTAGTGTTTTTTTCCCCAAATGACATATCTCTTTAGGACACAAAACATGACATATAATCCTCATGTTTCCACATGTTTTCTTTGAGTATTCCAGAACAGGAATCAGCTCTGCAGTACACAAAATAATCCTTCTGTCTAGGCTCCCCTGCTTATGATTCAGTTCACATGTCTAAGTCTCTCCTGTCAATCTTTGATGCACCGTTGGCTCAGAATCATTTTTCAAAACACTGAACAGAACATATGGCAAACAGGCACAACATGAAACATGAATTGGGATCTGAAGAGGATCTGGTCAGCACAAACAAAATGAGGGGGAAAAAAATAAAACACACACAACCAACCTTGCAATCTGGCACATGATGACACACAAAGTGCTTTTTAATCTAATAGAGAGCTTTTGAGCTGTGAATTAATATATGTGTGTGTGTGTGTGTGTGTCTGTGTGTAGAGTGGAGGTAGTAATCCTCAGCCTGGCATGAGCTGGTGCTGAGTCCTCCTACGCTGCTACAGGGTGACACAGACAGTTCTGAGAGAATTCTCTTCCAGTCTTTGGCTTGTTAGCAATGTATGAGAATATTTGTAAACAGTACTGAGAAGGACCCACTGTGTCTGGTCAAATGCTGAATGTTTACTGCGCTACTCAGCGGCCTCGCCAGCATTTGGACATGTGTCACTGTCTGATGCTAACAGCGCTACATTAGACTAGAATAGTACTTCATGCTCCATTTGTGCATAAATACACTCCACTTAGTGCACTGACCTTGGAACAGCTTGACATGTGGTGCCTTGCTCAAGGGTATTTTCATAATGGTGCAGACCTTGTGTAATGTTAGCTACTTGTCACTGCATCACACATTCCATTTGCATCACTACCAACACTAATGTCATGATATCAATATTTCAGCTAACATGCTTTCAGTTTCACATTATAGTTTATGTCCTTCCCAAATTGGGGAAGTGAAATTTCCTGTTTTTTGTTTTAGGTTTTTTTTTGTAAGACAATTTTTGTCACTGAGTGAGTCACTCTAGGAAACGGAGGTTTAAGGGAGATGGACACTGAAAGTTGACAGATTCACAGAATATCAGCCTGGGGAATGGAAGCATTACTTTGGAAGAGAGTGAGTGTGTCTCCAGGGCAAGGAACTGTGTTATACCCAATTGTACATTTCTGGTGCTTCCTCTGTTACCCTCCTGTGTCCTGCTGTTCTCTCACTTTGTCAAACTGCAGCATCCCATGAGACAAAGGTAAAAGGGAAACTTTACCACTGTATGCTCTACCCCATTGTCATAAAAATAACCTATTATTCTGGAAATGGTAAGATGTGCACTGCAGCAGATGAGATAATTTCTTTTCAAAGCTTGCTTTGAAAATGCTTTATTTATGAAAACCTTAAGTGTTTACAGCATATTTCTGAAGAGATCAGGGACTAGCAGCTTATTATGCATGTCATTATCAGGTCAAAAAGGACTCATTTTCAGCCATCAATGTTCCAAAGTTCTATCTAGCTATAATACCTAGCTATATAAACAAAAATACGTTGGCTATAAAATAACAAATGTGTATGAAAGCTGGGCAAGTTGTATGTCCATATACAGAAACAACAACCTTTAAAGGTATTTTCAGACAGCGAGCAGTGTGTTATCAATATTATCTATGTACATTTCTAAATTTTGAATATGCAACAACTGAGTGCAGTTCTGTCACTGTAGCCTCTGATCATTCCAGCCTGTACACCACTGGATACTGCTATAGTTTCTGTGGTTGCAAAGGTCACACAGCGGGCGCGGGTGCCAACCTTTTACTGTACACACTGTATTAGTCAGGGCAAAACAAATCTGGTAATTTGCCTACTTGAGTTGTGTTTAGTGGTTTACAAGGACCATTTATCCATTCATTCATCTTCAGAAGACAGTAAATGGAAGTAAGTTAACCCAGTGTTTAAGCTAGATGAGCAGTGCCAAAAGTTCATCAGTATTTGACATACACTACCAGTCAAAAGTTTGGACCAACCCTGTCTCCTAAAAATTACGTTCGTATAGGACAAAACTGCATTCCCGATTACGTTTTGTTACAGGACGTATTT
>JAUMHL010000027.1:20278912-20315344 GCA_032362345.1 Sandelia bainsii
TTATGTTGTCAGTAGTTTATAGAATAAAACAAAAATGTTAATTTTACTCAGACATATACCTTTAAATAGCAAAATCAGAGAAACTGATAATTTTGCAGTGGTCTCTTAATTTTTTCCAGAGCTGTATTCTAGTTAGCCTGTAGAACAAGGGGTGGACATGTTTTTATGTATGTAAAAATTAATCTACATCACATGTACAGCTGTGTAGAGACAGAGAACTGACTAAGATAAAATATTAAACATACAAGCATACAGTGAATGTTGTTTTATTTAGTATCTAATTCATCATTACATTATATTTCAATTTTGATTGATATTTCACGAAACACTTAAATATGATGTACAAGTGTGCTGATAATTGCTGGTACTTTGTTACCATAATTACATAAAGCTGCATTATGTAAAAATGTTTTATATTTTTTATATTTAAAATATTCTCCAAAGTGTCTCTTATTGTGGAGGGGTGCTGTCGATGCCTCCTATGACGTCAGACACACAGAACAGCACTGGCAGTGGTGCAGACGTATTTGCTTGTAAAAGTTTTTGAGCGAGATTTACCCTTCTAACCAATCAGTTTTACAGCTCCTTATTTATAGTAATTTATTAACAACTAATATCTGACAGGCTGTGCAGAGCATGACTGAGCAAAGCTGTTAAAACATTCTCTTGGAATATCAATGGTTGCCTTCAGGTGTTGGCTGTCATTGACCTGTGTCACATGGCAATGTACCCTACTAGGAGTGCTGTGTCTGTGTGTGTTGTCAAAAATGTGAAAAGGTGATGCTGGCAAGATTAACCTATTACAATTCATATAAATTGGAATTTTAAATTATGCAAACATTCTTCAGAGTCAAAGCTTCTCTCTCAACAGACGTGATCTCATTCATTAGATACACCTAAACGAGTGGAGCCAGAAATCCGCTCCCACGTCTTTTCTGGTTAAGTAACTTTCCAGTAGCAAAGTGAAAAGACAAAGAAGTAGGAGAGAACAAAACTAATCTCACACTGCAAAGTAAAAGAGTGTAAACAAGTGAAGTATTTAGCTTGATGCCGATTAGCCAGTTTAACTTACTGAGCAAGTTCACAGTGGCTTTAAGCTTATTAGCCTCCTAACCTGCCAGGAGTATTAACAGGTTAGTACTGTAAGTACGCCTGAAAGAACATAAGGAGCAGGTGTCATTTGAATGTCTCAGTTAAAGTTTACAGGTGCTGTTTTCTGCTGGTCCCTTTGGTGTTGATTCATGTCTATAACTAGGTTTATTTCTAAACTTTGCAATAAGGTGTCACAAGATACAACCTAACAATGCTAAATCTGTCTCTACATTTGCAATTTGCTCATTGTAGATGTAGATATAAATTTGACACCAGCAACTATCATTCTGAAATAGATAGAAAATGGGTTTAGGGTTCAGACTTCTAAATACAGTCTCAATCTTCAAGGGTTAGAGTCCTTAATTACCTGCCTTGCAAGTGGTTTGCCTATTTAAAATTTCTGTTAAAATTTTCTGTGATTAGTATTTAGATTTTTAGCTTGCTACAGTAACTTCACAAGAAAACAGAACACCATGTCTTCTAAAACTACTGAATACCCTAAGCCTGTTATTTCATCTCTGGCTACCACAGAATCTGGGTATTTACATTTGCACTATGCTGCAGAGCTCAGATTGTAACATGTATTTCAAACACTGAACCAATGAGATAGTGTCAGCTGTCTTGCAACATGTCACAGTTTCTCAGACGATCCTCCTGAGGTTTGTGAGGGTATGTGAATTCCTTATAACTTGCATTTTTTAATGATATCTTAATGATTTCTCTAATGTGCTACTATGTGCTTATTTTAGTAGCATTACAGCAGGATAATTACAGTGTAGCTGAAATATTTTGTGTATTGTTTATTCCTGCTGAACACAGCATTTCCATATCTGTTCATTTTTACAAGATCAAATAATGATTTAGTATTTAGTCTGCTAATACACAGTCTCACTTGCTATTTTAACTTCACTTACTGTAATAGGTGTATCATCACAATTTTGCATCCGTCCAGTTATTTTTATCTAACAAATATATGGTGTTTGTGAATTTAGCAGTGACTGTAGTAAGAGGTTTTCCCTTACAGAGCTCATTAACAAAAACAATAACAGCAACAAGAAAAACCTGTCTCTTTCCCTGGTGTACCTCACTATACACAGTATCCATGGAAACAAGAAAGTAACTTGGCAAAGGGTTAAGTTTATTTTATACATGCTTGCAAACAAAACAAAGATAGTGAACACATAATACTCAAAAACACCAACATAGCATAATTGAAGTTAATTAAGTGAAGCCTTAGACCTCAGTGACAGATTTAATTACTCATTTTTGAGGAGGCTAATATCACTGCTATTGGCAGTTCAAATGGTACTGATATTATTCATATCACAAATTTGAATAATTGACCAGGTACTTCTAGATCACAATCTTTCCAAGGGCCCAATAGTGGGTTTTACAGTATAGGAAGAAGGACACACTCACCAGGGGTCCCATAAAGAAGCCCACAAGGTCATGTCCTAATTAAATTTTTTAAAAACTATTAATATAATTTGTTTTTTTTATTAAATTAAAACCGTCACTACTGCATTAGATTAGATTTAACATTATACAGTGGGTTATTTACCTGCAAGTTTCTTGTAAGTAGTCTTCAAGTACCTGTACCTGCAAGTAGTCTGTGTCCTGAATTAATAACAGGCTTTTTCCCAGACTGTGCCACCCTTTGAGGATACAGCTACTGCAAAAATAGAAGAAATCAGAAATCATATGCATATTAAGACAGAGAAATTAGTTTTGCTAATTTTGTTCTCCAGACTTTTCAGAGTAAAGTTTGCCAAAATGAAACAATATGGACATGTACAACTGGACTTTAGCTGTCATTGCTAACAGGGGCAGCTGTAGCTCAGTTGGTGGATCAGTCATCCATGAACCCCAGGATTGATGGTTCGATTTCTTCTTTTCTCTTGGCCACATGTTGAGGTGTCCTTGGACAAGACACTGAAACCCTGTAGTAGTACCATCATATATGTGCAGCTGTCCAACAACAGTTTCCCCATGGGGATCAATAGGGGAGATAAAAAAAAGTCTGTTTGGAAGTTAACTGAATAATTTTCTGTTGTGTATTTTCTTATTATCTTATGTTTTATGGTTGTGGTTCTTTTCTTTCTTTTTGAACTGAGAGCGGCTGTAACGAGGCAAAACAATTTCCCTCTGGGATTAATAACGTTTTTTGAATCTTGAATCTTAATGTATTATCTTGGAGTTGAACCAGGGATCTCTGAGAAACACACAGAGCTAGGTAAGTGAAAAAAAATGTCTGTGTGTGTGCATTTCTTAGTGTTTATAAGAATGGCACTAAAAGGGGAACTAGCTTAGTGTTCGGAATTTGTGGCTGCACAAATGGTCTGCTAATCTTAAAGCATTAGCCAGCAATGATGCTGATTTGATTCATATTTCTCTTCATTCTGTAGTGAGAGTGATCATTTTTTGTTGCTGTGTTGACTTGTATATGTGATGATTATGCTTCATTTGGCACTGGACTGAAGGTAATATTAACATTGTGCTGGATATGGTGATCCACATTCATCCTGATAAAACAATATCTGTTGTTTTATGAATATTCTACCGAGTCTATTGAGGCTGCTGCAGTGACAGATAAATGTCTTCCCTGTTATATGGACAGACTCTGGACAGGATGCATACAGACACTGTAATACTGATATTGTGTGAAAAATATGACAAAGTCAATATAGAATAGCTACACAGGAACATTATTATTATATGTATTATTATAAGATACATACATTAAAATGGCATGGCAACAGCAAAATCATAACTTACTGTACTAGCTTATATAACTATTTGTGAAAGTGATAGATTACTTGCCAGAATGTGGTACTCCAGTGGTCCAGACAGAAATACAGTAGGCCCGTCTCTTCTAGTCCCCCCCAAAAGGCAAAGACCTGGGTTTGTAGAAGTTAATCAAACGGCTAAATAATAAAACCCTTTTTTCAATTTAGTCATGTATGCTCTTTTTTTATTTGTCAGGTGTGCAATGTTGCAACTGTCATGAATTACCTGCGCCTGTGCATCTCTGCTACACAAATAAACGTTATGCACATATTTGACTAACTGCACCAACACATTTTTTATTTTACTGTATCTCAATCTGCTCCTCTTTCTGAAGTGCCAAGCTGTAGTGTAACGACACACCTGTTTTTCACTGTACTTTCAAGAGCCTGCAAGCTGTCGGCTTATACTCCTTTCTTGGTTTCAGAGATCATAGAGCTTTGAGTCTCTTGAGTCTTTCTTTAATGTGTCAAGAAACAAGTCCTCAGGTAAATTCACACCTGGAGCACTTGGTCTCTGCAGTCAGATGTGTCACAGATCCTGTCAGAACAAGGAATATGGGATTACTGAACAGATTCTTCCTCACTACCATTGTTCCAGATTGCCGAGCCTGAGACCATAACCATATAGCAGCCTAAAATTCAGGTGAAGTTGTGCATCTCACTTTCTTAACGGAGTCTGCTGTACGAGACTGTAACTTTTTGCTAAAGTTGTTCACCTAAAGGCTCAAGTGGAAAACAAAATACTGTACATTCATCAGCAGCTGTTAGAATCAAATGAGCAATCTGTAACATTATGTAACAACACCAGGTGGTTCCTCCAACCTAACATCAAATATGAAGCGGCTGGAGCAACAGTGACCCAAACGTTAAAGAAACTTTCTTTTGAGTTTTTCCACATTGAGAAAGGGGCCAACAAAGGATGAGTGGGTGCAGGCAGCTCCCAGATGTGAATGTACTATAACTAAATTAGTCAAGCTATTGCTGAATAGCAACAAAAAATGCTCAGGCAACTTCTCCCTGGGCAACTAGAGACTAAATAAATTAAATATGTGCAAGTTTGTTCAGTCAAGTGTAGAAAGCTGCATGCATATTCCATCATTATTTGCTCATACCACATGAACATATGCAAAATCAACCTATGCCACTAGCTATTGAGGCAAATGAACAAAGAAAAGCATCAAATGTGTATTTGGCTTGTTCTACACCCAACATTGTCCTTTTTTGAGATGCAACCGCAGAAAAAAAAAAATCTATTGTGGGGAATAGAAAAAGGAGACGTTCATTGTTTGAACTGAATTGAATGAAAGAGCAGAAGTCAACACACTGGTGAGAGGCTTGTATTGTGTTTGTGCAACATGTAGAACCAACCTGTCAACATTGCTTTTGTGTTTTCTTAGAAAACCCAGCTCAGGTTGCACTGTCTGGCATGTAAAAAAAAAACGTATTTGGTTATTGGTTGTCCATGCATGGCGACTGTAAACGTTTTTGACTTTTTTTCCACCCAACTTCCAAGGGTCGACCGGGTGCCTTTCTATGCGCAGTTTGCATGTTCTCCCCGCTCTCTCCCTGCGTGGGTTTTCTCCGGGTACTCCGGCTTCCTCCCACCATCCAAAGACATGCATGTTAGGTTAATTGGTGATTCTAAATTGTCCATAGGTGTGAATGTGGGCGTGCATGGTTGCAATAGACTGGCGACCTGTCCAGGGTGTACCCCGCCTCTTGCCCGTTTACAGCTGGGATAGGCTCCAGCACTCCCGCGACCCTTGCGAGGAAAAGCGGTTAGGAAAATGGATGGAGGGCTTTTTTAGGAAACTGTCTTTACTTTTTTATAGGATTTCAGTTAGTACAATTTGTGCAAACACCATCAACCTAACTCATCATCCCCTATTTGTTTGCTTGCCAATCATCACAATGTTTACTTTTACTGTTACGTTTATGCATTTTGTCATGTTCCTCCCTCTACATCTTTGCTGACATATGAATCTTTTTCAGACCAGAGAAACAGAGAAATAAGGGAAAAAAGACGTTCTGTGCTACTAATGGTCAGTGGAATTCTGCACATTGATGAAAACATTCTAGACAGATAAAGCATTTAAACTCACATAAGTAAGCAATTTAACTGCCTGGAGATTTTAAGTTGAGTTATCTTCCCCTAATTAGTTGAGCCAACTTTTCTCCTGGCTGCTCTAATATTGTAAAAAATTACATGTTTTTAATACCACACAGCATATTTTCAGCAGTCATTTATATCTGTAGGTAAAATATGGATTTAGTTGCCATCATTGTTCATCTTTCATAATAATGACAAACTAGTAATTCCTCCTTTTAAAATTGATACTGAAGTAATAACTGATAGTCTGAAGTCCCTTGGTTCATTTGTAAAATACCAAAACTCAGTGTACTGTCTGGCTTTGATAATCAATGCATCTTGAGGGCTTTACATGAGCTGCGGTATTGATGTGGTTTTTACACAATTAAAATGCAATTCCACCATCAAAC
The DNA here is from genome assembly GCA_032362345.1 of Sandelia bainsii. NCBI lineage: Eukaryota > Metazoa > Chordata > Actinopteri > Anabantiformes > Anabantidae > Sandelia > Sandelia bainsii. Next base: position 20,285,290 of record JAUMHL010000027.1, read on the forward strand.
AATTATTGTAAGTTATGTACAAAAAAGGAAAATAAAAGTAATTCACATCACTTTATATTACGTTATAAGACAACTGTGATCTCAAGGGCTCTCTTTTGCAGACTAATGTGAGAGAAACAGGAGTTTCTCACCATCATCTTTCTCCCTGTGACTTCTTTTAAATAATTGAAAGCTGAGCAAAGCTGTGCAATTCTGTCCCACTGAATGAGAGAAAATTCTTCTTTGGGCTCCTGCAGTGAGACTGTTGAAAAAGTCAAAACAGCTTAGATTTGTAATGTCTCTACAGCTATGGTGGCGCCTTGCCATTGTTGTATTGCTCATCCCCAGGGCTTTGCAAAGAGAAAGTCACTGCTGAGGTATTCAACTGGTTTCTGACATCCAGTTGAAGGATTTGGGTCTCAGAACAAGTGCATTGATCACAGTCTCTTTTGAGTTGTGAAGACTGTTTGAACATTTCTCAATTGGAATTTGAAGAGACCAATTGATGTCCTGAAGTTACCCTGTCAAAGACTTATTACCTCTATATATAATTAGCCAGTTCTCATGAAAATTATTTTAATTTAATTTTAACTACTTTATTGTAGGGGGATGGATTCATTTGACTTATTTGAACACATAGTTTTACTATTAGTAGGGCGCTGATCAAAATAAGCGACAGTTAGTAATCAGATAGTAATCCCATTACATTTTAGATGACAGATAAACATACACTGAAATGCAAGTCAGATACATATTTTTCTTCCAGTGTAATTAAAACTAAATTCACTGTAATTGTTTCAGGTTAGGAGGTAGGCACAGGAGTGTTCCGACTGCACTGCCCTCAGGACCAATGGGCCTTCACTGAGCAGTGATCAAAAGCCAGGACAGTCAAACATCTCCAAGAAAGCTTTGATTGTTGTTCTTTCAGTCTTCTCTGGGACTGTAATACACCTGAGACAATTAGTTATTGAACACTCCAGTCATTCTCTAACTTAAAGTGATCAATTAGCTGCTAAAGAGACTAAATTAACAGTGTTGAGGCTTGGGAATTAATTAGCTTCGGGGTATTGCCTTAAGATACTGTACGAAGGTTAGCTAAGAATATGCACAGTATATGCTTATCTTATATGTCAGTGGTTTCCAACCTTTTTCCCAAGGGACCCCTATTTTACCAGTAAATATGTTGACGACCCCCACCTTCTCCCCTCCTGGACAAAAACTATTACTAAGGAAAAATAAAATACAATTTCAGCCTTTGTTGCATAGATTGTAAACATTTGTTTGTTTTGTCTCTTGAAATCCACCCAATAAGCAATATTAGCAATATAACATTTAAATTATTGGACTACTGCTTTAATATGACTATAAAACAACTACTTTAAGAAAGTATTAAATACAGTATTTGTTTATACAACATTTACTTTGTGGTTTATTTGAAAATTTGTCTCAAGATTTCTATTTTACTTCCACAAATCAAATCTTTTGTTGTGCTATTCATGTACTATGATGAACCTTTATTACTGAGATAACATGATGGTAGGACTTCCTGAAAACTACCCAGACAGACAAAAACACAATATCAAAAGAAAAGAAAGCAGATGGAGAAAATAATGAAAAGTGATACTCATACTCACCAGCAGATATCTTGGAACAATGCTGACAAATGGGAGCAGGAGCCTGGCTCTGCTGTTTTCATCAGATCACATCGTCTATCTTGCAATAGCACCTGCCTCCGCTGCCCCATCAAATTTCAGCAGCTCGCTGCCCTTGAGGCAAGTAGGCAGAAGCCAAATTATTTGCAGACTGGTTAGCCACTTCAAGGTGAAACAACAACTGAGCTCTCAATTATTTCACAGTGGCATATTCAGGCCTTATGCAGGGGAAATGGAAATAGAACAGAATTGTAGAATGGATTAGCCCTTTACCTCCTCACCTATTTACCTTGATAATAATTGGCCAGATCATCTTGGTAATGCATCTGCCTTCAAATAATCTGCTGTCCCCTAAAGTGAGGACAAATTATAGGTTCAGTATAGACATGCGCCAGCAGTGAGTCAGTTTAGCAGGCTGCCAAAAAGATGGTTTTAATGGCAGACAGATGCAGTCTTTTGGCTGTCACATTTTTTGAATTGGGAACTCATGACTCTTTCATGGGGTTGTTAAATAAATAAGGAGGGTAGATTGAGTCGCCTACAGGGACGTGGGCTGTGGCATATGGCCCAGTCAAAAATGGGCCTCAACAGATCGCCTTTTTGGATGCCATCCTGGTGCATGCTCGATAACTATGAGCCGGCCAAGACAGTAAAACAATAGCAAAGCAGTCAAAAGAGAGAAACAGAGAGGAGTCAGGTGTCTTTTTTTGCAGCAGGGCTCGGGGAGGTGTTTATTGAGTATGCAAAACTGTCTGCTCAGCATCAAAGCAACGGCTAAGTCCCCTCATGGGAGCCACACCAGATATAAACCCCTGAACCCAGAAGTATCAAAGTCTCACCCACTGTTAAACTTTAAGCATATTAAATAATAATAACTATGAATATTATGAATATTGTGTCATGACTATAAATAGACAACCCACCACCAGAAAATCATCTCTCGCAGCAATCATATGGTAATTCATATTAAAATGTATATGGAGTTGACTACTGTTTTGCTGGGAAATAAAATTATGTATTCAGAAGGGATTTATTAAATTAGTTTGTAATTTTAACATTTGTATATTTGCATATCTGCATTTAAAAATATGCCATACCGTACTTGTCAGATTATGCTGTTAATTATTAAAAAGTATATGCATATGTTTCAAAAGTAGACATTTAACCACCTGGACGTACTTTATGTTTACATCTTTTTTTTGTATTTTGTTTACTTTAGAATCCCAGAGTCTGCTGTGTATTGAGGGTCTTGTAGTAAACAGGAAGTCATTTTCACATGTGAATTACCCCAGAAATATACTTGAGGATGTTGAAGACAAGTTAATATAGGATCGGTCAAGCATTGTCCCAGTGAACAATAATATCAAGTAGCGTTGCAGCTGTCTGGCTTGTACCGTAGACTCTTTATCATTCAGTGGGAGTAGGTAACAAAATAAACTGTCGTGTCCAGTTTCACAATGCTGAAAAGAGACATTTAGTCAACAGCCTCCAGAAACCAACACATTGCTACTCGCTTCTGAAGGATGTCGCTGCTTTGATTATGACTTTCACTGAAACAAGACAAGATGCTCCTATGTTATTTTGTTTGTCTGGTCTCCTCACAAGAACTGCAAAGCCTTGGGGTTTTGTCAAGGATGTAGGAAGTAGTTGTGGTCAGTTATGTTCACATTAAAGCTCGACACTGGGACACTGAGTGTGATATTTTGAATCACACACATGCATGGCTGTGTGTTTTAAATGTGTCCCAAATGCACACTATTTTTACAACACGTTACACGTTTTTACAATATGTTTTTGACTAAATACATAGGACATTTTTGAAATGAAAATCATATCAAACTAAAACTAGTGGGATGTTTTGAAATTTTGAATCAGAACATAATGTATTGCAACACTATTTCTATATTGTTCAGGGTAAGATTATAAAATATTTTTGTGCAAATGTCTGTACTCTGTCTTGAATAATAACACCCCCTCAAAACACCAAAGTATAAGATCATCTGACATTTTAAAATTTATTTACTTAATCCTCTTCGTCTTTCTCTTTTCCCTATGTACAGTGCAGGAAGTACTTAGCTTGAGATGACTGATAAAGTAAATTATGTAATCTGTTTGGAAAGAGCACAAAAACATTTACTTAAATATGCAAATATGTCACTTTGCAAAACAATCTACTTGTAAAAAACAGATATCAAACAGGGTAATTTTTAATATGCCACAGAAATATGATACACGCTGTGGCAATCACAAAGTATTCACATAAAAAGTAGAATATAACATTTAAAAGGAAAATGCTACATGCCTCTAAGCTGAATTCATAACATCACATCTTCATACTAGTTTTAACATTAGAATTACAGACTTTTTAAAGCTTGATGGATAACTTTAGTCATTTTAATTATACTTTCAATAATCCCCATACATAAACTAAAACCAACAATGAATTCCCTCTAGCAGTATATTAAGGGAATTATTTTTTTTTTTAATGTCTTGTGTTTTGGAATGAAGAAACATATTAGGCAGTAGAGTGTTGTGTCTGTGAGATAAAATAGTCCAGATTGCAGACTGAAAGATATCACCAATTTGTTGTTGGTTTTAGTGTCTGTATTTCTGCTAAAAATTGGCAGACACCTGGAGGAGTCAAGGAAAAAACCACCCACCCTGTGATTACTGGACAGCCTTCAACAAAACTTGAGCACCAGATTTGTAAGCACTAAGACTTCTATTGGCATATGTATAGTCCTTTAAAAGCACCATCAGGAGCAGAGAAATTTTCATTGACTATGCTTTTTATGCTCTGTATAAATATATATGCAGAGAGTAAGACAAGTCCTGAGGAGTCAGCTGAATGGGAAGAACAAGGTCCGGGCAATCAACACCTACAGACTGCTGGTCATCAGATACCCCACCAGGATAATAAGCTGGCCAAAGGAGGAGATGGAAGCCCCTGACATCAAGACAAAGAAACTCCTTACAATGCATGGAGGATTTCACTCTAAATCCAGCTCTGAGAATGTACACTAAGCAGAAGGAAGGAGGCCGAGGACTAGTGAGCGTCAAAGCCACTATCCAGGACAATGGCCATGACTAATGACATGCTTAGTGAATACCCCAGGCAGCAGAAACCTGAGGAGCAAGAGCAGGAAACATCATGGAAGGATAAAGGATGTACCATGGGCAGATAGAAGTTACTGATGACGAAAAATCCTACCAGTGGCTGGACAGAGCTGGACCGAACTACAGCACAGAGGCACTAATTACACTGGTCAACAAATTTTCCAAAACATGTTGCTGCCTTAATAAAACTGAGTGCCTTTAGTTAAACTTCACTCACTGAACACGATGGTGAAATCAGAATTTGTCTATTAAGTGAGGTTTTAGAGAGACAACAGCACAGCACAGGGTGGTTTACATGTCTCTCCATGTAAAAAACAAATAGGAAGCTGGTTGATACGCCCTCCTAGCAGGCAGGGTGTACATGGAACACCATAATCATATGGCTGGCACAGTGTAAAAGAACATCTGTGCCAAGTATAGGGTGGAAGTCTCAAGTTCAAAATGGGATCCACCTCCAAAGGTGGTTGAGAATGACCAAGCTAAGATCCTGTGGGACTTCCAGATACAGACTGACAAACTGGTAATGGCTAACCAACCGGACATAGTAGTGGTGGACAAACAGAGGGAGAACACTGTAGTGATAGATGTAGCAATCAAGTAATAGCATCATAAGGAAGAAGGAATATGAGAATCTCAAGAATTACCAAGGGCTGAGAGAAGAGCTAGAAAATATGTGGTAGGTGAAGGCAACAGTGGTCCCTGTGTATATATATACATAGTCTAGCACTGTGATAGCACTATCATAAATTGTAACACAAATATACAATATGATTTTGAATGCAGTTGCCTAAGTAAAGTGATTTAGATGTAAGCTCTTTTAATTGGATGCACAGGATTTAAAATAAAACGAAACATACTCTTGATTTACAGTCCACTTATTACCTATAATTACGTAATGAGATTAGCTTGAAATTTAACCAGTGCACAAGGAGAGTGAAATTTGCAGGTTTGACTGATAGTATCTAATAGTTTAATTAACATACAGTATGTCAACATAAACACAGGTTTAAATTAGACCCTTTGCTATGGATATGAGAAACGGTCAACCTGCCATGAGCAGAGATGTAACATCTAGAGATACAACATTAATCTCAAGTGACTTTTTTTTTTTACATGTGAAGCTTCTGTTGATGTACAGAGGCATCGCCAACAGCAAATTCACACTTTCATTTGCTTACATGCAGTGTTTCCCAGATGTTGTTAAGCACATAGATTGGGATGAGTGCAAGGAACACCCAGAGGTGTGTCTGTATTTTCATGCTCAGTTGAGGAGAGACGACTTGTCGCACAGTGTCAGAATCCATCAGCCTGTTTCTAACCTAGAATTTTAAGCACAGATCTAATATCTGAGGGATAAAAACAATGGATGCCTTCATCACTCCCTGGGGCATTGAGATCTCAAAAATAGCTTGAGCATGAGCATGCTTTGATACAACTTGAGGAAAAAACAATGTCAAAGCTCCCCATGGAGTACTAACAAAGGCAGCTATGGTATGAAATAAAAAGGAATGGGATAGAGGTCCAAACTTAATGCAGAGTAGCACCGTTTTGTTTTGTTTTTTAATTAAACTAGGTTGCCACACTGGTATCCCTGGTCATTTCCCTTAACCTTCAAACAGTAGCATATTTTTGAGACATACAAGAATAAAACTGTTATTCAGTATAAAACAGCTATTATTTTTCCCATTTATTGTTACCTAGCTAATTATTTTACCAACATTGTCTCTTTAAGATTACAAATGTGCCATGTAAATTAATAATATTCCTTATATACATATCATAAATTAATGTCTGTGATCCTTCACTAATGGTGGTTAATTAATGTTTAAAGGCCAGGGAAGTGAACTACAATTTATCTGTAAACAAGTAATTAGTGCTGAAACATATGATGTTAAATTACTTTGCAGTCTGCATCATCATTTAATGAGGTATTCAGTCAAAAGAATCAAACATAAATAGCTCATTTGGTCACTGATACACACAAATTACACCCAAATGTTCAGCTAGACTTCAACTTGTGTTTGGATAGCAAAGCATTAAAGGGGTATTGTGCAATGATAGTTGGAAGTTTTCACTGTTTGTTTTTTACAACATTAAATGGTTGACTTAATTTATTTACCAAAAAAAAAAACGAAGAAAAAATCAAGAAAAAATAGATACAAGAAATTTTCCAGGTCACTGAATATGCCTTGGAGTACAGGAATATGGCAAATGTGTAAATCTGCCTCCAGAAGGCCAATCTCCAAAACTGTGTGACTGTGCAAAAAGGGAAATAGTGAGGAAGGCCACCAAGACACCAGTGATTCCTCTGAAGGAGATTCAGGTTTCTGCAGCTGAGATGAGACACTGTATATGCAGCACTTTTGGCTGGGTTCTTCACCAGTCAGAAGCTCATATTAAATATTAGCTAGACTTGCCAGAAGGCATGTGTGTGGTTATGATCTCATGAGACCAAAATTGAACTTTTGGCCTTCAGACTGGATGTCATGACTGGTAAAAAAAAATCCAGGCAACTGTCACTAGAGCATATGCATAGACTTGGAAAAGTTCTTTTATCTGTCCCCTAATTTGTGCATTTCAATAACTTATAACTTCAATAACTAGTTTTGCCCTGAACAATGATTCACCAGTAACTGGACCTTCCAGATCCAGGTGTACTACAGTCCTTAGAACACATTCAATGCACTCAGGTGATCTTCATTTATGTGACTTCTTAAATCAATTGGCTGTACCACTGATGATTTAGAGAATAGTTACGCAATCAGTTTATATATATATATATATATATATTTTTTTTTTATTTGTTAAAAGTTACTTTGTAGAGATCTGTTTTTATTTTGGCATAAAAGATTTTTTTGTTTGAATTTTTGTCAAAAAAGCCTAAATTAAAGCAACCATGATTAATATATTGTAAAAATAAATAAATAAAATCTGAAAACTTCCATGGGGGGTGAATACTTTTTATAGGCTTTGTAAAAGTCTCTGCACCTGGAAATGTAATAACTGTGTCATTGGTACGAACCAAAATTAGCTCAACCCCACAGTCAAATCCTTCTTAATGACACCTTTAAAATCAAGATATGAGCATCATTTGTTTAAAAAAGTCCATAGATTGTTTAATACAACATACCATATTCTCAACAATTTAACATCAACAAATTTTTTTAATAAAAAAAAAAATCTGCATATTACCTTTATTGCACAGAACAATTCCAATGTATTCAATGTATAGATTTCTTTTTTAGTATCATTTTTGTAAAAAGTTGGCTTGGACTACATGGTCACTATAGTCCAGGGTCAAAAAAAAAAAAAAAGGAATAACAGAAATAAAAAGACAGAATCCCGGGATCACTTGGGACCAAAAAAAGGCTAGATACAGTAGCCACACTTTGAACGAAGAGAGCATTCATAATCAGCAAGAGGGAGAACCATGAGCCATATCCACTGTTTTTCCTTTATGCAAAACAGATTACACCAAAGCTGCTTCAGATTGCTCCATGGGTGAAACCATCTGTCACTCCAACCATCTGCATATTCAGTCCATACTTCCAGGCCATTACTGTGTCATTGTCTGTAATGTCATCCATCATAAATAACTTAGCCTTTATCCTCACACACGTTTGCAAAGCCCACCTGTCCACAGTGAGTACTTGAAAAAATAAGGCTAGAACCTCAGATTTTATATGCAGAACCAGCTGGGAGCATAATACGCGGCAGTTCTTTATCCTTTGACAAACAATGCACATTTCTGGGGAAAAGCAAACCTATACATCATCCTGGAAGGTAACGTTTCCACAATTGGGGGTGGGCATCGGCATACATAAATCATTGATTTCAGAAACCAATTAAGAAAAATAGCCAACAGTGAAAGAAATATTCTACAGCTTGAGGAGCACATTGTATTTAAAAAGGTGAGCACCACAACTTTTATACCTCACAATCATGTTGAGAACAAAATAATACCATTACATAAATGTTTTTGAGATGCAATTTAAAAGGGCTGCTATAAGCTCTTATGGTATCAAGTTACCCATGGCAACTATTCTGTTTGATGGTAGCAGTGTAGGATAGATACTGCATCTATTGTTAGTACAGAGGATCATATCAGCAACATCTCACATTTCTCTTTGTATCATGCCCTCAATCCATGTGTGTGTGCTGTCTGTGATACATCTGAAAATCAGGGATGAGTGACACTGATAACGACATAAGATACTCAGCTCAAAAGGCAATTGCATTTCCTTCAATTCTAAAATTTTATAGTACGAGACGCATTGAATATCTTGATATTATGCTACCTTTTGAAATTAAATATTGCTTTATTTATTTTTCTAACAATGAAATTATTATTATTACATTATTATTATTATTATTATCTTACATACCTTTTGGTTGATTTTTATGGTGCACCACTGAGAATTGGTATCAATTCTAAAAGTTGTACCAATGCATCCCTATATCACTGAATCTGCTTGTTTTCAGAGCACTTATTTTTGTATATCATTAAGATTTTCAGGTTACATATTGACCAATGTAAACTGTTTTACAATACCATTTACTGTTTTTTTTTCTTGGTCAAGATGGTGGCTATCAGTGGTTGTGACATTGAAATTAAGTTTTAATCATGACCAATTGTTTTGTATTTCCCATAATCAGCACTGTGTCATACTATCTTATGTACTTTTGGGGCAAACTCTTTCAACAAAGTATCTCAGGTGCCGTGATACAGATATACAGTTGATGGATCACAGATTACTCAAAGAAAAAAGACCCTATGTAGCACATAGTATTCACAATTTTAACACTGACGTAATTATGATGTACTTGAAATGCATCTACCGCTGTATAAATGTGCTCATCAACCCATATAAAAGGCATTCATAACTTGACATATAACCTTAGAAATAAAAACACACACACTAAATAAACAATACAGACAAAAAACAGCAATGGCCAAAATATGATCAGCCCCATTCTGGCTGTTTGAACAGTTTTTCTTTTCTGGTATATTTTCCCAGTATAAATCTACAGGAATATGAACGCTTTTGACAAATCTGACTTTCAATTAATGCCCCCACAGGCCTTGTACAAACTACAAATGCCCTGTAGCACTGGGTATGCTTTCATTCCCTCTCACTTGTGAAAGTCAGGAACTGCCCTCCTTTCTAGTCCTTCAGGCAGGAAAAAAACATCTTACTCTATGTTAACAGACCAGGATCCACAGGTTTGTAAGAGAGGAAAGTAAATGTCTTCATTTCCATTTGTCTTATTTTTAAGTTCAAAATGAATAAATTCCACAGCTCCATTAAATCATTTTCATGTTAAACTTGCGCGGAGCATCCACTGTGCTGCTGCTCATGCCAGCGTCCGATTTCCGTGGCACATACTCAATCTCAATGTTGTGCTTTGTGTTGCCTTTACCTCTGCTCCAAAGGAATAGCAGTACCAGGCAGAACAAGACAACACCGAGAAATGATATGAAGCCCATTGTGGTTGCAATGATCAGTGTCTTTATATCAAATGGAAAAGGGACATTGGCTCTTGTACCATTAGCACCAGTTTCTGTGGGCTGGTTGGAGATGAAGGCAAAAGTCTTGTTGGGCTGGTGTGGCCAGTCAGGTGAGTAGCTATGAATGTGCAGGTGAGCAAGGGAAGTGTCATTTCCACCTGCATTGCTAGCTATACACACATATGTACCATTGTCTTGAATCTGGGCATAGCGCACCTCAAGGGTACCATCTGGCAACACAGAGAGCCTTCCAATCGTCTTGGTAGTGATAAACTTTTTCTGTGGGGACAGCCACATTATCACTGGTGCAGGATCTCCATCTGCTTGGCAAGCAAAATGAACAATGGCTCCCTCATCAACGAATTTCTGCTGGGGTTTGCGATCTCTAATCCTAGACTTGCGACAGGTGAAATAGTTAGGCTGCAGAACATCCGGAAAGTCTTTGAATTCTTTGCCTTGAACATACTCAGGAGAGGCACAGGTCGGCTGCTGCCTGTTGAAGTTCAGTCTCCAGCGTCTTCGGAAAACCCATAACAGTCGGCAGTCACAGGCCAGGGGATTATCATACAAAGCAAGGGTTTCCAGATTCCCAACTGAATGGAAAGCAGACTCCTCTAAAGTGCTAAGAGAGTTCCCAGACACATTTAGAATCTTCAGATAGTTTAGACCCCGGAAAGAGTAGGGCTCAATCGTTGCCAGTCTGCCTCCGACCAGGTGAAATTCCTGCAGACGCAGAAGGTCATGCAGCTTATTTCCCTCAATGGTGTGGATAGGGTTATATGAGAGATTAAGAAAGCGCAAATAAACCAAGTGCCGCAGAGCTACATAAGGAATAGTAGTCAGATTGGCATTTGCAATGGTCAGGGACGTGAGATTTAATCCATACAAGCAATTTGGGGTCATGGTATCCAAATATGGCCAATTGGCTATTTCCAACATTTTAAGTCGATAGAGCCGTTTAAAGGAGTAATCCCGTATGACATTAATATTGAGGTGGCGCAGCCTAAGAGTGATCAAACTGTGGAGGTGAGTAAAAGCGTCTGTTGGCACAGAGGACAAGTTGCACTTCTCAAGACTTAGGTGTTCAAGACTACTCAGGCCATGAAAAGCTCGGTGGGAGATGAACACCAGGTCATTATCACCCACCTCCAAAGAGCGGAGATTGTACAAATCCTGGAACATATAGTCCAACAGGATGACAATCTTGTTCTCACTTATGTCCAGCTGTGTGAGATTGCTCAGGCCTGTGAATACACCAAGTTGGATCAGCTTAAGCTTGTTGCTACGTAGCCCCAGTGTCCGTAAACCATAAAGGTTGTTGAACGCTCCAGGTTCAATAGTGGAGATTGTATTTTCACTGAGCTCCAGGTGTTCGAGGTTAGGAAAGTTGGCAAACTCATCTGGGTTGATGGTTCTAATGCGGTTCTTGCTGAGGTCCAGGAGTTTTGTCTCTTGAGGAATGCCTTCAGGAACTGTCATGAGCTTCTTGCGATGGCACATAACAGAGCGTTCTTGAACATTGCACTCACAGCGGGATGGACAACCTGTGGTGGAGCCAGACAGCACGGTACCCAGCATCAGGATCAGAATGGGCTGCCAGCAAGCCACTAGGTAGCTGTGCCCAGTTGCTTCCCCGGCTGCCATCTTTTCGGTTACCTGAGGAAACAAAAACATTAAAAAACATTTAGTTAAAAAGTAAAATTTGACTGTTGCACTGATTTCAACTACCCTACATTTTGCAAGGTAATCTTTTCATTTTGAGACATTCAGTGTATATTGTAGAACATACATTCAAACATCGACAGTAGGAGAAAATTCAAATGATGGTTTAATATCACTGAGCAATGAGCTAATATTCAGATGTGCAGTTTTCTGCTAAATTCAGCAAATTCACATTGGATATGGTGGAAATGTAGGACAGCAGTATCAACTTCTAATGAAACACTTTCTTTTGGTGAGTAGTCTATTGGTGTGTTTATTTCCTGCCAGGTGGTTAGCTGAACAATTATGAGTGCTAAAAGAAGATGCCAGTCATATGTGACACAATTCATAACAGAACAGAGAATATGAATCTGTTGCAACATTCATGCCACAGACAGAAGATGAAAAAAGATGGGCAGTGACAAGGAATGAGGTATTTGCTTGCATAATTGAGAGTCCTGACAGTTTTGAATTCTGCATCATTCACTTTTCGTGATAAAGCTTCAAAGGGTATTTCTAATGCAAGTGCTATGAATGCATGGCATTATATCATACCTATTTGTGATATAGAAGAAGATGTACTGACCCTAGCTAGAAAATCACAGGGCAAATAATTTTAGTAATCTACATACATCTTGCACTGCACCCTCATTGTGTCTGCTGTAGAATGCTGAACATAATTTCCATTGCGCACCTTGCAGATTATCAGTCAGTGCTATCACTGTATATGAGATGTGATATAAAACGAAGTGGTGTAGCTTTAAGTAGAATTAACAGCATTTTTCAGACTGTAATCCAATTCACATTGTGCCAAAGACATATGCTGAGCACATCTGTGGTTTGTTCTGATACCAAGTCTTTTTTCAACCACACTCTTCTCTTCCTACTGAGAGCTTGAATTTGCTGTGTGAGCTAAAAAAAACAGTAGTGGGTGGAGCAGCAATAGAAGGAGGTCACAATCATAGTGTCATGTGTGATGTATGTGCTGTGACCGTCACCTGGCTCATACAGTCTTTTACGATAAAATATAGACCATATACCACTGGGGAATTGGATACAGAGTTATACATACAAGATTTAAGAGTAAAACCAGGTATAATTTTTAATGCCATCTGTTGGTGCGCCTCCACTCCTTCTGCTAACAATGTAATTAACAGTTATATTAAATATAATTATATTAAATTATATGCAAGAACCAAGAAGCCATATAATAGTGTGACATGAACGTGGGAGGATTTTTAATGGCATGATACAATACAATTAATTTTAAAATATTAGAATTAGTCTGAGGTAGAGCTGGGCGATTTAGCCAAAAATATTATGAAAATATATTTTTTCATACTGATTATCAATAATTGCCAGTTTATACAATTTATACTATTACTGACAAAATAAAAACATTCAACAAGTTTGTTAGACCTCAAGGTTAAATACTATAGTATGTGTTATGGTATGGATGTACAAATCATATTTTTAGTCCTGATCTGATACTTTACCTACAGTAAATGCTAATCAAATCTGTATCTGGCACAGTGAAATAACAGCTGTATCTTACTAAATCTGACACACTGTATTTTTCCGGAAATACTTGATACTGGAGGTCCTGCTTAAAGAATAGATCTATTAAATTTGTAAGCTTAATTTTTTCCTTATGAATTAAACAGTAACTAAGAGAATGTGACATCTAAAATTGGAGTGGCAGGATCCTCTACAGTGAAGATGTATCACCGTGCTTGATTTTCCGGAGCTACATTAACAATTACAGAGTGAAATATAATTTCTCATACTCAATCTTTGGCTGAGTACCAACATAGGCTACAGAGACAGTTTATCTTAACCAAAACTTTATTCACAATATTAATGTTTATTAGTGACAGCTGAATTGATCAGGCTAAAAATGGGAAGCTCCTAGCTGAGTGTTAGTACACTGCCATTTGCCAATGATAATAGCATCAGAGTTCTACACGCATCAGTGTTTGAACTCATGAGTCACACCCGGTGTGCACAAATTATTTTTCATATTTGCATTCTACTCTGCAGAAGAATGCTGAACTGTAGAGTTCGGTTGTGACATCACCAGCAGGTTGACTGGTGACCTGACTTGTCTTTGCTCGTCACGTGGGGATGTCTCTACCCATTTTAGCTTGTTTTTGCCTTGTTTTGACCAAACATGTGTCAGCTATATAACCCAGTTATTGAATTCTAATTTGATGACTTTGTAGCTGAATTGACTCAGATGCAAAAGATTTACTGATCGAAAATTACTAAACAGTTTATCATCGTTATCAATTAAATTTTTATAGTAATAGTTTTCAGGATAGTTTTTATCACAGTATGAGTAGAGCTTTAGGTTTTAATGTAGTATGAAGCATATAATAATCTCTTATTTCCTTATTTCTTATTTTATTCTTATTTTTCTACATTCAAAGTAATGGGCTTGGATTCTAATTCACAGTCATAATAAAGTGTGCAAAAAAAAAGAGACAGTAAGACAAAATCCTTCACATCTAATTCACATGCATCTTAAGACATGTCTCTGGGGAACTCTTGTCTATGTGTGATGGCTGTTGTCACAATACACAAAATTTTGCCTGTGGTATGCAGTTTCATCTCTAAATTTGTCTTTCAAGTCGACTGCAAACTCGTCACATGGTCCTTTTTTCTGATTCACAGAAGACAAAGGATAATGTGAGGAAGTATAATGCACTTCGCCAGATTTCATACACCATATTACATATGGCTGATTGATATTGTGGTTATGGTTTTATTATGACTGACAGTTAGTTATAGGGTGACAGGTTACTACCCCTGGGATTAACACTATACTTTTTTCTCTCCAGAACAATACACAGCTGGATATTAGACTTATCAAAACAGGGGTTTATGGGCTAGATTTACTTCACTCAATTTTATTTTATTCTTTCTGAGGTCAAAGGTCAGTTTGGGGATTTGATACTATATGTAATCAATTGAAAACAAGTGATTTTAAAATGGGCAGAAACGATGGGGTGCCCGAGATCAGCAAAATACACCAAAGCCTGCTATGCTCCCTGCAGCCTCCAGCAATACTTAATCATTTTTACTTCTTAACCCACATTGATCAAGTAAGTGCTGAGTGCTGGGGGATCAAGTGGTTTGGGGCTTGATATGGCAAGCAAAAACACCTAAGTGTAGCCTTATAACAAGCTCAATTCCATGTGTCAGCTTCTGTCGTGTGGCTATTGTATATTTGAAATTAGTCATTCAGTTATTATGTCTAACTCTATTACCACTGACAGCATTGGAACCCAATCAGCAAAATTATCAAATCATAATCCCTTGTTGGTAAAGCTACATGAGTACAACTTCAGCAGTTTATAGGCCCCAGTCATGGATCTTAATGAGTCCTTGTGTTCCTATACACACATTCCCTTTGAAATAACACCACAGTTGGTAACTCAATGATAAGATATCTGATAACATATAAAACAATTAGTAACAAATTACTAAAGATGTTATGGTCACTCCATCAGAATGTGCTGTTTCCATGCAGCTTTACCATCTCTTGCACATTGCTTCCACAGAGAATATGCAAGGACACGTTAAGATGACGAATGCTATCCATGGGTAAACATATTCAGCTCTTTTGTTAATGATCTAGTGTTATCATTCCCACACAGGCATGTAGTCTGAATGAACTTCTTCATTCCAAGCACTCCAGTTAAGCTCCAGAGAATTACATTAATTGAGGTGAAATGAGAAGGGGCGTTCTTCTAAAAGTGTGATGGAGGAGAAGTACTATAAGACAACAGTGCTCAATGGGGACCCACTGGTCCAGGACCAGTAATAACTAGAACAATGAATGGTGAGTTGAATGCCTTTATGACAGCATCCACTGGGATCCTGAAGATGTTACTTCATATTAGGAAGTGGATGGTACCCTGTGCTCACATTACAGGGACATATAAGCAGCCATCTCGTCAGTGAATGTACAATCATAAATAAATGGACAAGCCAAGATTTTAAAAATATCTATCTAGTTACATTATCTTCTGTCCAAGCTGCTGTCATTAAATCAAATATTTTTCAGGAATAAACAGAGGCCACAAAGAGATTCCATTCAAAATCCTTTACCTATGGTTTCTCAAACATTTTCATATTTTTCATCTGGGACCCAAGTGAAAATTAACTTGCAGTCCAATCTAATACTGTAATGTGATTGTTGTTTATCAGGTGAGGAGCTTACAAATTCAAATCAATATCAAATACAAGTAGGGAAGAGTACTGTTAAGCCTATTGCCTAAAGCTTTAGTTTACCTGGCACAAGACGTCACCAACGGGTCTTGTTGAATACTATTGTTAATTACTTATGAGCACAGTGTGTTAAAACCCTTTAAAGCGCATTGCTGTGCAAACTGCTTAGTTACCTGCCAGGCTAATCCTGAATGGAAAGACTATTCTAGAACAGGTGCCCCTATCTTGAATCGCCATTATAAGTAAATGTGATAAATTCATACAGAGCTGAGTGCCTTTTTGGTGTTTGTTTTCAATGAGCACCATTATTTTTCAAGATATGAAAATTAATCTGTTTACGTTAATTAAATATCCTGCAAGAAAACATCAGAGACAGCTGCTGAGATTCTAAGTTAAATATCAACTGCTTCAGAAGATGCTTCTTGGTTCAGTTTTCTACAGCATTGAGTCATAACACAGAACATGCATATTGACAGCTATATTTTGGCTAAATCCATCTTAACCTGGAGTGTCAGACCTTTAGCTCCTTCAGTAAGATCCCTTTCACACTACTATAATGTCGTCTAGCTGAATTTTGAGAGAAAGGTTACCCTTGTGTCATTGAGAAGCTAAGCTGCCTGGTGGAATTGCTGGCTGGAGCTGGGCCTGTGAAATGGCAGGGCTTAAATGTAAGCCGACGCCCGACAGATGGACAGCAAAGCCCTAATCCAGGCGAAGAAGCTGGTTGGTGCAACAAGGTGCAGAATTCCAACAGCGGCCAGCTGTTGTCCTGACATAACTCTGCAGTGAAACCTGTTGGCATATCCCTCTTTAACTTCAACCTCCACAACGGGTCATTTACCGTTTCCATGCAGGTGCTCTGCTTACTTATTTCTAATTCCATTACACGCTACAAATACCATTGTTGTTTACTTTTGACAGTTTTTAAATTTAGCATGCACATGGAAAGCATAAAATATAATGGGGTATGAGTAGAGGTAAAATTTTGAGGAGCATTTCTCCACATATTCCTTTTACTTTTCTAATTCTCTGTTGTCTTTATATCAAAAGTAAGAATTGAATTAATTGATTATACTATGTTGCATTATCTTTAAGTAGGTGATAACTATGTTTAGCTACCTAATAATATGTCTACTGTGCATACTGAATATCTAATCAGCCAATAATGTATGCACAAATATTTGTCAATTCTCCTTGGATTTACTTATATAATGAATATGTAAGAGCAGAGGTAATGGACATGTTAATGGTTTTGTGTTTGATTGTTGTGGATGGTAAAGTTCTCAAAATTATAGTACTAGTATTGTTGTTTAGGTTTAATTCAGTAGTCTAAAGACTGTGGTTGTTAAAACTCTGAAAGTTATGTTGCATTACTACCAAGTTCGCCCCAGCTCATAACTTGGACATTTTTTTTTTTAACAAATGTGGTTTGGTGTTATCTTTGAGAGGGACTCTGTGTCCTTATGTGAAGTTTGCATCATTATTAAGCTCATTAGCCTTGTCTCCTCAGCTCTGTTCAGAGAATCACAATTAATTTTTTCGTTTTAAAGGAGATGTGTTTTCAAAGAGGAACAGCTTTCAGAATGTCAGACTTTTATAAAGCGGATCCAGGATTTTGGAAGGACTCCGATGAGCACTCATTAAGTACCCACACACCATTCACAACATCCAAAAAATAAAATATAAAGCTGCTAATAGTTGTGTTTACAGGAAAAGCACAAACAATTAGATATTATTTACTAATTAAAACGAGATTAGATTACATTAAAGTTCTAGCAATGTGAGACTGTGGTTTGACAAATCATACAAACTGTTACATAATTTGTCAATATCAGAGTACATTACCTTTTAAAATGCTACAGAAAGCTGTACAATGCTGACTGAAACAAGACATTATTGAGTAAATGTATATAAATAATTTCTGTTATCTAATAGTTATCTTGTTTAGAGAAGTATTATAATTATAATGTGGGCGGAATGGTCTCAAAGAAAGACTCATTAACATTTTAAATATGAGAACTAAACAGCTTCACACATTAATTGCACACTTTCCCCAACCTTAAGGGTAAAGTAAGTTTATAATACAATCATTTTTTGTACACTTTGTACTGTGGCTTGTAATACCAGAAAAACATATGTAAACTGTACATAACCAATATCAGTCATATATCTATTAATTTAAATATGAATGCCTTTACCAAATATATAGTCTAATATAATACAAGAAGAAAATGCAAAGTTGTTGCTCCTTTTTTGCCTATTAGTCCAAACCAATCAATCAGTCTAATTGATCTATGCACCTAACAAGTAAAAATCTGATGTGTTTATTATAGAAGCTGTAGTAGTGTTTGGGAAAAGAATGTAACTAAGCAAAGCAGCTAGATTGTGCTCCCCCAGAGAGAGAGCTGCTAGAATGGCAGTTTCCTTTTTTCCCCCTAAGGCTGAGAGAAAATGCTTCACAGACGGGAGTGCCACACCCCCAGATGCTGTTATAACATTTCTTTATACCTGTGTATTGCTTTGTCCTTTAATGCTGTGCCCCCCCTTCTCTGAGGCCTGATCTTTTGGGTTGGGGACAACTTGCTGACAGAGCCTTCCAGACTTGAAGCAATTATGTCAGAGGGGCAGACGGACACATGGACTCCTCTCCAAACACTGCAGGAGATGCCAACCACTTGCTGCTACACTGAAAACACCACATCCATGACAAGAAATGTAGGAGAAACAATAACCAATGAAAGTCGTGGGACTTTACATTTTATACTAGATACTGATCTTGGATGAGTGTTTTAGAGCATAGGATGAACCTGGCTTGTTCTAGTTCGGAAGACTCAGAGGCCAGCACTAACAAGGCCCCATGGGGTTCTTTTAGAAAATCTGTTTCCAGCACTGGAGCAAAGAGAATGTGTTTCTTTTTTTTTTTTAGTCAGCAGTTCTTGTCCTACTATTTTATGAAATTTTGAGATCACTACCTTTGTTTCACTCACATCTGCTGCACAGTGTATATATATATAGTATCCATCACATTTGATAGGATAAAAAATCTATTGAAATATATTCAAAAGACTAAAGGATCAGACTTGATCACATGTAGATCACCTGTGGATTATTAGATCATGTTAATAATTTAGATCAAGGTTTAATAATGAACTGACTCAAATCCTGGAAGTTATTTTGCACTGTGTTAGCATATGACTGTGCTTGAGCATATACAGAAAGTGTGCACATACAGTATATACCACTGTTCACAATTTGCAAACATATTCAATTAATTACATTTATAGTGGACTTTAGCTTAGAAAGGTTATTTCCAATTAAGTGTTCATGGCAATTTGGCTCTTCTTTAGATCTTAAGTTACTCAGATATTACCTGAGGCAATATGAATATATTAAAACTATATTATAACTATATTAACTAATATTATAATATAATAATAATAATAAAACTTCTACTACTACTAAAAATAGATCCAAATACTTCACATTCTTTTAAATTGTTTTGATAATACAACATACAGTGGTATGAACCCACATGAAATTTAAGATAAATTTTCTGTTATGAACTAAAACTGTTCCTCAAAGTCTTTTCATCCAAAATTAAGAAACCTTGTCTTTCCCAAACACAAATATACCCACAAGTGTCTGATTACAAAGAAACACTGACGTCTCACTATTATTTTTATAATGAATTTATAGGGTTTTCTGCAAAAAGCAAAGGAGCTTAGGTAAATAAACAAGTTCCCCCTTTGCTGCTTTGATGAGCAGCCGTGAAAGCATTTACTTATGTCATCATCCACATTTTCTTGACTTGCACGAGCCAGCTCTTTTTTTGCACAATTTCAAATCCAATTGTCATTTAAAGGCAACAGCAATTGAATCAAACCTAAGAATATTTTAAAATGAGATCCAGTAATCACATGAAATTTCACCTGTGTGACTGCTTCAGGTGTAGTTTTTTTAAAATAAACATAATACTTTAAGTATTACTACTATCTATCTATTGTGTGCTATTTAAAGGTTAGAGGAGTGAGCTTGTGACAAGGTTGCCAGTCCAATCCCTGGGCAAGCAGGTCACCTGAAGCAAAGTCTTTAACTCCAGCTGCTCCAATAGAGCTGCTCTCTGGCCACCAGATCAGACTGTGATTGTACTGGGCAGTGAGAATGAGTGTAATGGTGTGAATATGATCAGGGCTGAGAGATTAAAATCTGTGCTTTATGTGTGGCAGCAAAGACAGAAATGCAGCAATATCAGTCACAACACAGGCTGAAAGACATAAAAATTTGAAACAAACAGTCCCTGTCAACTCACTCTAATATCCTGCCAGTGCATCCAAACTTATTTAAATAATCCACATTTTGCCCAGAATTAATCATTCATGAGTGATGAGTTAATATTATGCAGCTAAACCAGGCCCTTACCTCTTTGCACGTAAGCATTTGCAGAGACATAGTGGTGTCAGATTTAATTTAAGAATGACAGTACTTATGCAAATCAAAACAGTCCTCGAGCAGTGCTATGGGGTAAGAATAGTTTTTTGAAAGGTGAAGACGTTAAAATTGTAAAATCCATCATAAGAGCTCTACTGAATATCTCCACAAATTAATTCAAGGGTGGAGGGAGGATAAATGAATGTTTTGCAGGGGTTGGGAGCTGAGCATATTCCTGTTCTGACTCAATTTGTGTGTGAATTCCTTTTTTTCCCTTTAGACAGATGGTAGCTACCCTGAGTGTATATGTGTGTAGTTGTGTTGGGGTGTTTGTATTTGGGCGATCTTTTAAGCTGGCTAATGGAACAACCACTATTTCAGCTCCTTCATATACAGAATGACTGTGAGATACAGCTTTAATAGCTGTGACTACAATGCAAGCTACACTGGTTCATCAATTAAGTTAGCATGGCTTGATTTCATAATTATTTAGGCTGCATCTTATTAGCTGCGTGATGGCCAGTGTGGTGGATCAGCACCATACTGACTTTAATTGTGACTGGCATCTAACAGCTCTCCCCCGAAGTGTGGAAAAGAAAATGTCCCCTTTGCTTAGCTGGCCTTGCAGCTCACGGTGGAGTCTTAAAAAAGGGAATGAGCTGTAATTAGTTGGTAGGGAACTGACCCCAATGCAGAAAATGTACTGGGATCACGCATCGGAGGACACTGGCAAGCACATGACATAAAGTTTGATCGTACAGACTTATATATTTATATTTAATGATGCCACTTTTCTAACTCTAAAATGTTCCAATCACTACATATATTGCTCAAAATTCTTTAATGGCCAACTATAAGAGATCCATATGAAAATATGTTTATGTAAAGACAAAAAGGCAATTTCACTGTCTCAAATATTGGTTATGTTGTCATGTCTGGCTTTTGTATCTTCTATCTTTCCAATTTCCTTTGTTTAAAAATGATTTTCTTAATTAGTTTTGTTCAGCCAGTAATCTTTATAATGAAACTGGCACTGTCAAGAGATTCTTTTTTTTTTTTTCACTTTATGATTAAGAGAGTAAATGCTGAATATCACTTGCAAGGATATCTAATAATGCAGTCCTAAATTGCAACAGCCATTTTTATTCAAGCAAGAATTCAATGGCATTCAGTGGATTAAAGTAACAGTCACGCTATCCGTCTCCCAAGGCCTTCCTCCCACCTATATATGTGCCATTTCACATCTTGCCAGTATCACATTTTCACCATGTATCAAAAAGAAAGAAAGAAAGAAAGAAAGAAACAGTGTCCTTCCTTCAACCCTGGGTGATTTTTCTCATTTTTGAAATGGCATACTTCTTTATAATACTTGTTTTCACAAGATATCTATGAAGGTGAAACTCATGCAGAGACAGAAAGGAACGTTTTTCATTGATTTAAAATAAGAGCCAGTGTAACCACATCTCCAGCAAGGTGAAAAACTACAAGATTCAAGACACAATTTCATCTTGAAACAATGCATTAAAGGGAAAAAAAAAAGTCTTTATTTCTCTACACTGCTGATGTATGACTCTCAAATATACGCAGTCTGATACAAATACTGAGCAAATTCACTTCGGTTTACTCATTTAGGATTAATCTCCTCCAGTGGCATGGGCTCAGACAAAAACACTGTCTCAAAAGTGCTTTATCAAAAACCAGAGGTGCATTATAAGAACTGTGCATGAGCCAGCCAAGGATCTGAGGCATGTTGTGTTTGTGCACCATAAAACAAAAAGGAGGTATTTTGTCTTTCTCTCCTTAGCATTTTGTTGAAAAGTCAAAAGGAAGGTTTAAACCTCCTAAACAGTTAGTCAGTGTTACCACTATAATATAATGAAAGTCGACCAGAGACAACAATGTATTTGAAATTCATACAGTGCTGTTCTTGCATTGACAAATAGTGACTCAAGATCCCTGCTCCAACTAAAATGAATGATATGATTGTATATGCAAATCAAACGGCGCCTGTTGAAGCTTGCAAACTGACTGTAAATGAACTGATCATCCAGGCTATCGATTCAAATAGCTTTCTACTGATAAAATAGGCTGGGCAATTCCAGCAGTGAAAATAATTTAAACTGTTTAGGTTATGGTGAGATGTGTTAGACACTGTAGCTTATATACAGACTTTAGCAAACCTATGCATCAATCAAAAACAAATCAATCCTAGGCACTCTCTGGGTACTCCGGCTTCCTCCCACCGTCCAAAGACATGCAGTTAGTTTAATTGGTGACTCAAAATTCCCCATAGGTGTAAATGTTTGTCTGTCTCTATAAGTCAGCCCTGTGCGGACTGGCGACCTGTCCAGGGTGTACCCTGCCTCTTGCCCAATGACAGCTGGGATAGGCTCCAGTATACACGTGACCCTAAAGAGGGCAAGCAGTTAGGATAATGGATGGATAAATTCATCAAAATTTCTAAGTGTTATTTCACAGAAAAAAACAACTTATCAATACTTTCAGAGTGCAGAGCAGGCTTGGCTGACCCCAACATGGCTCCAGTTCAGAGATAGCGGAGTTTAATCCATGTCCTCTGAGAGATCTCCCAGAAAGATGAAGCCTTAATTAGCCAGATAAAACCCCACATAATGACGCTACTGATACAGACTGGGAAATGAGGACTAATCAGGACCAAAAAAAACAACAAAGACCACTGTATATAATATGGCCGAGATGGGCTTGGGAGCCAGTTAGCAAAGTAACAGCAATGGATGGAAAAAAAAGGGCAGTTCACTCTCACTCTCAACTCCAGCAGGGGAGCACTGTCTCATCTCTCTCAGCAATCCACCTGCTCCAAATTCTTTCATAAGAAGATTAGAGAAAAATGCTGACCTTCATATAATCAAAGATTATGTGGAGGAAAACAACAACAGTTTTTAGAGTACTTAAGCAATAGCACTCATGGGAGGTTCGAGCAATTAAAGGCAAAATTACTTGTCTAAGCTGTCCTTGTATCCTCACATTCCCTATCTTTGGTTCCCTGTAGTATGAGAGGAGGTCATAACGATAGTGAAAAGAAGAGAATCACATCTCACTAGCTCTGCTAATCCTAGGGGTGCTAGAGGGAACAGAATCTCACTTTTAGAAAGACAATCTAGGTATTTAACATGCTACACATGGATCGATGAAAAGGTGACCCTGTATTGTAATAGCAAATGGCTTTAGGGTTGGCAAAGACACTGCAAATTCAACACTGTCAACACTTGTACACTCCTTGTATAGAAAAATGCATTAGAATATTGTTCCTCTTAGCTTAAATTAATTCTGCTAAACCCAGTTTAAAATGGTACATTTGGTAAGCTTATATGGATTAATATCTCTTAACAGTAGAAATTAGGTTCTAAGTTCTACTCATATCACAGCCCATGCAACCTCAATCTGCAGAGCTAGGAAGTGAGATCCGTTCTGACACTCCTACCATACCTTTATTAATGGGAATGACAGACTGACACCTTCCTTTGTTTCTCCCCAAAGAGCAGTGCCTTTGTTGAAGCATGCTTACAGGCAGATGATTATGTGGACACACATTTTAGAATTTCATCTTTGTAGTCTTGTCATGTTAGTGTTGTTGTGATGTAAATTGTATGACATTTACAGAGGAGACATAAGGCAGAGGTGCTAAAAGACTGCTAATTCTGCTGTAAATTCATCCTAGATTTCACTCAATTTACAAAAGCATTTTATTTGTGCAGTCTGAATGATTTAACACAATATTACTTATTCAGCTGTCCTAGGGATGAAATAACACAAATGATGGTTTAACAAACAAACACCGTCCTTTTCTTAGTTTTTGTATGGTTGTATATTAAATATCTTTAGGTTTACAACTGTTGGACAAAAACACAAGGACTGTGGGAAACTGTCTTCTGTATTTCAGGTGCTTTGCAAAAAAATAATCAAAATATCACTGATACATTATTTGATAATAATTTTTGCCTTACTTGACAATGGTAAAACTGCTATCTACTTTATAAGATTTAATTTATTTATCCGGAGCAATAGGACATATGCCAAGCTTCACCAATTTAAAGAGCACATTACTTTACACTATAAGCAAGAGATGTTATGCATGGGAAGAGTTGTACTCTATTTCACAAGAATATTTTATTTTTTACTTGAGATTGATCAATGTAGTTATCATAATAACTTTTGGCCACCTGCTCACAGTCCCTTGCTAAATCAGTTGTGAAACTAATGGGGTTAAATTGCCTGGACCATCGTCTTGTTCCCTACCAGTGCTCTGCAGACCTGATCTCTTCCCTTCCCGATTCCCACAGGTTCCCAACTACTTTGCACTTCTGTGGCACCACGTCACTCACCAGCGTCCAACAAGGTCAAATGCCATTTCATTTTCTCGCTTTTGATCGCTCCCTGGCTCTTTCATCATCCTCACTCTCCACATCTGGCCACACACTACTACCACCACCACCACCATTTCACTGGTTAAACTGCCCTCACTCACCCACCTAAGATTTTGGGAATTGGACTGACAGCAGCTGAAGTTAAAGTACATCTGTCCAGAATTAATACATAAGCAATTAACCAACTTGTTAAATTCGTAAACTCTGAAAGATGTATGTGATTTTACTACAGATAAAAAGAATGTGCATGCGCACGTAGGTGTGGCATACATAAGTCTTTTACCAGTAACTCTGCTACTTTTAACCTTGAATGAGGTCCATTACATTCTCTTTTCCTGAATGAAACACATTGAATTAATCTCTATCTTGCCTCTCAACATAAACAACCCTGCCCATAGTGTGCACATATGCATGTGCATGCAACTTAAGACAGACCACTATATATTTTATGCTATCATGCAAAGAACCACCAATCGCATATTCCAGTTTAAATTTACCAGAACATGCTATTTGACATAACATTAATATTGTTTGTGCATTCTTTTGGCCTTCTTTTGAATTAAGATGCTGATAATGCCAACCTCCCTTGTTAAGAGTCTGGCTGGGAACCTTTTTTACATGTAATCATACTCTCTCCCGTCTCTCTCACTTCCCCTCACATGTCTGTCTTCTATCTATCTAATAAAAGCAAAAAATACTTTTAAAATAAAGATCCTTTAAAATTTGAAATTATTCCCAGCTTCCCAGCTGAGTAAATTTAAAGCATTAAATAAATGTACTGTATATTTCTATATTTCAATATGTCAAATCATACATGTCAACCCAACGTCTAAACTAACATTACTAACAAACAACTAGCAGCTCAGTGTTCCAACATTTGCAAGAAACAACTGCTATCACAACTACAGATCGACAAGCTACAACAAAAATGCTACGGCAAGGGGGAGCCAGGACAACCGGTCAGGTTAGAGGGCAAGATTGAGGCAGCGTAGATGTTAGTTAGCCAGCTACCAGAACTGCAGAAAGGTGTGATACAGAAAGGGGTACCTAAGAAGTATAACAACATGTCCATACCTGAGGCCTTTGAAACTGCCAAGCAAAGACTCACAGCCTTGGTTTACCGATTGAAGAGGTACACCAAAGATATGGAAGCAAGGAGAGTAAACCAGATTTTGTCCACTGAGCCATCCAAGGTGTAGGGTAACAGCATGAGAACATCACAAAGGCTAAAGTATTAAGAGCTGGACAGCACCAGGCCCTGACATGACCCACACCTACTGACTAAAGAAGCTGGCAGCACACCTTAACTGAAGGCTGAACAGTCCTGATCTTGAAGAACCCTCAGATGGGACCAATCCTATCAAACTACCAGCCGATAACCTGCCTCTGCACAAAATGGAAGCTCCAGTCGGGCATTATAGCGGATAAGAAAATTTGGCACATGGCTCAATACATTAGCAGAAGGAATTGGTAGAAATACCAGAAGAGCAAAACATCGGCTTCTGGAAGATACAGCAGTCACACTTAAGACCAGACTGACCAACCTGTCCACTGCCTGGATTGACTACAAGAAAGCCTATGACTCAGTGCCTCACACATGGATCCTGGAATGGTCAGAAGTGTACAAGATCAACAGGACTCTAAGAGCCTTCAGCTGGATTTAAGGCTGTGGAAAACAACCCTAGAGGCTAACTTCAAACCAATTGCACAAGTTACCATCAAGTGAGGAATTTACCAAGAGGATGCTCTGTCCCCACTGCTGAACCTGAACCCCCTCAGCCAGATCAACAAGACCGGCTACGGATACTGACTACAGAATGGAGCAAACATCAGCCACCTCCTCTACATGGATAACATCAAGCTGTATACCAGGAGTGAATGAGACATCAATTCACTGATCCACACCACTGGGATCTACTGCAACGACATCAGAATGTCATTTGGACTAGATAAGTCTAGTCGGATTGTAACAAAGACAGGGAAGGTAACCTGGAGGATAAATTTATGGTCACTAACCAACTTCCCTCAGACCGACGAAGCTCTGAAGATGAAGAGCGAAACGTTTCAACCTTACAAGAAAGAAGTCCAGTTGCCATGACTCAACTTCCAGACAACCTCCAAAGGTGGTTGCGAATGACCAGGCTAAGATCCTATGGAACTTCCACATACAGACTGACAAGCTGGTAATGGGTAACCAACTGGACATAGCAGTGGTAGACATGCAGAGGAAGAAGGCCGTAGTGATGGATACAGCAATCCCAAGTGATGGCAACAACATACCAAGAGCTGAGAGAAGAGCCTCTTTGGACAGTTTCCACCTGGGACCCTGTCTGGTGGGGTAGGGGCATCACCTTGGTATATGCTGCACTTGATGGTCAATTGTGCAATTGGTCTGGAGTTGCCTTCCAGCGTTGTTTTCTGCAGTCCCATTGAGTTCTTGAGGAAGCCTCTTAATTGACTTAAGTCCTATTGACTTTATTAGGGCCAAGTATTCCGAGACTCCATGTGTGTGCCATTGGTTTTCCTGTGGTCCAGGCTGTACTCAGGTTGGTATGTCTGGATCTTGAGTCACCGGTGATTGCTCTGTTTATCAGCAACTGGCGCTTCGAGCCTCAGGTGTTGTTTCCAATGCTGTTCTAAGCTTCATCTGTAGGTCCATGTGGACCTGTAACCTGGCTACTTCCATGTTGTGGAGAGGCAAATAATTGGTCAGTAGTTGGATGATGTTGTTCCATTGTGGGGGTCTTTCATGATCAACACTTTGCTTCCCTGTAGGAGACTGATGCTAGCAGTTAGTTCATCTGTGCTGCTAGATGCTAGTGCACTGCTGTTAGGTTCTTTAGACAGTAGATGTGGATCATATCTGGACGAGGCACTGTCTAGCTCTTCATTTTTATTGACCTGCTGTTGTATGTCTGCTACTGTGATGGTTACTGGTTCCTGTTCTGGGAGGTTCTTTTGGCCTGCTCTCAGGTCCTGTAGCCACTGGGCATTGATGTTTTGTGTCTTATATATGTTCTTTCAGTGCTTCATACAATATATTATGTATATAAAATGACTGATTTATTAGTGGATGGAAAATATCCTGTATTTGCTGGATAATCACAAGTCTAGAGAGCTGCTTGCTTTTCATGCTTGTTGTCAAATCATAATAATTTGAACACTTTGGATTTTTGGCTGCTGGTCAGACTAAAGAAGCTATTTTGACACACAAAAAAACGTTGGCTCTGGAAACTGTCTCTGTATTTATTTTATTTATTTATTTAAAATCTTGTACAGCAAATTATGTTTGGGAAAAAAAATAATCAGTGATTAAATTAGGCATCAGTGTCAGGGCTGATTCCATCTGGGTGTCTTGGTATTTATACATTGAGGACATGTTTTAGGCTTAGACAGGTATGCATGTGACAAAATGGCAACAGTTCCTGCATCGTTTGTCACATTCACAAATAGACAAGATGTGGCGTTTACATGGAAGAATAAATTAGACAAAAAGCATATCCCAACTGGCACACTTATCTCAGAATATATGTAGAATATAGCACTTAAAGTCAAGGTAGATTGTGCTGCTAATATGTTTATTAATATGCATGTAAACCCATTCAGTGTAACAGCACAAGTTCTAGCATTTCCACAAGATGTGAGATAGCTGTTTCAGGCCTAACTGTTGGTGGGATTATTATAGCTTCTTCATGTCTAGCAAACTAACATCCCTCATCCCACCGAGCCTGGTCGATAACCTGAAATCTGACCTCTTGTTTCCTCCCTGCACTTTCGCTCTCCTCCATCGACAGTATTAGCAGTTCTTTGTTACAATGTACTGTCATTCCATTCTCTCTCTCTCTTTCTGCATTGACAGCAATGGGTAAATGAAAGCTAGAGTGAAGGAGGGAGAAAAAGAGCCAGGCAGACAGACAGAGAGAGCTTTTAGTGAAGTTAAACAGAGAGAGTGAGATTGAGAAAGTAAGCTTTTAGGGAACTGAAAACTTCTGCCCTTTTATACCTCAAAGCAATGCCCCCGTTGTCTTGAATCACAAGATGAATGGGAATAGACTGTCAATGGATAAAAAGCAACTGAACTGATGTGATGAAAGGAGGGAATAATGGGCTTGAAGCACATTAAAACATTTGAATTATTAGACGATGCTTTACTTGAGGTATCATGAAGGGTAGCTTTTCTATACTGTCAGCATTTGAACAGTGGTGTCTGTGTTCTTAATGATTGCTAATGGGATTAGTGGCTGTTAATGGTACTGTTTAAGTGCGAAATAGCAACAGCAACACCACAAGGTCTGAGACATGTTCAGAACTTATTCAAAAGGAATTTGCTTTTGAATAAAAGAGGGTAAGGAAACTGTACAAAATCAGAAAAGACCTGTAGTAGGCTGGATGTAAAAGACATCTTAATTTCTAAGTAGATCATCAGTCAGCCTACTAGAGAAGGCTGATAGTGCTAGTACTGTAACTAAAGATGAAACTCGGTGAACTCTGAATCTCAACACAGTATTTTAACAGTTATTACATCTCGGAGGTGGGGCACAAACACAAATCTTGTTGCTACTTATGGAAAATATAATACGCTCCTTTCAAGTGTGACTGTATAAGTGGAGCATATATAACAACAGCATCCCAGTTGCCACTGAATGGCACTGTTTGAGGAGGTGCTTCAAGCAACATATTTTAATTTTGCCATCACCACCACAAAACAATTTATTCAGAATAGTTATAAATGCATGTGCAAATATCAAATTGGACTATAATATTCAATGTCTACAGATGGAAAGAAAGGGAAGGCAGAAATAACAATGAAAATGTACAGTACTTCACACTGACGCGCTTCAGTTTTCATGCAGTTTTTGTGTCCACTTGAATTATAACCATCATGATATACTCCCTAAAATCAAAATGTATAAATGTATATATACATGTGTGTGTGTATATATATATATATATTTATCTAATGATCAGTTATTCTTTTAAATTAATACATTTGCATTAGCAAACATAACATGCTATTGGAAGACAGTACTAAT
>JAUMHL010000027.1:20315444-20332922 GCA_032362345.1 Sandelia bainsii
GGTAACACAACTGAAGACATGTATCTTTTCATGAAAAACATGGTAATTCCTATGTGTGTCCAAACGTTTGACTGGTATTGCATATATATATATATATATTCCACATGTACAAAGTGGTGAAGAAGAAAAAAGTAAAAATGTGTTCCTGAAAATTACAACTTACTTCAGGAACTTCTAATGACATGTTTTAGTTCTAGCCTCCCATCCAAAGCTGCCAGTTTGAGACCATCGACTGCTTCAGCTGTGGTAATATAATATGTGTCACTCACATTCAATCATCTAAACCATAGGTATCTAAGTCTGCCTGCCAACACGTGTGCCAGTAAAAATGCCTATACTGGCACACGTGAACAATAAGAACAATAACACTCTCTAAACCCCTGATTCATTCTTTTTTTTTCATGACTTTTTTTAATGATGCAAACGAATCCAGTTGGTTTATGGCAAGATGATATTTCTGGCAATCATTAGGAGTTTATTAATGGAAATGGTTTGGAATATTACCAGAAATCAGATGTAGGCAAACTTAAGGGATCGTCACAATGGTCAAGCATTATTAAAATAAAATCTATATAGATGCAAATTTACATGCAGGTTGAATAGGGTCAAGACTTGTGGAGGTACAGCATTCTAAGCATACTCTACCACAAATCACTTTCTACCAGGTATTGCCATTTGAAAATGTGGTAATCCAGCTTTTCTTTGTGGACACCTTGATTTTTCACACAGGCATAAAAGGTGAAATTGATCTCTCAAGGCACCTTTAGAGAAATTCTCTAAAGACGTTTTTCACAACACTGTGAAGCAGATCAGAATTAGCTGCCCTTGTATGGGTTTTTCTAACATGAGTCCTTTAAAGGTGAAAGAACCCTACAGGCTAATGTGAACGCATGGCATTTAGAAATGGCTCTGACATGCCTCTAACAAGGCTATATTGTGTAATGACAGTTCACTTAAAGCACAAATTCAAATGCTGATATATAATAATAATAATAATAATAATAATAACAATAGGTACATTCAGATTTTTTTTTCTCTTTGCAGAATATGGATTTGTTTTATTATATCATGACTTATAGAATATTGAATAGTATAAATGTGCTATTTCCATCTTTTTGACCAGTATCATTGATGTGATAATGTAAACACAAGATCACCTATTTTGTGTACAGCCTATCTGAAAGTAAAAGGATTACAGCCTTAAAACAAAGGTTTGAATATATAACAGCAATTTCAAACCAGTCCTGTTGTATGTGTTTTTATGCTGAATGCTGGTGAGTAGTAAAAGGTGATATGAACAAGATTAATGCCTTCCGTAATAGATGCCTCAGGAGAATATGTTGCATCTTCTGGCATCTTCTTGTACAGTTCATCTGATGAAGAACTGTACAAGAAAGCAAAGAGAAAGAGTGTAGTGTTTGAAATAAAACGTCACTACATTTGATGGCTGACAGGACTGTATCCCAAAGATTGTCCTTAGATGGTCACCACCTGGGAAAAGGAGACATGGACAGCCTAAAACAACTGGGAGGTGTACAGTGACAGCTGAGTTGAAGGAAATGGGTTTGACATGGGGTAAGGCACAACATGCTGCCCAGGACCAAATGGAGCCAAATTGTTGCCAAAGTTACTATCACTCTGATGAAGGGAAAGTGGGAAATAACATATGGGTTGCATTCCCAGAGATGTGCAACATTTACTGCAGGCACCCAAGATAAATTGATAGATAATAGATAATAACAACTTTGCTAAAGCAGAACGATATGTTTGGAGCTATAAGCATGAGCTTTTTGATTTTTGGTCACACAGAGTCCAACAAATCAATAAGCTGTATCACTGTGAAAGCAATAAATGAAGATCACTCCTATAAAGAACAAAACATCTTTTGAGACAAAGTGCAACACATTAGAGTACATTTATGCTGACACATATCCCATGCATAACAACAAGATGCTATCACTCAGTCTTCCAAAATTATATTACATTTAGGGAGAAACAAATCAATTACATATGTACTGACAATATTAAAGAGCTGTGTCATATGTACATGCATAGTGGCTGGGACATGTTCAAAAATTATATGCACACAGAGATTGTACTGCTGAAAATGTGAAAGAACCATCAAAAATGCTGTTGTCTTTTAGACAATTGCAACTGCTCTTCCTGGATATTTGCTTAAAAAAGACATCCACCAAGGACAACAGTGACTTGTGAACAAGAGACTGCTTCCTCCTCCCATCAAACTACAACTATGATCCCACTGCAGGCCTTTCATAAACATGCCAGCCAGCCTCGGGCATTGATGTATCAAGGCAGTGGCATCAAGTGGAATGGCAGCCTGGTCTTATAAAAACAACATAATTGCCATCCCGGGTGACAACTCTCAGCACTGTGTCATCGTAGAATTATGTAGGCATCATGGCCCCACAACTGGGAGCTAATAAACACCTTGTCGATGCAGTAGGTGTCAGCTTTACACCCAGGGTGAGTGTCTCCAAGAGACATGCTAACACGTCATAAGACAGCATTAGGCTGCTCACTAACACTATTGGTCATTTAGTGTGTTGTGAAAGGCAAGTCTGTGATCAGTCATCATGCACTAACATCATGGTCCACACCATCAACACCCACTCCGTCTCAATTGCTCCTCTGCCGCGGTCTGCTGACATGGTGAAGCTGAATTCTTCCTCTAATGATTTCAATGCTCCACACACTCTTACTCTAGTCTTATTGGTTTGGTATTCCATTATTCCTACATGCAATTAAATTACAAACATGTCAAGATGTAACCATACTTCAGTGAAACATAATGTTATAAGGAGCATGATTTTCCTCTGTCATTCGATACTCTGTATTATAATCAGCCACTGTGTAGAGGTTTAGATTATTGCAAACACTGATCAACGTGTTGTAATTCAATGTAGTATGTCAACAGCAGCATTTTACTTTAGGATAATATTATTATATATTATATTGGGATGGGTTTCCTTTGTCCTGGCATCCTGTAGTCTATTGCAGGGCAAAGAGGTGAATCCTACTGAGGACTCATAGTTAGCCAGGGTCAGCACTCGCGCATTTGTTTAATGAAGATAGAATGGGAGCCCGGACAAAGAGGATCACACATTTCAGCAGCCTCTTAGCTGTTGCAAGGCAGCCATGATTGAGTCAGCAGCATCCCAATCATCTAAGAGATCAGCAGTAAAACCTGACAAAATAGGATTTTAAACCTGTAAGTGAAATTAAACACACTGTGCAGATGTAGTGACACAGTGAGGGATAAAAAATATATACATTTAGTGTGATAAGGTCACCCTAAAGTCACTACTGAGTGCCACAAATGCACTTAAGAGATCAAGTAGAAGGGAAAACTAAATGTATTTTTGATAAGGACTCTACACAATAGTCAAGGGAGAACAAAAATCTCAGGATAGGCTAAAATGCACCTATGAAGCCCCTGTGCCACGCCCTCGCCCCTCTATCTGTGTGAAGTGTATCAGCTATCTATCATCTTAGATTGTGCACTAAGATAAAGCTGAGAGGATGCTGCTGCTGCTCTAGCTATGGGAGGCTGCTCATGTTCTATCTGGCTGTCCGCTCCCTCCGGCTATTTATAACCAATAGAGCTACAGCACTTTATGAATTTCCGCAGGCACAGCATCACACAATCTTCTGATACTCTACCGCAACTGTTTTGGTGTGTCATTATAAGAAGAAGTGCTGTATAATAAAAGACACAAAAAAAAAACAAAAAAAAAAAACAACAAAACAAAAAAAGGGGCACTGTCATATATTATCTGAAAATGCTGCCTGAAAAACAAACTGTCGGCGTACGGCACCATGAGCACAAGTTTCATTCTGTCCTGTATTTTCGCAGCGTGAACTATGTGTAGCCTAGATGCGATCACTGATGTGTTGTTGAAAACAAAAATTTCCAGATCGTTTCAGAAGATAATATATATAATGATTAAATGCACAACTCCGTTGCACCAAAAGCCTGGTTTTCTGTTATACGCTGCCCATTTAACAGATAGCCATCTTTGCAGATGAATTAAATGGCATTGGGGAAGATCACGACTGCCTCACACTTCCACACAGTGAGAAATGTTATCTCAGCAGAGTCCATACGTGGCCAAACACAGGCTAGATTAAGATAACATTTTGCAATTCACCCCCTCCCCACACACACACACACACACACACACACACACTCCCCGTTCTCACACACATACACTCTCATTCGCGGGACAATTAAATTTGATTAATGGCTTAAGCCTTCGTCCTCCCAGACAAGCACACATATACACAGGAATGGCCAGCAAAGGAGATTATACAGTCTGAATGTGAAATGATAACAAATCTGCAAATTAATTTTGAATCTGCGTGGATTAGATGCATTTTTACCTGCAGAGGACGCGCCTAACCACACAACCCCTTTGCTTTTCTGTCCTGTCAACCGATTATGCCCTAATCATCGCGGACTTTGCTGGAATATTTTAGTCGATTTCACACTGGAATGAGCCCCGAGGAGTTTAGAAAAGCCTCTGGTAAGAGCTAATGTCGTACAGCCCACACTAGAAATCACATATCTGAGAGATGTATTCTTCAAAGTAGCCCAGGGAGACCAAGGTTGAGCTGCATTGTGGATATCCGCCGCTATAAAATCTTGGCCTCAGCCCACATTAAACTGCATCGACATAAGCACGAGCACTGACAACAGTAGAATATTGTATGCACGGTATAAAGAACCCCCTTTTCTTTCTTGGTAAGATACTCACCTACTGTAGCCTTCACTGCTTCCAAGCATCCTTTCGCATTTCTTCCCAACGGCAACTCCCAGCCACCAACACTCAAATTGAGACGCACTATCTCAAGTCCATCTCCTTGAAAGACAGCTTTCAAAAAGCGAGGGTGGGAGAACAGCCAGTCCTTTCCTGTAGCTTTCCAATGAGTTTCACCACAGCGCCAGTGCCTCCGTTCAATGATAACAGCTGTAGTTAAGACAGGCAACCCACACACACGGACACACAAAGCGCGATCCTCCCTCGTTACTGGGACTCCCTGTGCGCCCGAACTCGTCCGAGAATGAATGTAAAGAATAAAGAAGGAATGCAAATGGCAGGTAGAGAGAGAACAACTCCCACGCACCGCTCCCTATGCAAGCGCACAGTTCTCGCTCCTTGATGCAGTATCTCCACAGCCATACACTCACAGCACTGTGTGACTGGCTGTCGTCAGTGGCACAGGCTGTCCGTTTGCTGGAGGGAGGGACGGAGATCAACGCCGGCGCGGCGTCCTACTCAAGTATGTGTGTGTGGCAGAACTGTGTGTGTGTTGTTTCCTATATGTTTGAACAGAATACATATACACTCTGTTTATTTGCTTATCTACCAATTTAGTCTCTACGATTTTTGTTACCTAGTCTTATCTGTCCAGATTTGTCTGAACAATTTTAGTTCCCCTTAGCACGCACACAAACATTTACGCGCACGCAGACGCACGAGCGCAAGCGTAGAGTAGATATTTCAAAAGATAGAACATCTACAGTGTGTAATAGCTCACAATACCCTTGTCACATGTAAACGTTTCATGGACAAGCTGCTGGCAAATAAAGAAATAAAATCAGATTCAAGTCTAGTCTGGAGTGCAGACAGAGAGTGGAGGGATGGGGATGGAAAAAGTAGCAGTTCCTCTTTTGAGGGCCTGGTGGCACTGTGGGCTTCAGATAATGCAAACGAACACAAACACTCACAATACAGCCTTGTTCAGAAGTCAAGACATGGAGTATGTTGTCTACTACATATCTGATTCTTTGTCTGTCTCCTGTGATTTTAAAATGAGGCCTCAAACACAATTAATCAAAGACTTCAGATGGTTTTAAAACCAGGAGGAAGGCATATTTCATAGGTGTGAACTCTTGTTCAGTTTCATTTCAGTGTCTTTAGTGTGATGCCAGAGAAAATAATAATGTGGGGATTTCAACTTCTTCACTCTGTCTTCTGAACTGTTCTGGAATTAATTGATGTTCAATTAGGACAGTTTTAAAACCAATTTAAATTGATTTTAGCAGTTTATTCATTTCACTGCCAACTACATTGATTAACTAAGGTTTGTGGAAGGACAGCAAATCAGTTGGATTTCTTATGCTGTAGGTGTCTGTGAACACTAAAAACCTCTGCTCAACTACAAGCGGCCCCAGTAGTTATTAGTCTGCTGCACTTTGTAGAGTGTGAAGGTAAAAGTTATCGCAGTTGTGGAGCATGACCTCATACGTTTCCTGTGAACATGTCATTGAGACATTCAGTATCAACGTGTTTGCCACTTGTCATTTACGTTAGCTGTGGACATAATGATCATTACGTTGAAAGAAAATGTAATTGGGAGACAGGGTTGATATTTAGACAGGTAGGGTCTGATTTTTCGGATGCTGTAGGGGGCAAATCTGTTTACACAAGAGAAGAAAGAGGCATGGTCAGTAAAAGTTAGTGGGCTGTTAGTGTTGACCCTGAGATTCCTAGCAGACTTTGTGGTGACAATTGCTGAAGATCCTAAGCCGATGCTGATACTCTACTGTATGAAAGGTCTGGCTGGGAGAACCAGAACTTCTATCTTGGAGAGACTGAGTTGAAGATGTCTATCTCTCAACCAAGCAAATACAAATACCATTTTAGCATTAACACCTGTAATAGATATGTGTTTTCTTTCTTTTTAAAAATCCACCATGGGGCTGAGAACTCCACGGAGCAAAAACGCATACGCATCATTTAATGTCTGACGGTAATAATGGCAAACTGCTATGCAGGGAGTGATTTTGGACATCAGTTCCATCTATTTACAAAAGCGCACATATTTAATGGGTAATAAAAAGCTTTAGACTAGTTCCAGCGTTCCAACTTTAACGCTAGTCAGTAATGCCAAAATGCCAAAGTCAGCTCTTCTTGTGGTTTTTGCTTTCTTTAAATATATACATAACATGCACAACCCTTAACATCTTGTTTTATTTTAGTGGATATTTGATAATGGCATAATATGCAGTATGTTGAAGTATTTAATTACCAGCAATTTGAATTTCTAATCTGAAATACAAAATTCCATTTCACCATCTACATGGACTATTACAAGCATTATCCTTTGGATTTATAAATGTTCTACAATTCACAAAGGTTTATGGTCCTTGAGTTCTTGCAGTGTCATTCTAGAGAATAGTGTGTGGAGAAAAATCTAAAAATGAGGGTAAATATGTCATGTTTGACAACTGCTGTTCACAGCTGTTACTACACAATATATTGCTCTAGATTTATCATTGCTAACACCTTAAAGGGCATAGAAGATATTTTAGAGATGATGGCCTATAATTAATATAGATAATGCCATGCAATGGTAAAAGAAAATATCACTGGTAGTTACCAGTTACCAACCCATTTTAGATAATGTTTTGCCTTTTGATAGAATTTTAACAGCCTCACATCCACATGAGTTAAAAATGATGTGATTCTAGTGTTTTCAAGTGCTTAGGAGAGTAACAGGACTCAGGCATTAAAGCTCAAATTATACTTGATAAGTCTAACATACTCTACACCATCTAACACACTCATTGCATTTAAGTTTTCAATTACAGTCCAAAACACAGAAAATGCCACTAAAGTATTTGTCTGACAGTGTTAAAATGTGTCTCTGTCCTTCTTGCATTCTCAAGCTTCTCTGAACAGACCCTCAGAACAACTTAAACCACTCAGGCGTCAGAGCTACATGTGAATGTCATCAGCATCAGTTTACGCATGGCCAAGGCACCCTTGCTATAAGTACAGGGATTTTTTTCTGTATTTTCTAGCTGTTTCCCCCCTGCCTGGCTGTGAAACCAGTCCTTAAGGGGGACGCAGACTTTTTCTTTCCAGATCACTACACTAGTACTGACCACAGCAAAACTTAGAGATACAGATACTTTAGACTACAACATAGTTGACGCTTTATTTCTCCAATGGTTATGACATTTAAGTATTAAGCATTTAGAATGAGTCTTAAATAACGATGCTTGACAACATGAGCATCAGTTGTTCCTTAATCCTTTATCCACATTAGCACCACTGGTCAAATGTGTCCAAAATGTAGCTACTATAGTTGAACAAAAACCAAAGATAGTGAGATATAAATAGCTTTGGCAGGATGCACATCATTGGGAGGGGCGAGGGAGGAGAGAGGCTAAGTTCAGGGTCTGTATTCCTGCCTTCCTCATCACCATCGTCTCCACCCTGCTAAGAGCTGCAAACAACAACAGATGTAACAATGGACACCTAGTGATGCCATAGGCTTTCAAAACATCCCATCAATAATTAATTTGGTCTGCTGTCTTTCTCAACACTGGCATGCATGCCCCTCTTTAATCATTTGTTATGCTGTGTGTGATGGCTGTCTGTCATATGGACCGTCTTGTGTCTAAAAGATAAATACTGAAGTTCTGTCATGGGATGATAAAATAACTATTTGCATTTCATGGCAGAATTACCCTTTTATTTAACAGGTGGATTTGCATACTATCCTACAAGACTGTCATTCCTGCAGTTTAACTGTATGGATAAGTCTCATTTTCAAATGAGCATCAATAGTATTCTGCTATTAATACATTCTACATCTTTATAATACCACCACAGTATTGCAAGTTTCTTAAAACCTAAATCATAAAATGTGTCTGCTAGAGTACTTCTGCTCCATCTCAGTTCATTTTCCCTCTTTGCCAAATTAAATTCAGGTGTTTCAAATGGATGTTTGTTCCCTAATGTAGATGACAATTTGGGAAGAGTGAAATCCATATTGTCTTCTACATCGACACTGAAAGCAGAATTCACCTGTGGAAGACAATTCACTCAATCATCTTTTGTCCCTACAAAATATTTTGAAATAAAACATGCTGGCATAATTTGTAATTATTTAACCATGTTACATTAAGTTGTACGTACAATATGTTCATAATATTTTCAGCCCTCTGTAATTTTATAACTAAAATAATAATAATAAATATTTATGCTAAACAAATTGCAAGTAAATTTGGATTTGAAAAGACCCAGAGAAACTACAAAAAAATGTGTTTGTAGATAAACATTTCAACTGCTTTTTGTTAGTGAGAAAAACATTTACTGATGCGATATCTTGTGCAGGTCCAAAAAAATTAATTTAATTAATTAATTAAAAATGTTCTGATTTTTCAGGTCTTTCAACAGCTTGCACCATTCTGTGACAGCAGCCCAAACATAACATTATACAGTTTTTCTCTCAGCACATGATTTGGATAGCTCTTGATCAAAGAGGAAGTTAGCCAAACCCTCCTGCTAAAAACAAACAAACACAAAATCTGCTCTATAGAAAGTGAATCCCCCTTTCATGAAATAAATATTTATACTCCTAAACAAGAAAATACGAAACTTTTTTTTGCACTTTTTATCAGCATGTGAAATGAACAGACAAAGGGCTTCCTTTTACTCAATTATGCACCAAATTACACCCAATAGCATTGCCACAGATTGTATAATATAAGTACTGTATGTACTGTATTTTCTATACACTGATTCCAGGACCACAGAGAGCACCAGTCACTGATTCAAAGCAGAAGAACACAATAGAAAACCTGCTTTTTATTCTGTTGAGAACCATAGACATAACCAGACTGTGGCAGATGGGCCCACAGCCACAGGAATGTCATATTCTCTTTTTAGAGCAGCACAGACAGAACCCCCAGATGCAGTAGAGCCAAATTATGTGCCATTCTGTTCTTTACTGTATTTATCCCAGTCAACAACAAGCACAGCTTCTCTTCCTGTAGCAGCAACTCAGACAAACAAAACCCAGACATTCTGCTCATAGATGTGAGGGGATTATGATAAACTTGAACTGCTTGGTCATGTCAATATTATGTTGGTTTTCCAAGGTCTGCAAGATTAAAAATATTCATGCCTAGCAGGTGGATACCAAAGTTGCAATCAGCAAAATGACTGTGGCACAAACTCACAGTCAATGCATGATTCATGTAATACGTAAACAGCATTTTCTGATTGAAATACATTATTGTTGCAACTTGTGCCAACATGACCACAAATATTTCCACTACTGATAACTTTTAGGTCATGTTTTATGTTTCCTAAGGAGATATGACTGTACTATAATGTACTAACCCTCAACTCATAAGTTAGACTAAGAATAAATCAAAAACATTCACCAATAGTTGGCACAAGCAACCCAAGTATTGCCACAACTCGGCCAGTCAGTCTTTTTGCGCTCTAACCTGTGTGGTCTTTCTAACAGTAGCTCCCTAATAGCCCCTGTTTTACCACCATCTTGCAACATGCCAATTCTTCTGACCTTTAAATTGAATATACTTTAGTTGCCCAGGCACTTATTACATTTTTGAACTACTCTTGTACTTGTGAGTTTCTTGGCAAAAAACACCACACAGATTCTGTCTGCCTTTCTCTACTCCTACTCTATGAACACAGACACACAAACACATTAAGATATTCTGAATGGCACATCGTGTGCATAGGCAAAGATTCATTAAGTAAGTAAGTAATTAACCACAACATGGTTTGCTCAGAGGAACATCACCAACATTGGTCTGCAAAGACACTACTGTACAGTTAAAGGAAGGTACAAAATTGTATTGTTGTGAGTTGTGAGAGGACAAAGTCTTAAGAAAGGGCTTTACCAACACGTGAACTTTGATAGCTCACTTGTTTAATGAACTTTAAATACAGGGAAGACATATAGATAGACAGCATATTTGTGCTATGTATTACACTTTGTACAGGACAGTAACATCTGTATACTCTATACTTTTTCTCTGTATGTTGTACTCTTACCAACAAGTCCAGAAGCTACAGACAAATAGCCCCTCACTCTCAGTATCTCACTCACACTTACACACACATATATTGACTCACTCATTGTCACTCACAGTCACTCATTGGCCCTGACTTGTATTACTGTGCTGCCATGTGAAATGTCTGGTGCAGTGAAAATGGAAAGCAGTGCATTTGGCAAAGCTGGAGGGGAAAACTACCCTCAGTGGGCTTTGAATTGCCAAGGTCCTGACTAAGCATTGTAATACGGGTTTGGATGCAGCAACCAAATGTGCAAGGAATTGGATTTGACACTACTGACACCTTGTTTTATCCTTGCAAATACATAATGTACAAAAATAGAGATCAAAATCCAATAGCCATACACGGTCTAATAACATCCTCTTATACTGTAAAGGATATTGTTCAGTAGCTGCAAAGGGCTTAGGGGTTAGCCATTTTGGTTTTGCACTATGACATCCTAATTTGATGACAGGCAGTTCCAAAATGTAATGTTGAAAATGTGTCAAACTGGAATGATAATGAACATCATTACAGTCATGAAAACCTCTTTGAGACAGTAGTAGTACACCAGAGGACAATCTGTGTGATGGTTATAAAGATGAAGAAAAATGTACAACGAGCAACTAACTACCCAGTATTTAAGTACCCATAATCATGGCAAAAGACATTTCTCAAGATTATTATACAGCAGTTCTCACAAGTACAATGATTAAAAAGTATAAGAAAGAAAGCTAACTAACTGCTTTGTTACAATGCACTAGAACTGTCAATATTACGATTCTTTGATGTACACAAACCATTGCATAATGATTAATAAATAAATACCTCACTATACTTTCTCTCCAAATGACATTAACAAAAAACTATCTTCAGAATAATAAGAAGAAGCTTAGTCACACCAACTACAATAAATTATATACCTACAGCAACTCTGTTAAGCCAGTGGTCATATGAGCAACACTATCTTTAGTGTTTTTCCCAAAAAACAATTGGCAGGCTGCTGCTCTCTCACTGCTACTTAGCCTCACTGCTGTACAAGAAAGACTACAAATAAAAATTATGCTTCCATCCCACTTGCACACACTGCTTTGGGCAGACTATCATTCCCATTAAACTAATAACAGTTAGCTTCTTATCTCACAATGTCTTAGCAAAGTCACTTCCACCCTTAAACAAAACACAATGTCTTTGAATGCTGGGACTTAATCTATCACTGAAGTCCAAATGAGACTGCATAATCCTCTGCAATTTGCATTCTTGTATTCTGCATTACCACTGATGTCTACTGTGTTTTTTAGTACACAAATGTCTCTTTTTGAGGATAATGATGCTGTGCTTGAACTTCACAAGCAGGCAGATGTTTTTTTTTTCAATCTTACTGCTCAAACAACAAAACCACTGCATTTAGGATCTAATGCAGAATGACAGTCTTCTCACAGCAAGCCTCTCAGCCACAACTCACAGTTAAATATTCTAATTTAGATATTTCAAGTTGAATTAAACATGTTTGAATCAATGGAATAGATTTCTCTTAAATATTTTAAATCTATAGTCAGTGACAGACCAAAGGGTGGGTGATAAGCCATATTAAGTCCTTTCAGTTAGTATTTTCTTATAATAATAGATCACCTGTTTAATATTTATGGAATAACTCCTGGAACAACACTAAATTTGTAACGAGTTCGTAAAAAAACAAATTTTTAAATTTGTTGGGAATTTCCAAGTTTTTGCGCCTTTATGATGTGATGAAACCCAGTTTGTTCTTTTCTTAAAGACCCAGTAACCGTAATAATTATTTCTTCTGTATTTAAAAGGGTTACATCAGTATTGTAGTCAAATACTTTCTCAGTTTTTATAGAAAAAAATGTCTTGCAGTTGGGTTAATCTGTATCTGTGTTTGTATCAGTTGGGTAAAAATTTTTTAGGGCTAATGCTGTTAAGACTGGCTTTACCTGGAAAATACTTTGTAAACCTTAATGGTAGGAAATTTGCAAATAACCTCCCGACATCAGAGTGAACACTGAAATATGAAAACTAGAGATTTCAAACAGACCTTCCACTTTTCAGAAATGCCGTGTTTCAGTTATTTCAATCTTGACAGAGTAATTTAGTGACTGTGGCAAAATGGGCGGAATCTTTGATGCCTGACAGTTCCAGGAGGATGCCATCTAAATCAATATTTCGCTGCTGGCATGGAGTCCTAAGGGTGTTTAAGGTTTTTTAGTGTAAAAGTAGCCCCCAGACTATTAGCCTGGATGGCAGACAATGATGGAAGGTAAAGAAGCCGAGGAATTGCATTATTTTGTTATCATCTTGAGAGTCAGGCATATAATTGGGAATAAAGACTTATGAAAGCATTATTTAGCTGTCAAGGTAGTGTGAATAACTCAGCATGTTCTTTTTTGACAGGATCTGCAGGTAAAAAATGTTGGCTGTAGAACTATTGCCAACAAACAGACACTTTGTACACTTAAAATGTGTGCATTGTTGTGGAATAATGGCTTTATTGGGCTTTTGTGATCATACTTCTTCTTGTCTCACTAACATTAGTACTTGGTTGCGTGAAACTAAGCACACATGTTAGTCACCATGACACCATGCAAGTCTGCATATCTAGTGGCTACTTTTGGACATTCACATTATTAAAGGGGAACAAAAGTCTACCTCATTCAACATTTGCACATATAGAGTTAGCTTATTAAACAAGATAAATAGGAAACTTTATTACCAGAGCTACTTGTTTACTAGTTTTCAATCAATCAATAACAACTCTATTGTCCCACACGGTCAACATAAAGTGCATCAAATAATTTGGGTGTGGGGGATGCCCACACCTTCATTGCTGTATTCTCTCTCTATGTTCACCAGAGAGTTTAACCTCCATGTTGAACATTCTTTGATGGTAGGAGAATTTAGCCATATTTATTCAGGTTACCTTAGTAGTGGCGTATGTTGCATCTTCTCTTTGGGAAGACCCATACTGTCAAAATCTCACTCAACATATAGGCAGTGGTTTCACCACTTGATTG
The DNA here is from genome assembly GCA_032362345.1 of Sandelia bainsii. Taxonomy (NCBI): domain Eukaryota; kingdom Metazoa; phylum Chordata; class Actinopteri; order Anabantiformes; family Anabantidae; genus Sandelia; species Sandelia bainsii. Next base: position 20,329,321 of record JAUMHL010000027.1, read on the forward strand.
TCTTTACAAAACTCTCACCATACATTTAGTAGTCAACAACTGTATGATGCTATTTTATCATGTAAAAAGAGCTATTGCTGGATTTTGCCAGCAAGAAGAAAATGTGACAAATTTGTTTCTTTATAGACAAGCTATTACGAGCTACATTTTGGTCTCAGACCCCTGCAGATATTCTGCTCATGGCCTCCAAAACAATGGCTGCATTTTTATTAATTTTTTTATCTGCAGGGCACCATTCATCGCCAGTCCTACTCGCCTGTCATCGCGTCGCACAGACAATGGCTTCCTGACATGAGAGCTCCTTGTAAAAGATGCTGCCAACCCTCAATTTCTGTGCAGTACAGATAGAAATAAAAATGTGCACAGACAAACTCAAAGTTGCCACAAACATGTTGAACACACACATAGGTGCTTGCACACAAACAAACACACATCTAATCTGGCCCTGAATCAAATCCCATCCTTTTGTTTTTCAGACAGTAGAGGAGGGTAAGAGAATGATATTAGCTTTGGAGTCTCTCTCCACTCTTCACCAGCACCACCATCATTCCAAAAGGTGGAGAGATTTCAATCACTTTATAGCTTCTACCATGGCTTTAGTAAATTGTTGACAGCCAAATCCGTGTCCATCCACTGAGTGATTGCACGCTGAGAAACGTATAATCTTATTTTCTCTTCAGCTTCGGACTGCCTGTAAATGAACAGCCATTCGGTTTATGTCCTTATTTTGTCCTATGTGATGTTGCATTATATACAGTAACAAGGGTATTTCGTGTTTTGAAATTTAGTGAAGAGCAGTATGGAGCACTTTAATCATCATTAAAGCCTAGTCTTATAGTATGAACATGATGCAATTAACTAACTTTACATTTCACAAGGGTTTCTTATAAAGATGTAGATTGTCAGTGGATTTTGCTGATGCCACATACATAAAAATGCTTATTGAAGCCCAGTGCATCTGGCTTATTTTCCAGTGTCTGCACTCTTAATGCTATTCATGCATTTAATATTGTACTCAAAAGCATGAGTCATGGAATATTATGAGATAATGTATATGAGTGCATCTCTTAAAGAGGGACTGCTTCATACAAAAACCAAACTGGTAAATTCCTAGAAACATAATTAGTAATTTTAGTAAAATATTACACCTGCACAGTCTTGTTTCTCCTTGGTATGAAAAATAAATGGGAGAGAAAATGTATTTTACTGTACATAGCCCATGTAAATGGTCAGCCCATTTGAATTTTGAACAATACTCATAGGGCTGTTTGGCTATTTTCATTTGTTGTATTTAAATTAATATGTTACAATATTTAAAATCAAAACTGGTGTTTCTATGCTATTAAATGTGGCACAGAGAATAATGGATTAAAATTATGTACTTATTCCAAAGAAAACTGTTTTTTTTAAGTGAAATTGTACCAACACATATCTATTGTACCTTTTGATGAATTACATGAAGAAAATAATATACCTGAAATCCCTTAGAAGCTGTGTGCAAATAACTAGCTGTTCAGTCACATTACAGCTATCCCAGGGGTACATTTTCAGTGCCTTCTTTGTGATTTTTTATGTTGTTTGTTCTCTTTTGTGTACTGTAACATAAAAATTCACTCACCCTACTTATCCAATATTTTTCTGTTGACCCCCTGTTATCTCTATACACTATATTATACATAGCAGGTTAACTGACTTACTGTCGTGTAAATTTACTGACTTTAATCATATTGTCATGTTGTTATCGTGCCAAATCAAACTTTTACCCTCCTACCCTTGCAATGTCTTGAAGACATTAGAGCTCCATTGGGGCATCAAAAACCCATTACTTTAAAACATCATTTGTTTTCTTAGCATAAAACAAATGATGTAGTATTTATTATTTTCATACCAAGCAAATGATAGACAGTTCACTTTTAACCACTCATACATATCACAGTGAAAATGCCTGAGTTTGCACAAAGTTAATGACTTGCATCTGATAAAACTGACAAATTGGCGACATGGGCCAACAAAGTTCACACTTTGTCATTTCATTCCTGGGAGCTAACACCATTAAACCAAATACACTAATGTAATGTCTTATAGGTCTAGTGTCTACATATCTCTTTTGTAAAAAAAAATCTATACTATAGGACTTACTTTGACAAAGTGTAGTTCACTATGACACTTTGTGGGTAACATGTTTCCCTCTGAGCTTACTACACTCAGCTGTAAATAATCACATTATCAGCTACATGCTATTGCTAAATGTATTTTTGTGTCACTACAGTAGATTTTTAGACCTTTTTTAGACAAATCTTTTAGAGGAGTTCCCTCCTACAAAAAACCTCACTCAGTCATCAGTGCTTTTCTTTATCATAATGTCCTGTTAGAAACAGTAGCATAAAATATGTTATGTGTATTTTTCCCTGTAGCTTTATGTCAGGTTTGTGGATAGATACAGTTATGATACAACATTTGTTTGACAAGAGCATGGGAGAGCAAGCAGGCAATAGCAAAGAAAACCATTTAACCTATTCAACCTCTCTAGACTGTAGAAGCAAATACGTAAATGCTTGACCATATACATTCAACCACGTACACACACACAGCCATGCAAGCAAACTGTGGAGAGCTTGGATACAATATATGTTGCACTCAGTCTGGCTACTGCATTGTGTCAGTAGAATCTCATTATTTCCATGCAGTTTCTGAGGCAATTAATAGGTGGGGAAATGCTGGCTCTCTATTGGGTGGCTTTATTTGTTCCAGGGTTATGGCCATTTCTCAGTGAGTGGCTCTGAGCAACGAATCAGTCCCCTCTTGGCGTGCGTTTGCTGTTTTGTGTGTGAGAGTGAATGTGGGGGTGCAGAGTGCATTGGGATCATTATTAGCAGTTTTACTGACGAAAAGCCAATGCTGAAAGTACTGCTGGGACTTTAAGTAAGTGACTCACGGGTCAAATGTCAAAGAGGACCCTTCTTTTCTTTCATCTGGTAATTAGAGACAGCAGAACTAAATGGCGCTGAGTAGAGTTTAGTCAGAAAGAATACAGGGAGCTTAATTCTGACCCACTTCACCTTAACCAAGTTTCTGATGTTATAACATACTCACCATTCAGAGGGCTGACTGCACTTCAATGTCACAAGAGATGAGAATTTTGCATGGTAGTGCTCACTAGTAGGAATGAAAGTATCACTAACAATTTAATTCCGGACTTAAAATAATGACTGTTAACTCAGCCCATCTAAAGTTAATCACAGAGCAATGTGTAGCTTAATGCACCAACAGTAATAGCGAATAGTGATGTGGCTTGATTGAGGCTGTCTACACTGCTCATGCGTCAGCTTGCGTGCCACATGAAAAACTCAACCCAAAGCATACTGTTACACTTCAAGTCTGTTTTTTTTTTTAGGTCTATGCATGTAAACTGCTCCACAGAAAACACCAAATCAAAGTATTTGTACAGAAAATATATGAAGAAATATACGAAAAATATATGAAGTAAAAGAAGCTCAAACAAACAACCGAGCTTCCAATGATACTATTCAATTCAATTCAATTCATCTTTATTTGTTTAGCGCCAAATCATAACAAAGATCATCTCAAGGCACTTTACATAG
>JAUMHL010000027.1:20333022-20344218 GCA_032362345.1 Sandelia bainsii
CGAGTGGCAAACAACACAACGTGTAACAGAACGATCAGTGTCGGCAACAGGAAGTGACGCAATACGCCTACCGTCAGTCAGCCAATCAGAGGACTACTACTTACCTATACTCATAAAACCTGAGTTTGTAATAAGTAACCAGTGTTGCGTGACTTGTGCAATGTTCACACACACTCTACACACTGCTTACACTACACTTCTGGTGTAGACATATGGGTTAGTGTCTCTTACTGATTTGGATTATAAGTGGAAAAAAAAGGCAATGTGCATAGTGGAAAGGCTAAAGAACTAGCAATTGGGCAGGACGTTGATGGAAAAACATCAGATCATTAATTAAAACAATAAATCTCAAAAAAAGAGCTACAACTAAAGGGCAAGAGAGAAGTGAGCCAGTTAACTGCAGCAGGAAATAATCAGCAACACAAAGGAGTGGAGGCAGAGGAGGAGAGGAAACCTGAGCAGCTGTCTGTATCTATTAGTTTTATTTATTCTTTATTACACTTCACTCTTATTGTGATTTATTGTGATCTGGGTAAAATGTTTGCTCTTTGTGCAGGAACATAATTAATGCATGAGACTATGGATCACAATAGTTTCACAACCCCCAGAGAAACATGTTAAAAACATGGTATGCTGTATGATCAGAACAAAAAATCTGTTTTGTATTGCATTTACATTATATTTTACACATTTATCTTGGCTTTACCAATCCTAGTGATTGATGCCATGCCATGTCATTGTGATTCAGACATTACATACAATACATCATGTTGCAATGCAAATCTAGTTTGGATGTTCACCATCCTGTTTTCTAAGTGTTATTTTCTTTTTTCTCCATGGCATTTTTTCTCCTAGCATTTACAGCTTCTTGCCTCAGAAGAGCTATTAATAAAATGGTAGGTGACTTCTGCTGCACAAGGAGACCCCTATGGTGTTACATTTCATTTAGAGAGTTATGGCAGACACTGATTAAACCATCATTAAAAGTTAATTACTTGCCTAGACTGAGGAGGGAAAGCCATGTACAGTAAATAATCAAACATTTCTGCCCTAACATTTGCACCTGTGATATTTGCATCTCATTCTCTATGTTAAACCAAGTTAAAGCAATCTGAGAAAAGGAAATGTGACAAAATTGATTCACAATATTTACCATACATTTACCTATAATAGTACAGCAATCTGACCTTCAATATTTAACAATATTAGTATCTCATGTTCAATGAAACATTGAAACCATTTAATATGTCATATGATATTGTCATACATTGTGTGACTCCTGAGAAGAATGCCACTGTTCAATAGTTAAATCCACTGAGAAGAAGAATGTGACTGACCAGACCAGTCAGACCAATAGCCAATTAGTACAGGATTTCCTCTTTAAGCATGTCAATGAATGGGTTGTGACATTACTGATTCTATTTCTAGTCCAGTTAGTTAAATTACTCCAGGACTGGCCAACAGTTACTAATAGTTATATGGAATCCAAGAAAAGCTGCATGACTTAGTAGTTGGAAAATGACATGTTACATTGCCAAAAAAAAGCTTGCAAAAATCTCCTGCCTAACACTGACCCACTTATCCTAACATAACCACACAGAAAATATGTCAAGCTCAACATTCTTTTCGTTTGTAATCAAATTCTCCCAGTTCTGTATGTAAAATATAAAATCAGGTTCCCCTAAAAACAGAATCCCATAATCACTTTTCCTTAATGGGTTTTCTCACACTGTTCTCTTGCTTCAAGTGCATACTCCTTTTACTGGAGTCCTGACTCAGCACTAATCTCCTGACAACAAATTCCCTTCCTTTCTCTCACAAGGAGGAAACAAATGTTTACAAATGTCATGCCCCAAATTAATGCAGACATGCCAACTCAAACTCATTTGGCCAATCTGGGAAAGATGAGTGACTAAGGACCTTTCAATTTTACGTTTTGACCTTTCATTAATTGGCTTTATCTGACCTATTAGTATAAATTCCAAAACACGGTGCCAATATTTGTCATTTAAGTATTGTTATTCAATTCAGAGATTTATTGTGACATATATGTGCTAAAAACCTCAGTTTGCTCAGTTATGTGAAGATCTACATTCTTTAAATTTGAATATAGTTGTGGAGGATATCTGCACATTTTATGTTGAACATTTCAGGTTTAACAAACAAATCAAGGGACTCAGGCAGCCTCTACTTTTATTTCATTGCAGAGACAAAAATTGTGTTTCTCTGGGATAACTCTGTGGGTAAGAGCCACATAGTAGACCAGGGTTTTATAGTTGATGGCTGAAGTCAAACAGGAACTTGACACAGCCTGGGCAGGAATCTCAGAATTAAAGGTGAGACAGGTCACCACAAGTATCCTACTGATACCAAAGCCAATAAACATTTGCTGCTCTCAGCTGGAGACGAACCAATGCCACAGGGAAGCAGCCGGATTAAAAGGTCTCATGAACGATTGACAGGGCAAGGTGGGCTCAGCAAAGTGTCTACAATGACTCATGCTGTGTCACCCTGCATTACCAGTGGTGTATAACATTTCTCAGCTGAAAACACTAGTATTATTTTTATGTGATTCTTTTCCTTCAATTAAAATGCTGAGAAAAGTAGGTCTTTCATAGTGTTTCACAAAGAAGAAACCAAATATTGTTGCTAGTAATCAAATTGGCTCCTGACTGTGTGCACAACAAAGAAAGCTTTGCTATCCTGTTTCAATTAAAAGCCAAAGTAGTTTACTGCCAAGATTAGTACTGTAAAAAGACCATTGAAATAATCAGTAAATATTAATAACATAAATTTAGTGTGACTCAGAAATTGGGTTTCTGTTTGGACCCTCTACATGTGGTAGCTGAGAGGAAGATGATGTCCAAACTCCTTCTCAATCCTGGACAATCCATCTCACCGACTACACAGTGTGCTGGCTGGACACAGGAGCATGCTTAGCCAGAGACTGAGCAACATCAAATGCTCTTTTTCTTTCATTTTGAACTGAGAGCAGCTGTAACAAGGCAAAGCAATTTCCCTCTGGGATTAATAAGGTTTTTTGAATCTTGAATGTCATTCATCATCTGTTTACCCCTCATTCTTTTTTACCTATTTTATCTATTGTTGGCTACCTAAATAATGAAAAAGCTAACCTTAGTGGCACTGTGGCACTAAAATAATACCAAAGACTTCACCTTAACCTAACGCCAAATGCTTGATAAGCTGATTCACAAGTTGAAACTGGGGGCTTTTTAAAGACCATATGTTTTCACTTATGTGTCGGCCCTGCGATGGATTGGCGACCTGTCCAGGGTGTACCCCGCCTCTCGCCCGATGACAGCTGGGATAGGCTCCAGCACCTCCCGTGACCCTTACGAGGACAAGTGGTTAGGAAAATGGATGGATGGATGGATGGATGTTGTCACTTACCCCAAAGCTCTCCTATTGCATAATGCAGAGTACTGTGGCTCCACACTGTGCACCTACTGAAGCTTTTAACTGTGCCAATCTTAAATGTGACCCTATAATTCATCTCTCCTTCTCTTATGGAGCAGAACACATTCACTTCTTCTACCACTATTGTAAACTAGCCTATTGAAATACAGGAAGGTCTGAATGTGACCTTGCAGCCTCTTGAGTCCTACTTAGTACTTTACGGCTAAGGTTATTGACACAATGTTGTGGCATTAAAGACCCTTGAAACAAATAGGCAGTATAATTACTTTTGTAAGGAAGCCTTTTTGAAGTCTCAGGGGTTCTAATGTAATTCCCATGATAGTGCCATTATCTAACATTGCCTTCACCTTTCTACCATGATATACTCAGAGCTGAGCAGAAAAAAAGAAACTACTCTCTGAAGGTTCTGGCCTGTGATCACCCGGATGAATCTTTTTTGGATATGATTCATTGCCATTCACTCTTTTTTTCAGTGGTCTTCTTTCCAGATCATTAAAGCACCTTTTGGCTTGAACTTTATTGTGGTACAGTAGCCCTCCACCTGACTACTGATCTCCACCTCTGGTATTGAGAATGGATCCTTCATGTTCTGCAAAAACAACACCCAACAAATTGCTTCTCAATAGGGAGTAAATGACTGTTTCACAATCAATGCTATTTTCCTCACATGCAACACATTTGTTACTGCCACTTGGTACTACGGCAGGTTATTCGTCAAACAGCTGGTTCATGTATGCTTTCAGTGAGGCTGTATGTCTAGATTGGTTTCCCAATGAAAAGGAGCAGAGACTGAAGGCTCATTTCAACTTTAAAGTGGGCGTGATGAAGAGTCTAACATTACATGTGTTATTAAACACTCCTAAACCTCACAGAAAACATATAAATCTTCTACATGAAGGCACCTTCGAGGATGTCAACTTGATAAGAGTGCTGAAGACCACACAAGCGTTTCCACACTGCAATTTACTGACTGTGGATCTAATGGATGCTTCCTGTGATCTATGTCTTGTGTCATTGTAGACAACTGCTGGATTCTCCCTGCTGGTTGTCTTCATCACACTCACTGAAGCCAGTACTTGGACACCTAGTCTCATTAAACCAATCTGCTGCTCACTGTAACTTGCCACGCATTGTTGCCAGTAGACAGAATAATTGGTGGTATCAATTAAGGTCTGCTTATTGTCTGACCATCGCACCAGCACACTTCACTGCTCTCCAGGGTGGAAAAGAACAAAGCATGTCCAGCTCCACCTGAGTAACTCCAACCAGTAATTTTAGAACTAATTATGTTGTATATTAAGATACACTAAAGTCAGCAACTATTTACGCAAATTTTGCTGCAAAAATCTCGAAGACTATTTATTGTGTGTTCCTCTTAACTAAATGTGTGCCTTTCTAAATCAAATTATATATGCAGAAAGTATAGAGAAACAGGTTTGTAAGGAAATATGTGAGGAATCAAAACATCTTTCCATAGCAGATTCATGTGTATCACTTGGGATGAAAAAACAATTTCTTGACTTTGTATTTCTCTGTTACACCTCTACTCTTGACCTTGAGGAGGAATACCGCTGTGATCATTGTCTCTTTTATTCCCACCCGGCTGCACTGGCTTGAGAAAATGGGCTACACCTTGAAGAGGCAATAAGCAAAGCTTGCTAGGATGAATACTGTTTGTTTGTTTTGCTCTGTATATGCATGTGTGTGAGACAAGGAGAGAGAAAAGGTTTTATTTTTACACAGTGCATCACATGTGACAAAATCTTCTGTCATCAGCTTTGATCAGCATGCAAAAAAAACATCACAAATCCACAACTGAAAGAAATATGTCACAAGATGACAGCTTTCAATTGTAGTGGATGAACAGACTTTTTGTACTCATTACACACTGATCAGCCCCAACATTGAAACCACTTATAGGTGATGTGAATAACACTGATTATCTTGTTATAATGGCACCTGTAAGCAGCAAGTGAACAGTGAACATTACTAAAAGCACCTATAACTGGACCATGGAGCAGGGGAGGAAGGTGGTCTGGTCTGATGAATCACATTTTCTTTTATATCAATTGTCCAGGTCCGGGATGGCACCAGGATGCACTTGTGGAGTCTGGTCCATGGAGATCTCACCTTGCAATTGACATATTATGCTTTTTGGGGTTTGATATTACATATATGCTATAGCAAAGCTCCAAATCTATGAGTTTACCCATTATTCTGATTGATATTCTGACCTGACTGTGTTTTGAACTTTGGATTTTGGACCTGTGCCTCTGTCTTCTTGTTAATTACCCTGTTTCGGACCTCATTCTGCCTTCTATATCGGACCTACCCCTGATTCTGTGAGTTTTGATTACTCTGATTATCACTCTGACCTGGCTCTGTCATATGGATTTTGGATTTGATTTTTTTGGATATTGGACCTGGTAACCAGCACTGTGAAATTCTTTCTGGATCTGACCCTGCTTATGAACTTGACCCTGACTTTGGAAAATCCTGAACCTTTCTGATTCTTAACCTAGTAATTCCTCTTGTAGACATCAGAAAATACCTGGACCTGTTTTGCTGCTATTTTCCGTGAAATATTCACAAGTAGAGACTTCTTGTGTGTTATTGTGTGCGTGCTTGTGTTTCTGAAGTTTTTTGTGTAGAACTATCTCCATCTTAATGACCTTTCTTTAAAAGCTCCATTTTGATTTAAAAATCTTACTCCATTCTTTTATACCTCGTTTAAAATTCCTTGCATTTCAACCACTACTTCTTGGTAATGGTTTGATCAAATAAACATCTTGCTTTGACAATTCAGCTTTGTTTTACTTAACTCAGCACAACCCACATTTGTAATGCTTGTAACTGGTATTTAATTTTACAACAATCAGGGTCATTCTATGAAGTATTTATATATAGCATAAAAAAACTTCTATCAACAGACGTTCTGCCAAAAGTCCTTATTGAGAGAATGGGTGTAGATTAAAATAGAATTAGCTAAAGAAATAGGTTGTGAGATATTCAGCAACTAGACTACGCACAGAGAGGCGATACCAACCGCTTATGTATCATAGCAGGAAGTATGAGCCAGTAGTTTGCCAGGAGTCAGGGAAACTGTGCAATTTAGTTGAATGAGTCCAACAAAAAACATCACACCAAACACCAATACAAATTCCACTTGAATTGCGTCGTAGTTTTTGAGTAGTTTTTCTAGGGCAGGCTCTAGAGATGAACCACACATTTTGTAGAATGCAGCAAGGTCATACCAGAGACAAGACAGAAATTATTAAGTTTTGTGTGTGTGCAATGGTGGTTGTGAGTTGCGAGGTTGCATTAATCCGGTTACGGAAATAGTATTGTGTAAAAGAAAATGATGCAGTTAGTGGAGGCAAGGTGGGTACTGATGGAAATTCTTCTCTTCCTTCCGCCTCTTTCAAAAGCAGACAGAGAAACAAATCATGAGTATACAGCAGCTTTTTGTGTCGGCTGGGATACATCCTTCACTGATAGCTGAGCTTCTCTCATGTCCTGCTGCGGCTTATCCTTAAATACAAATAAATACAAAGGTGTTCTGAATGTATAAATACAGAATTTTGATGTGAGTGGTCTATTCAAAGATTAAAATGGTCTTATCAACAGGGTATAATCATGATCGTAACTGACTTCACAAGCATGAACAGCATGGTAGCCTATAAAATAAAGAGATCAACCCATAACCAAAAGATAATAAGCTAAATCAAACTAATAGCAGCCCATGTGTCCATCAACAGCTATGCCCAGTGAAAGTGTCCTTGACCTTGAACAAGATACTACAATCCCACTGCCTCAATTACTGTAAATCAAGCCTGATAAGAGCATCAGCCAAATGTCAAAAATAAAATGAACATAATGAAAAACCATGGGTCAAATAGGACTTATCGTCAAATCTCAACAGGAAAAAAAATCTCTTACCAAGATTACTGACTAGAGCCATCAAGTGTTCAGTGTTCACAACGCACAGGTTATAAAATCAGTTTAGGAGACATGGTTGCAGCTCATACTGGATTTGTTGATCTATTCTTCTCCATTCTTCTTCTTTGGAATACAACTTTCTGTTATACCTCACTGCACTTTCTATCAAAACTTTCTGTATTTTATGAATGTACATTAGATTTGTTCCCTTGACTCCAAACTGTATCTCTGTGTTTCCTGTTAAATTGCATCTGCTCCATCTGCTGTACTCTACTTCTTGTCTTTTAAATGCATCAATATTTTATGTAGAATCTGGTCTAAACCATTACAGCCAACCTTGGATGCGGCTCAGTAGTATAATCTTTGCTAGTGTTCTGCACCCAGCAATATGAGGGGTGATGACCTTTTCATGCACTGATGGCTTTGCAATCATTTTAAAAGCAGAATCTCACCACAAAAGTGCACATGAGATAAGAGTAAACCTTTACAATAGGAAGTTGCTGCTCACCCTTGAGCACAAAATGTGTTTGCAAATTCTACACATAAATCCAGCAAACAGCTAGAGCTCAAAATATTTGATAGCTCTACTCAATTCAGCCCAGCTGCACTTTTCTGATCCTCAAGCTTTGAACTTGTGACATAATTTAATGTAAAAAAACAAACTAAGAAATAGTCATTCCACTCCCTACGGTGGTTGTTCATTAATTTAACAAACACACTGACACCCTACTGTCATCTGATCAAGATCCTTTTGGAAATAATTACAAAGGCCATTTCATATTTAAGATGAATGACTATTACAAATCCATTTAGAGGACCATCAAAACATACATCATAAGCAATATGGATTAATTCCAGGGACATTTTAATATCACTCCCAGTAATGATGCATGTGTAATATGCACACACGCAAATTCTACATATTGTTGAAAAACATTACGTATTTACATTTCTGCTCCCCCTGAGTGTCTGTGAGTGTCCTCACATTCACACAGATACTAAATACCAACAAGTACTTCAAACTCCAGTTATGGTTTTATCAGGGACATGCTTTTGTGTATCATCATATTCTATTTACATACACCTGCGTGCATATGAATACACTGTTTCCATGGCAACAAAACCAATGGTAATCATAATGCTTTTACATGTACATTACTGGACAGGCTCAGTATTAAAGATATCCGTGCATTCCAAGAATCTTAGCCAGCTTTGTCTTTATCACTACCGGGTTGCTTATTATTTTTTTTCTACTTTACTGTGAGTCAGTGATATGAATCTTATTTGTCTTTAACACACAGTAGAAATAAAAAATATATACAGCTCTGGAACAAATTATGAGACCACTGCAAAATTATCAGTTTCCCTGATTTTGCTATTTAAAGGTATATGTTTGATATATATTTTTGTTTTATTCTATAAACTACTGACAACATAACTCCCAAATTCCCAATACAAATATTGTCATTTAGAGCATTTATTTGCAGAAAATGAAAAATGGTCAAAATACCAGAAAAGGTTCAGTGAAATCAATATTTGGATAATAACCCTGATTTGCAATCACAGCTTTCATGCAGTGGTCTCTTAATTTTTTCCAGAGCTGTATATATGTATTTTAATCTCAAGCACAGATTTCAAAGTGATCCTTGTGTGTTAACGTTGCATGTGTGATCATGTAAATATGTTTAGTTGTGCGAGACAATAGTAGCAGGACACTCATTTACCACAAAGCTACACCTCATAAATGCCTTTACATGACAGACATATGGCCCTTGCATCCTTTGGAAACCTGACCTTGAATTCTTGTTTTGAGCTTAGCAGCAAGGATTAGAGGAAATCTTCCACAAACACATTCTTTGCTCCAAGAGATTGGGGCCTATTTTGCCTCAGATTCATTTCAAAAACACAAAACAAGACTACTTTTGAAATGCAATCTGTAGCTATTGACAGAAGGAGAAAATATTGCGCAAGGGGGTGATTTTTCTCTTATCATTTTCTTTTCGTGTCAAAAGTAGGTCGAGCTGAAAGGCAAACAAACTTACTGATATTCAGCTATGTGAGAAGACTTTCCAGAAGTAAACTCTTGAGCAACATAACCTTCCTGTAAATAGCCCTTTATCTTTCTGATGCCTATATATGCCAGGAATGATTGAACTCCAGATGTGCACTGTATAGCTGGATGCCACTTGGATTGGACAAAGTAAACATTTCCTATAAATTTGCCATCACAGACCAAATATTTTAGCTATTCTAAAGTTGTAATGGCTTTATGAGCCATACAGTTTCACAGTTTGAGGTAACACAGATGCTGGAATGTCTCTTTCATTCCTTGCTTTAAAGCATTAAAAATCTTAATCTGCACCAGATGTAAACAGGGAATTTGGAGACAGTAATTACAGCAATCAACTAAGAAGGCATAATAAATAGGGATGCAGTAGCTATATCTATCTCAAGGTCAGTCCAGATTCCCCACATGCTGTCTTAAAAATCGAGTGATCACAGACTTTGAAATTCGGAGTCTGTGTGTCTGAATGTCAAATTCATTCAGTTTGGACAGTGTGAAATTGTTAATAATTTAATGATTATGGTTTAATCTTAAGCTCAGGCAAAAGGTTAAGAGGGAAACCCATTTGCAACAAAATGCAAAAGTTTTGGAAACTAGAACTAATAAAAGTCTGGGGTGATTTTCAAGTTTAAAAAAATTTAACTTAACTCACAGTAGCAAACATGTTAAAGTGGAATGTAAAGTTCAGTAATTGGTGTTGAAGACAGATGTTCGCACCAATCCCATACCTCAGACAAATAAAAAAAATCATGTCACTTTAATGTTATAGTGTTATTGTGGTTCCATGTCACACCATTAGTGAACTGACATGTGACTGGGAAGCTTTAATGCATCTCATAATCAGTGATGCACACTTTACACTTAGCACTAAAGTGGAATCACTTTTATTACTTTAGCTATATGTAACAGAGGGCCAGTTGTTGATTTCACACAGATACACGTCAAATTAAATGTACATAATAATTTTGGTAGCTGGCTATTTAATATTCTATATGTTGCATTTTATGTTTCTGATGTTTAAGATAACAAGTTCTTTTAAACCTGTTGCCTCCTGTCCCTTACAAGATGTTACTATTTTTTCCAGCAACCCAAGCAGGAAGATAAGAACAGTGAAAGCCCTTGATAATAGACAGTATGCATTCAGTGAAAGGTTACATGATGCTGAAGCTCTGCAGCTAGAATGCTAGAACAGGAATACACAGTGGTGGGCCTGGTATATTTAATGCCTAAGGCAATGTGATGAATGAAAATTTTTTGTTTGTTATTGAGGTTAGACTTCGTAAGTTTTCTTTAGTTTGTTGAAGGGCTGGACATGGCACCTTTGGTTTCATGCTACTATATATCATATGTTTACCACATTTGATTTAACAACAGCAGTAGATAGAGTGACGTGAAGAAGTTCACGACATAAGTGGGATGTTTCTTTGAAATTCATCACATAATAGACAAAAACAGGAATCTGCTGTATCTAGGCTGTCATAGGTAACTGACCACCATTGGAAAAAAAAGTTATTACTTGAAAAAGTAAAAATCATGCTGAATGTGTAGGTGCATGTACCCAGGGATTACAGATGTCCTGATTTTGTAATGATGGAAAAAAATCCATCCATCCATTTTCTTAACCGCTTGTCCTCGTAAGGGTCACGGGGGGTGCTGGAGCCTATTCCAGCTGTCATTGGGCGAGAGGCAGGGTACACCCTGGACAGGTCGCCAATCCATCGCAGGGCCAACACACAGAGACAAACAACCATGCA
>JAUMHL010000027.1:20344416-20372588 GCA_032362345.1 Sandelia bainsii
GGGAGCGAGGCAGTCAAGAGGGGGGCAATCAGATGAAATTGGGGGGCATTGAGTTAATGTTCTTCTTTCAAAAGACAAGATAATTTTTTATAATGGGGGGGGCCTTCAAAAGCATTGGGATGACGTAGGGGGGTGTTCATTAAAAAGAGGTTGAGAAACACTGAGCTAGATGAACCTCACAAACCGGCAACTGAGTATATGCAAGCTAAGAGGGTAAAAAACAAAAGTAACAGCTTAGTAAAAGCGTAAAATGGGAGGTTACTGGCCCATTTACTAGCTACTAGTTCATTCCTATATGCAGTGAAACTTTGAGAGACTTGGATGAATCCTAGACAAAAGCAACAACACACACCACAGTGACAAGTCTGACTTGATGAGTCCCATGTGTGGTTACGTTTATGCCAAAATAAAAACCAGTTTGATCAAAGATCATGATCTGTTTAAAAGTAAATAAAACTCTGTGTCTGTGTGTCACTGTTACATTTTTCTGTATTAAACCAGACCACAATCTTTCCCCAACCTGAAGCAAGTGCTGTGAGACCAGTGCTTGCCTTTAATGCATCTCATAATCAGTGATGCACACTGACGAAGGCAAGGTGAAGGTAGGCAAGTGAAATGCAAGAGAGATCAATCAATCAAAGCTCTTTTAACTGTGTTTTTTATGTGTTTTGGTTGCCATTTTCCTTTAATCCTTAGTTGTAATCACAGCTCATTTCTGATCAGATGGCAAAAAGAAAACAATACTGGGATGATAGAACTACACTCCTGTCTTTATTTTGTTGTGATTCAAAATCCACTGTGTAAGAAGATTTTGAAAGTGTTGCTGTCAAAAGTGTTCATACTGAATCTCAGTCCAGGCAGGAAAAGTATATCTTGCAAAAACAATTGCCAGTGTTGAGAGTTTGCATGGATTCTCCAAAAAATACAAATGGAGATTATAGTGTAGCTGATGTAAAGATATCCTTTGGTGAAATCAGAATATGATTATCCAATTTTGAGTTCTATTGAAAACTAAAGGCTACAACTGGATGAAAATTGTTTGCAATTGGACAAAGAATGACTCATTACCCTTAAAGCATGAGAAGCCAATTATGTTGCAGGTACTGAAAATAGACAACCTGCTTCACACAGTCGATCTTGGAGGAGAAATTCATGAGTTCCAGATCACGCAAATACAGTCAGGGTGTTTTACTATGTGTACAGACAAATCTTGTGTTTGGAAATTGACAGGGCAGCACATTTGATGTGTGATGAAAACAAGAAGTAGCTAAAGTTAGTTTTAACAACATAGTCTTAGAAGCTTCAATATGTACAGGTTTCCTTTAAGAATCTCAAACACAGAATTCATGAAGTAAAATGAAATATTTTCAGCTCTGAACTGAAAAATTAAGAGCACAGTGACTCACAGCCATTAACTAAATGACATTTCAGTGCATCTCAGTGTGTTTTACTTTACATTCCTCCCATGTCTTGATGCCATAGATGCAGTTTCATGCAGAGGAAAATCTTCATAATTCAAAGGTCAAGACATGGGGTTTTTGTATGCAAGGTGGAGTGCAAGCCATCGAACAAGAACATTTCTCATTAGAGCTCACTGAGAGGTGTCCCTTCATTGTTCTTATGCAAATGATGAATCATTTTTTGATGCTGTACATGGCTGGTATCCTGTGCAGAAGAATACATAATCTGCACTCTTAAGGCACAGTACAACAACATTTTATATGTTCTAGTCTGATGTTAAAGAATGAACTGACAACTGTTGAACTTTTCTAAGCTGATACATATATGCTTTAGATATACATTAATTGTAAATGTCCATTGTTAGTTAAACTACATGGCTTGTCTGTCTGATTGTTTCTGTAAAGAACTGTGAACTGTTAGTAGGAGTTTGAAAAGTATGCATCATGGTTTTTATCATGATTTCAGAAAAATGAAATGTATTTGGCTTTGAAAATCCACAAAAAGAAGGCTTCAAAATTATTGTCACATACAGCACAGAACAGTTTGTTCAGATATGACGAGAGTTACTCTCACTCTCAAACACTGATAAGAGGAAATATCACAGTGAATGAGCAAGTGAAGTGGCTTCGTGCACATTTGTTTCACCCTTTTAAGTCGAAATATTAGGATTTATTCCCACTGGGGGATGCTAATACTAACAACTAAGAAAATAACTGTAAATAGATGAAGACCTGACTGAATACAGATGCATGAGACACGTAGACAAAGTAAATAAAAAAAATAAATAGGAATCCATGTGTGGACTTGATCTTGATCATAATGTTTTGCTATTGCTGGGGTTGATTCTGAAATGAAAATCTTTGTAATGTACTAAGCACTTCTATATTAACCAAACTGGGAAAATGTGACCAATAACACACCAGAAATACTTCAAGAGACGCAGTAGCATCCCCCAAACATGTAGCTTCACCCAAGTACAGAGGTGATGGTGTAGCAATAACTTTAAAACCAGGTTAAAATATTTTTTTGCAACTTATTTGTCCTTATTTGCTTTGGACATAGATGTATGCTAAATGATGAATATATGCCATGTAGTAAATAAAAAACATATTGGAAAACCTGAAACTCACTATATTGAGACACCACACTGAAAATGTCCTTTTCAATCACAGGTATGGCAAGCATATCTATTTTCCCCATTGGCACTTTACGGCAGTGTTAAAAATATAAAAAAATAAAAGGCCCCACTAGCTCGCCTGCATTTCTCATACATCTTCAGTCATGCAGAAGGACGTCCGTCAGTTTTACTGCACATCGGCTTCCTCTCAATGCAGCATCGATGACTGATGGCCCTAAGTGCAACTAGATAACTACAGCAGGGGATGATAAAAATGTGAAAACACACATCCAAGACAGGATATAGGCCATTTTGGAGCAATTGACACAAAGGAGCTGAAGTAATGGCACTTCCTGTAATACTCCTCCCTTGAAAAGTGGAGATGTCTGGTCGTCTGCAGGCAGATAGTTACAGCCCACCGGACATTTTACTGAGGTACACTAACCTAATAGATCAAATTTTTTTCTCCTTAGCTCTTTCTTTTACTTCTCACTGCAGCAGTGTCAAACCTAAGGTAGGAGAAGCCTGTCAGGAAATAAACTTTCAGTCATTATCCTGGCAATCTGTAGCAATAAGAATCAATTGTAACAAGGTAGAGAACAGTGAGCTATTAGGAGGAGACTCATCAGAAGAGATGGAATAAAACAACAGTGTGGTGAAAGCAAGGTAATGAGAGAAAGTGAATACTTAAAAAAATTGATCGCTAGAGCTTGATGGTAAGTGGAGTATCAAAAGAAACAGGTGGTACAGATGTATAGAATCATAGGGTAAATCTACTGTATTTGTGTTAGGTGATCATGAGTGATCGTATTATATACTATTTCATTATTTGTGAATTTGTACATATGTTTTCTCATTAACTCATTTCTGAAACTAAATTGAACTAAATTGATTTATGATAATGCCACAGCTGCTCTCCCTGGGTTATAAGCACATTATAGAAGTAATCAGTTTAACCTTACTGTATGGAGTGCGGTCCAAAAAATTAATTATTGTAAAAATCAAAATTATTTCGCTTGAAGAATGGCAATCATAACAGCTGAACTCAGTATCACTCATTATTCATCAGTGAACAAATGTGTTTTAACAGACCACATTTCCAACAGATATTTTTATCAAAAAACTTGATCACATGGTAAAATTTCAATCTCCTGTAGTTAAAGCCAGCGGATAGTCCATATCCAAGTGGGTGTAAAAATCACTTTAGTGCTGATTAATAATTCATCTGTGTGTTGTCAGAAAGTGTTACTGGTTAAATACATATCAAATTGCTTTAACTCTGAGACCAGAGGGATGCATTACTGGAGATGATTTTCTTATTGACCAGCCATAAATAATGTTTTCTGCTGTTGATTAAACAAGGCAAAAGAAAAAGAAAAAGGGAGAATTTGTGACATTTAAAGCGGTGACAGAGAATTCTGGTTATTTTGCGTTGAGCTTCAAATTTAAATTCAGGGGATATAATAACAGTCTGGGAGCTCTGGTGCAACATGTTCTACATCTACAGGTGTTAAGTATGCTGAATTACAACAGCAAATATTGCAGCAAATGTTTTGCAGGAAAGATAATGACACCTGTATTATGTTTTCTATCAACATAATGAGGAATCTTTGTTATTTAATGCATTTGGGAACTGTTGGTAGTGAACATATCAGGAATTATTTCCCATTACAATGCAATTTGCAAACATAATAAGTGTTATATATCTTAATATTTTTAGCATAGAGGGTTGTGAAAAATAGTCACCTTTTCTGCACAGTGTTTTGAAATACCCTGGCCACCTGCTTGAGAGGCCACCTGCTTGTGAGACAATGTATTCTGAGGAATTCTTCTGTTGACATGAGGTGCAGTGATGTTGATTGACGTTGACTGATGTTGATTAATTAAGCCAATGAGATCCAGAGATGAGCATTTCAATATTTGAAGCGTGTGTTCAGATTGGTTTGAGTGCATGCAAGGCAGTGTAATGTTGTTTTCTTCATAATTGTCGTAAGTGGACTAATTGGTGAGTGGTCTGAAAATGCGTGAGACAAGACCTGCAGATTCAGTGCATTTTAGTGTTCATTTTTGCCCACCAAATTCTACACATGAAATTCTGTACACTGTGTGCTGAGCAGCAGGAATGTCTTATAATTTGGGTAGTGCAATAATACTCACAGGCAGTAATTGCTGGCCTGCTGATTCCAAAGAGCTGCTGGAGCTGCCTAGCGTGCAGAAGGCGGGAGGCTGGAGGTGTGAGGTGAGCAACGTCTCCCCTTAATCCACATACCCTCACAGCATTCACTCTTCAATTAATCAGTCACCTGCAAGAACCAAGCAATAGTGAGAACATTACTCCAATGCTAAAAAGTAGTCAGTAATTAACATGTATAAGTCTTGACATGTATTACAATATTTACATTTATGATAATGAAATTGAAAATATGAAGATATAAATGAATATATAAAGACACATTTAAATAATGTATCATCATATTGTATGTAATCATATGTAGTATACTGTATAGCCCCCATTTCTTCTGGCAATTCAAAATAACTTATTTAAGTTAATAGCCATTTAATTATGTCCCACAAAGGTAGAAGCAATTTGCCAAGGGTGAACTGTGAGTAAGTGGGTGTTTATACTGATCTTAGCTTCTATTGGAAGATCTCATATACACACCATCACCTACATAGTTTGGTTGTTGCACTGACACTGACACAGACACTTCTCCATATAAATTATTGAGTGAGAATTCACTGTTGTGTCCAAACCACAAGTAGCCACCACTTTTACATACACAGTCATTTATATATTATACACAGATATTCCAGAATTTAAAAAAAGCCTTACTTCAGTTTACAATGAACTTTAATATTCAAGTCAAGTATTCCTAGTTTGAACAAACAACATGTATGCAAGGTCATTTTTAAAACCGTCTGCAAGTGCATCCTCATTTCTCAGAAAAAAATAATAAATAATAATAAATCAAAACATTTTTAACATAATCGAGTTTGCATAAATGTACTGGAGGCATAATTGAAAAAAGGATAAAAACAGAACTGACATTTTCTATCACTAATGTTCTGACAATAAGAATATATTTACACATGTAATGACATCACAGTAAAGAAGCTCTTTACAAGAATACAAAAGTATTTCAGCTTTTCTTCTGGATTTCACATCACCACTTGCTGGCAATAATAACCACATGCTCCATTTCCCTCTCTGTGGGTGAGAGACGATCAGACTTTGGAAATGCCAAACAGATCTCGAGTGTTTTGAAGGTTGCAGATGCCACATTTAATTTTTTCCTTCATTACAGAAAATAAACAACAAAAAACTGTAAAGAACTGTTGGTGAAATTATTAATATTCAATATTCCTCAATATTCACATTATTTCCAATAACTTTTTTGACTGATTTTGATTACAACCCTTTAAATGGCCACAAGTTTTGCACATGAAAATAAAAGCATCTTCACAGAGACTTGGATAAAAAAAAAATCTACATCATAAAAAAATCTATATCATAGCTGCTAAGCTATATTTATCAGCAAGGTTTGCAAAAGGCAATGACCACGAAATAGCTTGGCAAACATTTGATCTTACACATTCTGATACATTCACATTGATGCATTTAAATCAGAAGGGATGTTACTTCCCTTTGATTTCCTGGCTTGGAAAAGCAAAACCTTGGATACAAAGCAAAGTGTTGGAGCATCTGTGCTGGCATAATTTGTTTGCAGAGTTGTTGGCAGTAATAGAGACACCTTGTTCTTCCTCTGCAAGATGTTCTATATCTCATCTGCCTCATTACTGGCAAAACAATTAATTCCCAATGCATGATATTTGGTTTCCAATTATTTACTAGCATCTGTGTTACAGCTTAAATGTCACATTATGAGTGATGAGCAAGCACTTTCAAAGACACCAATTGTGAACCAACATACATTATTGTGCTATGTACATGAACTTTCCACCAGATACAAGTAGAAAAAAAGCCAGAAACATTTGAAACATATGGCAGCTGCCATTAAAAAAATAAAATCAGATGCAAGGATATAAACACAGTACTGTATGATGCATTAGATATTGATGGATAGGATCCATGATGTAGATTTACAAAGCACCAGAGGCAGTCATTTTCTAAAATAACAAATGCATATAATTAAATCTTTATGTTGAATTCCTCAATGTGCTGCTATGGGCAAAATTCAAAATGTCATTGGGCCTATAACAAATGCCAATATACAGTGGACTATGAAGAAGAAAACCTTATTATTCGTAGTACAAATCATTATTCATAGTACACAATACATCTATGTATAAATTCTGTGTTTACTCTGTGTCAGTTGGGTCTCAAAAAGCTGTAAATGAACTGATGAGTATACACTAAAAAAATCACAAAAATGGTAAAAGGTCTGGCAGCAAAGTTAACAAATGTCATGATACAGTAAGGTTCTGTAAAAAAAAAAAAAAAGTTTATTTTGTTATATTCTCATTGCGACCTTACAGTCCAACAAAATTACAGATTTGCACCATAATAAAAACATCTCTAAAAAGTAAAAAAAGCAAGAAAATGCTGCAAAATAAACTTCCTACAATTTAAATGTTTGCCATCTTTTAAATTACAGTAAACTGTTGTTTGTTTAATAATATTTTCCCATCTAATAACACCCAGTATAATCCCAGTATATAACACCAAATGCTTAGATTTCTACAATTAAAACAAACATAAGAAATTTAAATTTACATTCTTTAAGTCACACTATCTTATGTAACAGACACCATCTGTCACATTTCATAAATGTTGACACATTACATTACATTTTGACAAGCCGTCGGGGAAAATAAATCTGTGAGACTGATTATCTTCCTTCTTGCAACATATAACAGTGAACAACCTTGGATTGAACAAGGAAGAATACCAATAATGTGAATGTGAAATTAAAAACTATGAACATGACAGAACAAAAAGTAGAACTCCTAGCTTAAAGAATGTGGCATTGAAAGCAAGCAAACAGTTGATTAATATCCATACGCCCATCACTACAGTACCCAGAGGCCTCCCAACACATCTACTTCTCCCAGGACACTACATTATTTACAGCTGATTACTGTCAAATCAAAAAAGTTGTGCAAATCTGTAGTTCTACCAAAGTTGGGCTGTAAAATCACAACAACGATAAACAGAAAAAAATGTAATTTTTATGAACACTTACTGTAAAATAACATTTAGTATTTTACCGTAATTTAAAGTATCTGTTTGGCAACTTTGCTGCCAGACTTTATCCCATTTGTATGCTTTATGTTTTTACATATTCTCCATTTTTACAATAGCATATATGAACAACCACTATGTTTGGTATTGTGTTATTCTGATTAAAGAATCCTCAAAGCTGCATTTAAGCATTAATGGCATTATTTGCTGAAATAGTAAACATATTATGCTTGGCTTTCCTCTGATAATGTACAAGGAGCTGCTCGACTGGGTATGAGGGTAAGAGTGAAGCAGAGTCTGCTGTTGGAACTGTCCCATCCACTTCAAAGCCGTCAGCTTGGACATGCAAAAATGATTCCTGACATTCCACTACACTGACCAGACCATTGAGAATAAAATAGCCACAGCCACCGACCACCCCATAACCACCACTGCATGCAGAATACCAAGTAGTGAATATGTTACTTTGTGAAGTACAGCTGAGACTCAAAGGCAACTCAGATGCTTAACTGACATATTATGTAGATAGTGTCAAAAGGAAACAGGAATCACAGAATAACCTAGAAGCAAACAACTTCTTCAAGAACTTGGAGAAAATTGCAACTAAGCATACAGCACACAGATAATCAGAAACAGAAACTGAATCCCATATAGAAGACAGGGCTGGGGAGAGAAGATGAGTCATTGATAAACACCATCTGCACAGCATTTAACATTTAAACATTTAAAATGGAGTACAGGGAACTAAACGAAATGGAAAACTAGAGCACGATAGACGAAGGGGGTCTTGTGTAAAAGCCCTACTAGTAAGCTTGACAGAAAAGTAATTTCAAGGGTAAGAGTATGATATAATCAATAACATAAATGTATGCATAAGTGAATTATAGATCAACAGCAGCAAGGCTTCTGGGAATAAAAAAATAAAAACTTTTCTCAGTTCCTATCATGTGCTAGCATGATTTTACAAATCATCTCCATGAGCAGAAGCCTTTGCTACTGATAGCTTGGGACTTTCATTTTTCCTCCTGTGTCTGTGACAAGATTAGGATATCTCTCCTTGTGCACATGGATGACTGACTCCTTGGGGCCGGTCGCATCACTCTTGCACCCCCTCCCTCCATCCCAAGGCAGAAAACATTTCTATTTTCAACAGGATTAGCTCTCACCACAAGCCACCTGACAGGCAAAAGCATCACCCGCATGGCAAAAGCCTCCCAGGCACCTAGCAGAACATATCATGGCCTCAGTGGCTAACAGGGATCCTCGGGAGTTTACCTTACAGCGGCATGCACAGTGGGTAACACAGTCTTAGCCTCTTTACAACATATTTTAACCCATTTAACTAAAGCAGTAATTATAGAGGATTTTTGAGCCACAAGTTTCTACCAGTAAATAAACATTTAAAAACTTTGTTTTTTTGTGACTGGAACAGAAATGCACACATAAGGTCTATAATAAGACGTCCCTGGCAAGAATTAATAAACAACACATTTAACTTAAGACACATAACTTAAGAGGATGGAGTAGTGCAATATGCCATATTTTAAAACTACAGTCATTCCCGAGCAGCAAAGTAAATTTATAAACAAGCAAGTATTATGAAAAGTACTTAAAAAGTAAAAAGATATTATTATTAGTGAATGCAGATGTATCTGGTGTATCACTTTGCAAGAAAAACACTGTTATTATGTTGTTTATGATGTCAGTAGTATAGCAAACTCTTATCTCTATATGGGGATAAACTTTCTGTCAGTGTATTCTGTATTACACTGATACTTTTCCCTAATGTGGCCTCTGTAATCCCTAAAACTCCACAAGGGATTTGATACAAAAATAAGACTCTGGGAGACATGTATATGTTCTGAAATATACCCTGATTAACAAGCCAGCAAAGCATCAGATTTCTCCAAGCAGAGATTTCTCTGCTGGTTGTGAAATTCTAGGCAATGAGAAAGCTTTACCTCTCTGAACAATTAACAAAATCAACATTGGCTTAGATTGGTTTAGTCAATTGCTTCCACTCACAAGCTCGCAGACAGGAAGGGTTTTCACTGATTAAGTGAGTTAGTGTGTTCTGGAGAAAATGTATAAATGATAAACCTCTGCTAAGCTTGATTATATTGAAAACTAAATCCTGAATATTATATACACTATATCATATGCAAACAAATAGCACAGTTTGACATTTGGATGTCTAATAATAATGACAAATGATTAAAAAAAAACCAAGATCAACAACTAAACCATGAGAGTACATATTCAAATAACTCAAATAATGACATAATGCCTGTAAAGTATCTACTGTACATATATGTGTACGAGCAGTCTCCTGCACTTGATGCAGGTCAGCAGTATAACAGTATGAAGCTCAGTCATCCGACAGAATGTAAGTAAGGCACAGACAGAAGCATGTTCACTTTCAGTGAGATATAGCTGGTAGAGGTGGCACTTAATATGAGTGGTTGGCAAACATGGCAGGTCATTGACCCCACATCAATCAAACAGCAATGTTTAGGTTGTATGTGGAGGGATCAGGCTAACACAGAAAAAAGGCTGGGTCTCTTTTTCACTATTCTATTCCCATTTTTCAGTTCACCAACTGACATGAAGATTAGCAAAAGCATGAGAACATATGACAGGCAGCATAAGCGGTGTCAGGGACAAGAGCACTGAAAAAATAATGTTATAATTTGGTATTAAGGGGTGATGAGGAATTAAGTGTTGTCTTGGCACAAATCTTTATGGTTGTATCCTAAAGAATGAAGTAATTGCAACTGGATTACGTTTTCTGTTAACATACTAATCATATATTCACAATTAATGTAAATGACAAGTTTCAAATACGTTGATACTTAACATAGCAATGAAATGTACACGGGCAATGTACTTTTGTCCGCCACAATATACGATCTACAATATCCTGTTTTCTCTTCCACAAAAATATCCAAAGTAGCAGTTCAACATCCAAATATGTGACTCCAGCGTTAATAAAAAAATTTATGGTTGGGTTCAGGCATCACAGCACTGGAATAAGGTCAGGGAAAGATTAAGGGCTGGGTTAATAGACAAAAATGTAACAGTCACTTCACACACACAACACCTGCATTAAAATTTAAACCAAAACACGATCTCTCTCTAACCCTAACCTCAGTACTTTTCTTTCCTAAACCCAACCTTATGTGCAGGGGTTGGGTGCGGGGCTTCTCAGCCTTGCACGGTATACGCCCACCATCCAATCCAACCGCCTCCTTGCGACTCATTTTGTGTTAATAAATGTAGTGCTTCATTCATTAAAAAAATACCTTTGACCAAAACATGATAATTACGTTCGCTACAAAAACGGAATTGCGGTGGCAGTGTAGTTGCATAGGAGCGTAATTTTTAGGAGACAGAGTTGGCATGGTCGTTTCCCTCAATTGCAATTTTCCTTTCATCTTACTCACTCCCACTAAAGTTACACAGAAGGGTGCAAGGATAAGAAACAAGACTTGAGATGTCCTTCCTCAACATGGAGGAACAATCACATAAGAGACCTTGAGAAGCACTTAGACTTTGCAATGCTTTCAAGCATGACTCTTAATGAAAAAGAGATCATCCAAAACAGATGTTTGTCATCAGGTGTTGCCCTGTTCTTTCACACATACCGGCATCCTGTGCATCACTCTATGTGTATGGAGAGAGTTGGCAGAGATGTTTGTATGTTTATGATGTACTTAACAATACATCATTTAATATTGCACATGTATGATCATATTAACACAGGAAATGAAAATAAAAGTCATTTTCAGTGTATTACTATTTAAAGCCAGCTGCCTTTCCTCCTTCCTTCACCTGTCACATTATCCATAAAAATATCTGTACTTTGATGTGATTTAAATTCATCTCAGTTCATATTGTTCTTCCTCAGATTAAAAAAAAATAGTTGTAAGAAGAAAAACCTTGAGGGTACAGAGTTATGTGAACTACCTCTCAAAAGGTTCCAACAACTCAGAACATTAAAGGAATACCCTCCACCTTGACATTTGGCATTTTGATCTGCTTCCTCAGCCTGCTCTGTCACAGGGTAGTAAATGTTTCTAGAGTCCCACTTCTGTTAGCTTTATTTAATTAGCTACATTGCAGTTTGATTAACTGAAGTAGAATATCAGTGTGCAATATCTCTGATGATGGAAACAAGTTATTGGCAGTGAACAAATTCAGCAGTGACATTTTGTATTTTTGAGCTTTACACACCTGTTTATAAAGTGCAATCAGTTACAGTTAATATGAAACACTGAACATCGGGCTGATGTTTTTGGATTTAAAGGGTGAAGAGTGTAGGGCCCCTGTTTTACAAGGGCTTACAGTTTGAAACATGATTCTCAATGAATTCATACAGGGCTGGCCCAAGCCTCCATTGGGCCCTAAGCAAAATTAGAATTTTGGGGCCCCTCTATTACTGTCAACAATACAGATTAATGATCATTCACACACCTACCGTAAACTTATTTCAGCAATATATACAACATGCAGTACATAAAACCTTACAGTTGCAGCAGTGTTGTTTACATGACATGTTTTTACCCATCTATGGCTTTTAATCTGAAATGGTGGTAAACTCAGCTACAAGTGTAGCCCGGGGTTGATTTCCACGTAATATTCAAAGTGATATAGTACTAACTGGGATACTGAATGTCATAGACCACTAAAGTAACAAAATAAACCAACATAAAATGCATTTACTGTAAACACGTCAACTGCTTTATTATTTTTGGTTTTAAATAAACTGTAACAGCAATGAACTACAATTAAAACCACTTATAGAACTTAAATAAACAGTACCTCATTAATATGTTCTCTATATGAAAATCTACAAAACAGACAGTATTAAATAAAAATATCAAACAAATACTTAAATGATGACGTGAATGAACAGAGGTATGTGAAACAAGGTAACAAACATGGTTTAAAAAACCAAATACCAGGATCATCATCTGAGCTGATGACACGGGCAATGACTGACTTGTCAGAACCCTCTAGCGACTTTTTTTTTCTTTTTCAAAAAAGCAACTAGAAATAAATCTAGCGACTTTTTCTCACAATGAGTGGCAAGGAGGGTGAGTGCATACTGTGCAAGACCCGAGTTCGAGACCAAAGTCCCACATGAGGTTGGGTTTAGGAAAGAAAAATACTGAGGTTAGGATTAGACAAAGATGTTGATGAAAGTGTTTTGGTTTTTATCTTAATGCAGGCGTTGTGTGTGAAGTGTTATATTTTCGGCAATTAACCAGGCCACAGTCTTTCCCTGATCTCAACCCAGTGCTGTGATGCCTAAAGCCAGCCATGAAAACACTTTAATAACGCTGCAGTCACACATCTGAATAATGAACTGCAAGGTTGAATATTTTCCCTGAAGAGGGTTAATTTTAACAAACCTCTTGCCTTCACACATGTGGGGCGAAGTATCCCTGGACAAGACACTAAACTCTGAAACGTTGGCACCTTAAAATGCAGCTGCCTGTATACAATAATTATTAGGAATTAATAAAGTATCAATTATTATTACTATTATTACATGTTAGTATTCTTATAACAAACTGTGACGTTGGTCGTATGAGAGGGCTGGAACAAACAACTTGTACGGGCGTTAAAGTTGGAGAACTTCTTGATTAAAAGGGTTCAGTGGAAAACCACACAAAAAAGAAACTCCAAAAAACTCCAGGTTTCTTTTTCTGTTTTTGAAGATCTTTAATTCAAATATCAAATACCATATCTCCAGTTCAAATGGGCATAGGATATACTTAATCTCACATCATAATTGTCGGAAAAGTAGATTTCACAATGCATTGCCAGTAAAAATCTAAAGTGGTCTGAATATGCAGTTGATAAAGTGTTTAGTGATGAAGTGTTTATACTGTATGATCATTTTGGAGATTGTATGTGCTTTACAAAAGGTGTTTCTGTCATTTAGCCTAATCTCACTGATAAAAATAGAGTCTACAAAATCACAGACACATCACAGATGATTTTATCTTACAGGTATATTAGTAAAAAACAAGAACAGAAGTTTTTTTTTACATTTCGCTATCTATCCATCCCCAATTTATTCTCAACGTTCTGGCTATTTTTTAACACCTATTCAGTGTAATTAAAACACACACAATCCAAATAACACACACAAAAACGCAGTCAACCTCCCACAAGGCAACAGCAAACCTTTTGACATGCAAAAGCAATTATGTGCTCCTCAAGCCCTTGTTTTCACGGTTCATGACTCCTGCCCTCTCCAGCATCTGAATTCATTTTAATGGCTTAATTTAAAAGTACAACATAATCAAGGTAATTAGGGGAACCCAGCAAAGTTTGGGAGACTATCAGGTTTTAAGTCATCAAGGGGAAAATGTTGCAAATGTCGGCCATCAAATTAGTTCCCATCTCTAATTGAAGGGCTGCAGTTTAACTGGGACAGATGAGAGAGCTATCCAGGGAGCTCTGTCGGTCCACTTTAATTAATGGATAAGCAATTAATCAATTACTCATTTGTGAGGGGCAATTAAAAAATTACAAAATCTCATCTTAATTGTGGTATTTATTTGATTTAATATGCATTTTGGCATTCAAGGCTTTAGCCTGCAGCCACTGTGAAAGGTCCAGAGGTGTTTAAATAAATTACCATGCGTTTTGGTCATTTCAGTGTAAGGTGACAAATCTAAACTTTGTCATGACTCACCATTTGCACCTCTCCATGCCAATTTTTAGGTAATCCATCAAATAATTTTCTTTGCACCCACAAATTAATCTTCAGTATATAATTATAGTATCATTAAGGAGCTGTGTATCCCTGAAAATTGTGCCTAAATGATTTCATGAATCATTCCGTCCGATATGTTACAAAAAAATTGTGATACAGAATACACTGCCACTCTCACGAAAGAAAAGTTCAGCTTTGTTAATTGTGTTACCTAACACATTAGCACAGACATTTCTCAGATCAGTGAGTTTTCACCCAACAAAATCTGTAAAATTAATTATATATTAATGTAATGTGCTGAATCTAAACTGTAAATCCTTTCATTTTATTTTCATTTTTACTGTGCAGCAATGCAAAGAAAATTCCTTGACTATGCTTTGACTTGGTTAATAAATGTGTGAAATTCTCAAGGCCGATAAAACACCCAAATGTAACTTGGTCTTGGTACATATTTGCTTTAAAAAAATGTAGCTGAAATGCATTCATTCAGTCAAATACTACATTTTATAAATTCATACTGAATGTGTATTCTGATTCATAAACTTAACTAACGGTGGAATTTTAATCAAATTGTAAATAAGTATTAGGATAATCAGCTTTATTGTCATTGTTCACATTTACATGTTACAATGAAATTTGACTTCTGCATTTAACCCATCCCCCCTTCGGGCAGCCCGGGGAGCTAGCGCTGAGTGTCTTGCTCAAGGACATACCTGGTATGGGGGATGGGCTGGGATTCAATCCTGCACCACCTTCTGCATCCCAGTCTGATGCTTATCCCATTGAGCTACTTACTTACTGTAATGCC
The DNA here is from genome assembly GCA_032362345.1 of Sandelia bainsii. NCBI lineage: Eukaryota > Metazoa > Chordata > Actinopteri > Anabantiformes > Anabantidae > Sandelia > Sandelia bainsii. Next base: position 20,359,736 of record JAUMHL010000027.1, read on the forward strand.
AGTTTGGCTTAATTATTTCTGTAGAAATGTAATAAAAATATTTGGCATTAGAACAAGTTTACTAATTGGATCCAATTGTTGAACATTTTTATGAGCATTTTTATCGCATCCTTTCAGCGGTCATAAAGGCTACAGCATCTCCTTGAAGACCAGTGCATGAGGAGAGTGAATGAGTGAATGTCTGTCAAAAATAGCAAATAGCTACTGTGACAGGTGTAATAAGAAAATCAGTTTACAGACACAGCGTGCCCTTTAGGTTCAAATCAACAGCCAAAGCTTAGTAATGGCAAAGTGTCATTTTGCAAAACATCTCACATTGTAGGGTGTCAGCTTTTACATAAAAACAAATGAGCTGAAGATGATTCTAACTTTAAAAGTCACCTTTATGAGAAAGAGCAGATAAGCATAGGCTGTATTTTTCTGTGATTGATTTTAGACATCTATCTGTTAAAATAGTCAGTGGGAACATGAAAAAGTGATACATAGAATAACCAGCCATCAGAAAGTGTACAACAGTGCATGATTTGTCTACTCATTAATGCATAGCCACTAGATGCATGCTTATGCTAAGAATGGTCTGATAACTTTCTTGACAGAACAACCAAGCATAGTTCATGTTGACCTGTGGGCCTGCAGCCCAGTCATGAATATTAATTACAATACCAGGAGACCACAAGGAGACTCATTATAAAGCTGCACCATTATTACAGACCTAGTAGTTAGTTTGAATGCTGTAACCTCTGGTGCCCTTGTGCTGAAAATCTGATGGATTTGGCATCTTGGGATCAGGTAAATCATCCTCATGATACTGAATTGGGTGAGTAGAATTTTAACTTCTATTTTTTGTGTGGTTCTAATTAAATGATAAATGAACAAATGCTGCATTCGATGTGACTAATTGTTTTCCTTCGTTACTAGATCCAGATATACAATAAATAGAAAACAAAACAGGATTCCCAATCAATTACCACACTTTACCTTGAGGATGTGTTAACAGTCTTTTACGAACCTGTCTCATAATTAACTGGCAAAATCATAACAGCTACTTTTGTCTACATTACAAGCTCTCACTGCAGTAGAAAAATGTCACCATAAAGGATGCTGTATTGTGCCTGATGGCCAGATGTTGCTGTGACGTTACTGATTCTCAGAATGCAGGTCCTCACCTTGAATCATCTTCATCAACAAGGTCAGCAACATACATTATTTTATGCTGACTCAGGATCACAACTGCTATCACTCTATCTTCAGTGCCAGTGGTGACTTGTTTTCCTCATCTATTCTTCTCCCTCTACACTGATGGCCAGTCAATTACCTTAAAAATATCAACATCAAGTGCTTTCTTTTCTCTGTAAACAAACACACATATAATGCAGTGGCAAATTAAGCGGTCCCTTCCCCTTTAAATGTGATTTTATGGTGACACCAAAATCTGAGACACATTTACTGTTAGTATTCCCTAAGTGACACTTAGGCAATGATTTATATTAGAGCTGCAACCTGATACCATATTCAACATGCAGCACCAGAGGCAAAATATTCAAATTTATACCCAGAGACATTTAATTCAGAAATGGATTTAGAAGTGGTTCAAGGCAAACAAAGGAAAAAAGGGAAATTCTAGAGCAGCAGATGGTGTGAAATGACTTGAGATTCTGGTGTGAAACAACTTGAGATTTAGTGCATGACTAACAAAAAATGCTGCCAAAAGCACTTGAGCTTATTTCATAAGCACAAATGAGATAAAGTGCAATGGAGTGGCATTTCAAGGTCTTGAGATTAATGGTGCATGTAAATTTGTGATTCTGAAACATGTCCAATTCCTGACTGAGTAGGGCTACAAAAGTATAACACTCTGAATATACTGGATAGTAAGATAATAAGAAACTGGAACATTTATATACAGTCACCCTTTCTCGGTGGCTAAAATATTGATTAAGGAATTAAAGGTCGGCCAAAAATAAATGTCACATTATATGTGGAATGTGAAATGTGCAATATAATCATGGCAGCTCTTAGTGTACTGTACTTATCAGTATTTATTATACTAGATCAGTGGAAGAAATACTCAATCAATTACTTTCTGGGAAAGTAAATCAAAAATAAAACTGTGTAATCAGAACTCCACTTAAGTAAAGCATCAAATGTAAAAGTACTGATACATAAGAAGTATTTTACTCACGTAGTTGGTGGAGATGGAGCTAGTTTGAAATATTTACTGCTTTAGTTTTGTCCCTATAGATGTCAAATAACTGCACTGAAGGTGAAAGTAGGCCCCACATTTACTTGTCATTTAAAGTTGTTGAATTATTCTATTATGCTGGCTGAACAGCACGCTGTGTAGTGGGTGCAACAATTTGACATGAATAAATATGGAGGGGGAGATCCTTTCTCCCAGTGGCCATTAAACTGTACAACTCCTTCCCCCTCTGTTAGGGGGAGTTGGACTATAACTGAAACTTGATCAGGAATGTTTGACTGATTGCATCATCCCATCTTCACATCCAACTTTTGACCATCCTAATAATCATTTACGTCATCATTGTTTATTGTACTGCATTCCACCCATGATTATTATAAACCTCTTATTAGATTATCTTTGTTATTCTTCTTCATTTTTGTATTTGTGTTATTTCTTATTTGTGTTGGTGTGATTCTTTCCTTTCTATTTGAACAGAGAGCAGCTGTATCAAGGCAAAGCAATTTCCATTAGGGATTAAGTTTTTCGAATCTTGTCTGTGAGGCTTGCCTGGAATAACAGACTGAATCAATCTTATAGAGTAGTTAAGTCCTGTATGTAGTGATACTATTTAACATTTATAAACAGTATATTCAGTTCTGTCAACCTCCAAGTTGCAGTGTTGATCACTGCAGTGAACAATAGTTACAGGCAGCTGCATTTTAGGTGCCAAGAGTTTGGAGTTCAGTGTCTTGTCCAGGGACACTTCAACAATCGGGAATCGGGGGGAACTGGCAGTCGAACCACCAACCCTGAGGTTCACAGATGACTGCCCTACCAACTGCTCCATGGAATATGAATAATCTGTCATATGAAGTTATATTTAATCTCTTTATTCTTATTTAATATTGTTTTACACTAATGGGTGTCCACATGGAGGATTATCTTACACACTGCGTTTTTATTATGCGTTTTCTATACTCATTATAAATGCTAAAATAGGGTGAGTTAAAATTTAGTGTCACCAAAACGTAATCTAAATTACATATGGATTTCTGTGGTAGAATTTCTGTGCATGGAATATTTAATTCCATGTGGACCACTAATTAAATACTGAGAGCTCAAAATGCTTTCACAGCATGTGAAACTACTACATGCCCTGTCTTTTTTGCATTTTTACTGTACTTTAACAGTTGATATAATTAATAAATAAAATATGATCATATCTCAGATGACATGTACAGAGAGGTCTTATGATCTGAGCATAGTGGACTTCCCAGCAAGGACCCCAAGTCCCACCGTACCCCCATCTCAATGGCTTTATCTGTGATGTGCAACCGATTAACTCCTGCAAGACTGAATCAACTCACAGAGGGATGGGGGACTTGGTCCATTTCTTGCTCACTAGGAGATAAGCACTGTCTGTCAGCTTGATTGACGTATCAAAGAAGGGCAGCCTCTTCCATTGTGGGGGGACTTGAATTGAAAAAGATAGGCTTTCTTAGCCATCTGCTGAACTGATTTCTAATGTAAACAGGCCACACAGACACACACAGCAGCTTTGTTTGCAGCCATAAAGAAGTATTATGATACTGCAGGATTCTTAGTACAATAAGACCTGAGAATTGAATAGCAGACTTCAGCAAAGAGGAAGAGCGAGGAAAGGCTTGAGAATGGACTATAATGGTGGATTCAGGATGCAGGATGCATGTCTGGAATTAGTGAATGCAGTGATGGCATACATGATTTTGCAGAAAACTATGATCCAACTAATTAGTTTGAATCAAAATTTCAAAATCAAAAAGTTATTTTTGAAAGAGCTTTTATTCCATAACCCACTGACTTTTCTTGTTTGGTTTCAGACTCACACACAAAGGAAGCAAATGAAAAAAATGGCACAGCAGCAACCAACTGCTGATTAAGCAACTGAACAAATAAGAGTATAAAGCTTTGAGCAGCCCCTGAGTTATCGGTATTAATCTAAGCCGTTTTTTAAGAGATTTTTTCAATCTGCAGAAGCTTGTTGACTTCAAGGCATCACAAGTAAATAAAAGACTGTAAATACTGACCGAGAGGCCAACCATCACACAGCAAGGCAGAGCGAGAAAGCTTCACAGTGAAGGACCACGAGCAGATTTCTCCTTTGATACAGCAGCAGGCAGTTTGCCAAAACATCTTTACCCTAAATTCACCACTGCTCAAATGAGGCTTCAATTATTTAGCCAAAGACCATAGAGAAATCATAAGAAGACCTTGTGCACATTTTAGTGCTAACAAGGCTCTTTGTTGCATTTCTGTTTTTTAGGGATTTAGATGGTTTCCCAAACATTTGAGTGGTGACTTCTGCTGCAGGGAGTCACATTAAACACATTCACATCATGCCACTGCCAAAGAGGTTTGTCTGACAGAAGTTGACAGTAAGTGTTTCAAACCTGCACTGACTTCCCTTTCGGATTTCTGTTTGACAACACTTAACATTAAAACAAGCATAACAAAAAAGGTGTGAGGAAAACAACCCATACATATTGCAGCCATGGGCACGCACAGGACTTCATACATCAAAAGCTGGAGGGACTAGGCGGCCGAAAATCACAGAGGCTGTTTTGCATTCACCTCTCCGTCCTTCAAAAGCTTTGTAGGTACCAGCTCACCTGGACAAGCCACACAAGTAATAGGAAATTCAGCTCCACACCAGGAGCCGGCATTTATCAGACAGCAATAGGAACAATAGCATTTCACCCAACACCCTTTGTGTTTACAAGATTGATAGCTTTTAACAAGTAGTTAGTTACAGATGGGTCTTGTGATGCAGCTGCATAAGCAAAGTGTTTTCATGTTCAGTCAGTAAGTAAGTGTTTTTATTCAGCAGCTGGTACAGCTGGTATTATCTGATTGTAGTCCAATTGTTAATTAAAGCAGAATAAAGACAATTTGTCTCTGGTAAAAAATTATATTACTGCATATGAACACTGCAATATTACACTGAAGCATTTAACTAATGTGTTTCTGTATGTATAATTGGCTCATTTGTGTATAAAAAACAGAAACTCACCAATCAAACATCAATAAACATGGAGGATAGTAAATACAGTCATTGCAGGGCAAGGATGTTTTAACTAAGCCACAGCTCTTTCCGTGCGGACTTTGCACATCCTTACTCTCTTCAAACATGCTAGAGTTTGCCACCAGACAGGCAGGTCAGGGGGTTTAGTGACTTAAAATTGCCTAAACTTAAGTAGGTGAGTTCCTGTCTTTCTGTATTACATCAGTGATTATATATGAGCTACAGTACAATAATTGCCTGGTAAATTAAATTAAAACACTACTGCTCTTTTTGCCTAATAACAAATGTGTTTTGTTTAGTTCACTATTTGATTTCAAACAACAATCAGCTTTAACATAGCCTCAAGGTCTTGTCAACTGCTCTCCAAATTGACTTCATACAATTTGTTCATATGCCATTATGTCTGATTAGCTTAATTTGACAGTATACAGTCTTTTAGAAAAAATAAACATTAGTATTTTGCTGTATCAAATTATTTTAGCTCAGCACTGAAAAAACATTCAAAAAAGTTTGTGAGAATTAAAACAGAAAGTGTGTTTTTTCTTGTTTTTTTACCAGTCAGAAGTGCTGACCTAAATTTTCTATCTCTCTTACTTCATCCCTAAAGTCCAACCTTTTTCCCTGTTTACCAGTACAGCATATGCCACCTGGGAGCCATTATCATTCAGATCAAAAGACTGACACTCTGGCATGCAGGCTGCAACAAGATTGAGGGAAACCCTTTTTTTAATGTCAAGACTGACTTTAAGGTGACAGGGAAGATGTTGAAACATTAACTGATTATGCTCAAATCCAGCAGAATCGAGTAATACACATCTAAGTCAAAATGCCTGCATCAGTCCAGTTACAAGTCACTAAGATGGTTATTTGCCTTTCTTGTGAGATCATTATGTCATAAATCAAATGTAGCTGATAAAGATTTCATATGCTTATTGCCAGATATTATGATTAGACTGGAAGCCACGTGAATGGCTAGTTTTCACAAAATCTGCAATTTATGAACACTCAAAATAGAGGCTTCGCAGCAAGCCAGACCAACAGTGAAGTCATTGTAGTAGATATATACTCTGCATGGATACATATCAGCAAATGGGTTGTCCATTTTTTGTGATATAGGTATTCAGTATCAAAAGTTTCAACTACAAATTGGTGACAGCACAGTGAAAGGCGACTTTCAATGTGGTTGTGACATAAACAATCCATATTCTACATGTCTATAGAGGTTATTAGTCATCCAGGTAATGATTATACCAGAGATCCTATTTGTGCCAACTGGACTTGCTTGAGGTTCTTGAAGACATCTCATTCAAAATGCTTCATCAGGTCTAACTGACTTTTTAGGGAGTTCAGCTATTTAGCCTCTGTGGAGTTGCCAACACCTTGATGTTTGTTGAGATCATATATGGGTTGTGTCAAACAGGGCATTTACATGAACCTAAATAATCAGGTTAAAGTCAGCTTTCCTGAGTAAACTGATTTCTTAACCTTCATGTAAACGGGAAACTTGCTTTCCGTAATCAGAGAAAGGGATTAGAGAAAACTGATTTCGCCGGGCCTCGTTAATGTCTAAATAAGTAAATTTTCACCATGTATTTCTTTTTTAATTCACACAGATTGCACTGTGAAAAGAAGTGTTGTGTCCGCCTGCATGTCTCTCTCACAACGCTGTCAGTCAGCTCTCCCAAAACATGTATCAAAACAAAAGTCAGGAAACAGTTTTCTCTGTATCTATACAGTTAAAATCTGTCAATCATACTTTCAAAATAAGCCTAAAGTAGAGCAGAAATCAGACTACTCATCTGCTACATCATCATGCTACACGTGGATTTAACCATGTTTGTGCATGTAAACTTGTTCCCTGATTACTCCCCAAAAACTGGATTCTCTGAGTAACCTGGTTACTTAAGTGAATTTAAACACAGTCAGTGAGCAGCTGTTAAACTACTTGAGAAAGGATGCCAAGACTGTAACTGGGTGATGAGTGGTGTCGTAGACCACCCTCTCTGTTAAGTGATTTTGACATGGATGCTCTCCTTTACTTCTCTTACAAACCATCTGTAATCTCTGGACAGAACGTGTACATTGCTTTCTTCAAAGGAGTGTGCCTCCTCTTTCAGATGCAGATGGACTGCAGAGTCTTGTTCTAAGAAGCTGGCTCTCTTGTGTTTTGCCACAATTTTGTGAAGAGGTTGTTTTGCAACACTAATGCACAACAGCCTTTCAGATGAGAGGCAAGAATGTCTTCAAGTACCATAGGAGTGTCCATTTGCCACTGAATAGAACCATGTTCTATGACTATGTTCGATATATAGTGTACATTTTCTGTCAATGTCATACTAAAGTTGCAGTACATCTAACGTTTTAAATATAGCACATACTTGCCATTACCAACACATTTACAATTTACTGTAATGTAATCTACAGATATAACAGAATAACAAAACTGTACTCCACATAACCGATGAAGGCATCAGATGAAGAAGTCTACTACAATGATAATTACAGTATGTTGCTTAGTCATCACTCCACAGTATGCTTGTGAAACCTGTTAAACACAAACGCGAATTTCACAGCATCTCTGGCTCTGAAACAAAGTAAACTGCACAAAAAGCACCATTCACTGTAAAATGATTAATCTCTCATTCGATCTAATCTTCACCTTATATTCAACTCCACTCTCAAATACATAAACAAAGATTTGCTATAGAACAGAATCTCTCTTACACAAGTTGCTTAGCAAAAAGACTGCTCCAGATGCTTATAGTAGATAATCATCCATCCTGTTAGCAGCACAGTTTTCACAGCTGTGCATCAAAATGTTAATTTTCCCAAGATGAAATATTCTCACATTCTTCTATTTTAATTAGAAGTCACTTTTGCTCAGTTTTGAGAATATGTCATGTTTGTACAGCTATTATTGGGAGCTTTAAGGGGTAGCCTCACACAAGTTAAAACCTGCATTTGCAATAACAGATATACTCAAGCAGGATTTCTAATATTAGAGACATAAAGGAACAATGTTCATGACAATCTACAGCCACTAGTTTTTGAGGCCACTGAACAAAAAATAGCAAGGACATTTCTTTTTTGCAGTCTCTTCGCAATCAATAATCCAGAATCACTGGATTATATAAAGCAAAAAATCTGAAATGTTGTGAGTAATCATAGTATGTTACCAAATGTATGAAACCTGCAGTTTAAATACCATTATTTAATGAACAAAATGAAGATGGGTAACAGATGTGACAGCAGCTAGACTTTGTGTTCTTGAACAAGCTGCAGGCGAAATAACGTGTCTACCAGACCTAAACCAAAATGGCATTTAGATAAATTTGTTCACATAAATAATTAGATTATTAACAAGACACAGTGCAAGTAGAGTTGAACTACCTCAGAGTTCTTCACTTTGTTATGAATTGTCTTTTGCTAACATGTTGATGTAATGTAACAGACTGGGAACAGAATCAGAAAAGGTAGAGTCTGACGCTTATAAGACAGATATGACAGTACAGTGTATCGACCTTTTCACATTATGATATTTCAAAGTCAAAGTAATTCACTAAAACTGGAACTCAGCTTGACATTAATAAAATAATAGTGCTGCACCACAGTTAAACTAGATGACTCTGAGTTACATATATTGTAAGATGTCCACTTAATTACATTACAGTCCATTTGACCAATTGCACAACACTAATCCATGCACTACACTAGTCTATTTCACAATTTATTTTACAATATCAGTGACTTTTTGCAGGGCTATCTCTGGCTTCATTCAGTGACAGTGAATGAGGTGTTCAGATATTTAGAGATACAGTCGTGTGGCTTCAAGGCTATTCTGTTCCACAGTGTATGTGTGGGTATCAGTTCAGGTCACCACACAGCATTGGATGTTGTTTTGTACATTTATTTAGAGTTGCTGCATGCTCCTTGAATATTTTTCTCACTCTGAATTCCCATTTAGTGTTTTTTATGATATCCTCAATGTAATAGATGTGCTAGTACGTACATCTTGAGTGTGTGTAGGTTTATGTTAAGGCCACAAGTTTTAATTATAACTTTGTTTCTGTTAAGTCATGTTTTCTCAGTCAGCTTGGTGTGGTAGGTGGCTCTAAATACTACACTCGCCTCACTGACTGTTTCTATGGAGTTAAAACAGGTTTGTGCCAATCTGATGTGTAGTATATTTGAGACATGTCACCAATGCAGATGAGAAAAACACAGCTACACAGCTGCCAAATCCAAAATATTGTAATTTTCATCCACCATTGCTGGCACATATAACCTAATTTCAAGGTGCGTGATTGGATGCACCTTAGAAGTCATAAATAACCTCTCACCTTTGTCTACACACAGACTTATACCTACACTCTTTAGCTACACAAGCAGTGGTCTGTCAGCCAGTACCCTATCTCCCTACTTTAGTCCACTCTGGAATATATCAGCAATTACTGGATGTGGTACCATGAGATTTGGTACAGAATTTTCTTTTTCACACGCAATAAAATGTAATAACTTTCCTCTGAACACACCACGGTGATCTAGCAGTTAAGTCCTAGATGACTGAGAATCTTCACTGACATAGTATGGGGATGTTTTGCATTTACAAGAAGGTTTGACTGGGCGTAACTACAGCCCAACAAAACTCTTGAATTTGTATAGCACCAAATATTTTATAAAACAAATTTTATTTTTTTATAGCAATGACTAAGTCAGGAGAATTTCATGTTCATCCAAGCCACTTACAGTAAGTGCTCAAACCCAACATTATCTTTGGATAAAATGAATGACATGTTTACTTCTAGAACCAGGAGTGCCCAAAATAACTCCATCCACTTCTCAGCTCTATTACACTATATGACAGGAGAGTGGCTTTATGAATAGGAGACTAAACTTCAACGAAATGACTGGGGTTTAAATGCAGCATATGCCTTCCTCAAGCGTCCTTACAACACCAAGATTCTATCAGCAGCAGGGTACTGTTCTGCAGCTGACGCGATACTCTGACCTTCTTGTGAGGGAGGGCAAACAAAGACAAAGCTTATCTGCAGTGAGCAAGAGAGTATCTATAGCTTCTTTTAAATATGATTTAGGAATTTGGGTTGATAAGCTTTATCTTGTTTCTGAATGGACCTTACATATTTTAAGACAGTCTAATGTCGGTTAATCTTGGTTAATACTTGACGTTAAAAGGAGAAGAACAGGATTAAAAGAATGGAATGTCAGCCTTACTTCCCAACTCTTTTCTCCTGTCTTGTTCTCAAAGCTCCAGGGAGCTCTTGTAGGGATGGAAAAGGGATATTTTTAGCAGGTTCCACAATCCCTCCTGTAAATAATTACCCTAGTTGCTGTTGAAGCTGCCAGCTCATCCGACTGGATGACTGGAGCGCACAGCATCAAACATCAAAATAAAGCAAACGGGCAGGGTGACATCACATCTACACAGGTCTTTGGTAATGAGAGACCAAGGATACATGTTCACAACTCAACCTAATGGGAATACTGCAGTGATGGAATGGTGAGAAACGTGAGCTAGCACATTTTAAATGCACTGGGTATAAAATTCCACAAAAACACTTTGTGTGAATGATGTGAGTGGGAAGTGTGGTCATTGCACCAATCTGCTTAAAGAGCTGTTGACTAGAGGTATGTGTGTAAAAATGAATATAAACAGCAAGTTAACGCATTGCATTAAATGAACATTTTAACATCCCAGCTGTTGTTATGGAAAAGCTCAGTGGCCAGCAGTATACTGCAGCTGTACAGAACAGTTCCCTGACATGAGTGTTTATATGTGCAGCCCTCCTTATTCTTCAACTAGTCCCATAGGCCTTTGCTGTAAACAAGAATATGCTTTTAGTCAAGTCGCCTGGATAAATAAGGATGAAAGAGAAGAAACTCTAGCAAGAAGGTCAACTGAAGTTTTGCAGTACTTGTCTACTGTACTGTGACACATTACACAGCGCTGCACATTAATAATGATACTGCAGGGTCAGTTTAGGTATTGTTACCAGTGGTGTCCCTTTGTTTTTGTATGACTGCTGTGAAACTACTGAATTGATGTTTCCCCAAGGGTTGCACAGGTCCATGCAGAACCACTAGTCAAGTTGCTCAAGCTTATTCACTTTGACAGTTACCTGAGAAGATGGATAACACTCTCATATCTGTCCACTTAATCTAAGACCATATAGCCAGCAGTTGGCTGGTTTAGCATAAGCACTGAAGGGGGGATAAGCTGGCCTGAATCTGTCCAAAGACTGGAACTGGGCTGGAAAAAAAATCAACAGTAAATTACATCAAGTGGATAAAACATTTTCATTAGAGGTGCTGATAGGTTATTTTTTTTTACCTTACAAATGATCCACGCTAGCTGCTTCTATGCTCTCTCTATGAGCTAACCTAATCCCAGCATGGCTGTTGGCTGTTGCAGCAAACAAGCAACTGAAAACACAGCCATTTAAAATATACTTATCATTCTCCTTCAACAGTTGTCTAAATATACTGTACATATGGGGTTTAATCTGGGTTATGTCTGTTAACTATTTAGTAGCATGTTGGTCATATGTGATCAGCGATACAATTAAACAAGTAAAACAGGGAGAAAAGGAATTTTGAGAAGAGATCCCATCTCCCTGATGAGCTTTATAGTCACTTAGACTTGAACTGAAAGGATTTTTGGGCCAAAAAGTGGTAGACTGGGATTATAAGCATACTGTCAACAGATTCTCAGGGGCCCACTTTTTTCAAAGGAAAGCCAGTGAGCCCTCCTTTGGTAGTTTGTTATGAGTGTTTGAAGAAGCTGACGCAATTCCCCCTCTGTGATGTCACTAATGTTAACTGATGGGTTTTTTTCAGTTTTACTGCCTTAGCAATAACTGCTGCATAGCTGCCTCATTTCTTTCTATCTAAAGCCTGCTTTATTTCTTTGTGTGTAAGGCAATCTGCACATTTTTGCATATCCTCTGGGGCTTGCATAAAAGAAACATAATTTGGCCAAACAATGTCACATCCTCCACTGACATGTACCAACTGTGAACTTGCTAGATCAGATCAATTATGAGACAAGTAGCATCAATCATTGACTTTCAATACCCGCTGCCAAATACCTGTCCAAGAGAATTTTCTCAGCTGTCTGTCTAAACCTTCCCATTTCAAAGCCGGTTTCTATAAGACACAATGACACAATCCAACTTTCCTGTGCACAAAGAAACATTTTCATGATATTTCCAAAACTGCAACACTTTCTTAGAAGAAAATACTGTTTCTGAGAGTGTTCATTTGTACATTTCCTTTGACATCTACAAGTTATCCATGACCAGTGTTGTACACGTTCACATTTCACAAGAGCCGGTTGAAAGGTTAGTGAACTAGTTCACGTTCATAGTTGACAATTCTTAATTTTAAGTTCACAGTCCTGAAAAAAGTTCACTTGGTTCCTAGTTCCCTTTACTTTCTTCCATTTGTTTTCAATCATCTGCTCTGTGCTATTCTTCTTCAAGAGAACCTCATCATATCCATCCATCCAAAACCGCCAATCAATTCAATTCAATTCAATTCATCTTTATTTGTATAGCGCCAAATCATAACAAAGATCATCTCAAGGCACTTTA
>JAUMHL010000027.1:20381767-20402987 GCA_032362345.1 Sandelia bainsii
ACCTTACACTGTAAAGTGCCTTGAGATGACTTATGTTGTGATTTGGTGCTATATAAATAAAGTTGAATTGAATTGAAGGATACCAATCAACATCAAGTCTAGATAAAAAGTGACTACAAAATAGGCACAATTTAAAACAACCTGAATCTGAAACAAATGTCTAAAATGTAACACTCTAACTTGAAGTAAATGTGGAACTTTTAACAACCATCTTGTGTGTTTCTGATTGGGACCTCCATTTGCTGCTCTTTCTCTCACTGCTCCGCTCAACAGATGGGCTAAAATTAAGCTGCTACATAGAGCCTTTTCTCCTCATGTTAAGTATCAAACAAAAACACAAATTAGAGGGACCTTTTAAATTCTGGCCTTCGACTGATTAGTAACTATTCATTCAGCACATTTTTTAAGGTCAAGGACCTTTGGTCAAGGTATAGATCAAAAAGTATTTGATAGCTGCACTCTATAATCTCTTACGCTTTGCCGTCAGCAAAATAGCTACAGTCTGAGGGTTGGACTTCACTATAAACAAACCAATAGAACAGCCATGAATTCAAATGAGATGTCTTAGATAACATCATCTCCAGTTATAATAAGAATTTAGCATGCACCCACTAACATTCACATGTGATTATATCAAGGGGAAAAACTGGAGAGCAGTGGTCACACTGCCAATGAATCAATAAGTCAGATAGTGGTCACTGATAAGCATGTATTGAATAAAAAAAAGTCCCCAAACCATTTAGCCTTGGTAGTGGTGGTTCTGCTCTTAAAAGGTCGCCCGTACTGTAGGAGATGAGCATAGTAGGAATACATCAATAAATAAGCAGCAAGTGCTATGAAACCAGCCAAGGGTGCAGAGTGAGTGAAACCAAAGGAAGCAGAGGCTGACTGTTGGTCACAGTGGTGGTGAAATGCAGCATCACTCATCACATACTCGCAGTAGTGGTAAGTGATGGTTAATATTAATAACCCACCAAGTCAAAATACTTACATTTAATTGCTACAGGTAATACTAAAGCTTTAAATATATCAAAATGCGATTGTTGTAGGCAAAAAATAAATCATTAAATAATAAATTGGTCTAAACAAAAGCAAGAGTGCACCAACATGCTCAGCCTTGATAATGACATATTAATTACTCTTCGCTAAACCATGTTGAATTTTTAAACTGATATTTAGAACCACAGCCTCACTGTGGTTCAAACATTTAGCACACTGTGTCAACCAGGATGCAGCAGTTTTGATGAGACGAATACTGCTTTTGTCAGACTGTCAGAGGTACCCATTCTTTCAACTCTTTTATTGCTCATAAAATGACTCCCTTCTACCCAATGACTAGCATGCACCTGTGCCACCATCAATAAAAGCAGCTTTGGTGGGTGCTCTAAGCAGCTGTTAACAACTCGTGCAAAACTGGGACAGCAGGTAAATTGATATTGTAAACCATTCCCAGATCAAAGACGAAAGAAGATACTGAACAACTGACGGTACCACCAAAGACAGACACATTTAGGGACAAAAAGAAACATTAGGTTCATGTGTGCATTCATGTAGTCTCTACTGTGCAGGATGACTCAAACTTGAAATGGACATGATGTTTTATTTTGACAAACTATGAAGATATTTTTGTCTTTTGTTGTTGTTGTTCCTATTTATGTGAAGCAGACAATGATTTTGGGACACAAATGTGTGACAGAGTGCTGCCAAAATAAACTTGTGGAACAGTGGAACATCATAGTCATTAACACAAATACCAAAATCATCCCAAACCCATCTCAAGGTAAGTCACTGTTCAAAGCTATTTCAGTCCTATTGTATATTTCCAGCTAACAGATTGTTTAGTGCCACTTCAAGCCATGAGTAATACAGGCAGGACTAACAACTGCAATTTTCATCTTATGTCCCATGTGCAAGAATTGAAAGTACATATAAAAGCACAATTGCTTCCAGAAAAGTTATTGAGTCAATCATTTTGTCCAGAAAAAAAGCTTTATTACTTGTATTCTCTGGAAATTTAAATGTCAACTGTACTAGTGGAAAGTTTTGAAGAACACACATAACAAATTGACCACTCTTAAGTTAACTCCAGTAAGTACCACAACGTGACACAGTGTATATACAAATAACCAAAGCAAAACAGGCAAACAAATGCAAGTGAATATATGGTAAATAATCATTTCTTGTATATGTAAGCATTGTCCCTGAAGCTTGTCAGAAAACTACAGAATAAAGCAAGAAAAATAACAACTGAAAACTCCTGGATGTTTATACTGACCTGGGCATTCCTAATATCTGTTAAATATGGCATTTTATGTTCATTCCCCACTAACAAGGCTACATTTAATGACTACTGAAAATAAATAGCCTCTCTCTGTATTGTGTTTACAGTGAGAGACTTAACAACTCCCTGTGGCACACAGGCATACACAAGAACAGGAGAGAAACAACAGAAGGGACCAGGGCAAAAATCCCAATGGGAGACAGAAGGGACTCCAGCATACTGAATTCCACAAACAGCAAAATTGTAAATGTAAATTCAAGTTTATTTTAAATGTGTTGCTAGAACTTTTAATCAATGAGCACTTTGCCAGATGCTGAGGTATTCTGCTTTCAAAACATTGTATGCTGTGTTTTAGAGGGAAAGGTCACTGCCCAGTAGAATTTTAAATCCAAAAGATTCACATTTTAGCCACTGAAAAGCAGAGAATGATACTACTGTAAATAGGCTCCTGATCATGGTACTACAACAGGACAGTACAGAGCTGCTGTTTCTATAGTACTTTATGTCATGATATTAAATCTGTTTAAATGTGACTTCTTGTCACTTTATCAGCCATTACAATCTGTGTACAAGCTGTTTTGCTATTCTTTAATCAGTGATGGAGTTCAGACTAAGTAACAACACTACTTAATGTTCCATAAAATTAAATGCTGTACTCATTCTATTTGTACATCCAGGGAAAAAAGAAACCAGAGAGACTACTACGCTCCAGTATGTGGTCTTGCTGCCTTTAGAAAAGGTTACTTATACATTGTTGTACATAGAAAAACTAATGCATTATCAGAAACCTTTAGTTATTACTGATCTATACTGTACAGATATACAAATATTACATACATTTAAGGGGAAAAGAGAGTTCTTAAAGAAAGCTATAGTCACTTACTACAGCAATTCTCTCAGTCATTCTGTCATTACATGACAACTGGAGGAAAAACTGGATGCACTGGGAAGGTGAACAATTGGAGTAATGCACAGGTATGAAATTGAAACAACATTTACTTTCTCTTAGCCACTGAAGTTGTTTTATATAATTCTATAAATACAATATATTTTTAGTAAATGTTTTTATTGTATACATATCTCTTAATAAGCATGCCACTGAACTGGAAGCACAGATTTTAATGTGCAACCACTGACAACTGATGAGTAAGCACCTTAGTCATCCAAAATAAATTAACATCTATTCACTGTGTTTGAAAAACATCTGGGTATTTATTTTAAAATGGATTTTGCAGCCATTGCCAAGAACAATCCGTTAGACACCGTAATGGGATCTTCCTTGTTATATTGTACCTGCTGAAATCAAAATAATCATTTGACGGGTTGATTGTACCGTTTAAACGCCACAATTAGAATCCTACTTAATGAAGGCACATTATCACAACATTTCACCCAATTATGCAGTTTAGTACATTCTGTTGCATTTTTGCAGTTGTAGTACAGCAGGTTTATTTGATAATCATCTGCCTGATTTTCCACATTGTATAAGGAATATTAATGACATACAAGTCTCTCACATGGTGTCACCCAGGAAAACAATATTTTTTCCCGTACTGTATATGTGTATAGTTCTCGACCTTATAGTAAACAGATAGACCCCTTTACAATATGGAAACAGGTTAAAGTAATTAAAACAAAACTGGCGCTATTCATGTCATTAATAGGATTATTTAAAAATGAAGTGAAATAAAAAAAAAAATTCAGTTGTTCTTAAGATTTTGTTTATCTACAGATTTGGTAGAAGCTATAGATCACTTCATTTTTTCAAAGTCCTCATATCTGGGGCTGTTCTGTCTGAACAGCTACTGTACTGATTTACATCCAAAAGCAAAAGGACGGATGGAAACACGAGTATAATTAAAATCCTTTTAAAATTAATCCTACAGTGATATGTTACATTTGATGATGACATTCCTAATACAGTAAGTCATTTAAGACATCACAGGGGCATTTTGCTTTATTTAATTAAGAATGACTAGCAAGTTAAGTTCAGTATTGAGTCATGAAATATTTTAATTATATTTTGTATACATTTGTTCAGACAATACGTAACTCTGAAGAAACGACTAAGATGAGAGAATTCTTTTGAAAGCTTCTGAAAACAGGATGCATGTTTCAAGTCCCATTGATAAGTGCAATAAACAGTAGCAACACAACACTTTTGATTTATTAAAAAACAAGTTTTCAAATGTAGTAAAGCTCTCTTCTGTATAAATATAGATATCTAGCAGCACTTACCTTCTGTGACAGATGTGTCAAAATCAGTGAAAATTACTGACAGTGAGGCTGACGTTTAGGCATTGAAAGGTACAGTGTGTCCTCTTCAACAACAAGAACAAAGAAACAAACACTGATAAAGGAAAGCACTAGTTTTGTGCTAAACTGGTTGCCTATAGTAGAAGGTGGTCCATCTGTTTTCAGTACCATTGAGATAAGATGAAACTTTTATGATTTGTGGTTTGAAATTGGGCCACTGCAGCTGTGAGCACTGGCTAGATACTGCAATGAAATGCAGTATAAAAAAGAATGCAGAGAGGTATACTGACGTGTACAGTTAGATAAGATAGCATTTGATTGAACCCCATGGGGACCTAAACCCTTCTGACACTGCAATATTGTCAAATGCTGCCAGAGTAAAGTCAGCTTACTACAAGAAAGTGTAGCCTTGATTTCATGAATGGGATGTGACACAATATGGGTTCAATCTGATACCGGGGCCAGGATAACTAATATGATACTGTTATTCTGTGAATGCATTATTGATTGATTATATTGTATATTTCAGTCCCTGTGAAATAATTTGCCAAACATTTATTTCTTTGTATTTCTTTTCTGGTATTTCTTTCTTTTTTAATGTATCTATTAATTACTCAACATCATGCACAAGGCAAGTTTTAACTGTGAATAACAGAAGCTATTCTGTTCTAAAAAACTAACAAGGTGATTCCTACACACATACACTTGAACATTTATCAACTCACTGACACTCAAAACCAGAATTAGTACTGTTACAGTATCAATATTGTAGAAATCACTCCTCCCAACCCCTCGTTCAGTTAAAGCTAAACCATATAAATCACCAAAAGTGGGGTAACCAAATGTGTTCAGCCAACGAAGACTAAATTGTGCTATATGGACAAAAAATGAACAAATTAGGCAAATTAAAAAGAAAAAAATGATAAAAACAAATGTGGACTGGGCCTATAAAACGTGTGCACACAGTTTGTAAAGACAAAAATGTTCAAGTAAAGCCTGAAATATAAACTCCAGACGGAAGTGTAATGTGTACAAGAAAATGAGAGTTTATAGAGCATATGGGTTATTGTCATTCCTCGCTGTACTCCAGTGATAATCAGACTCTATATATAGAAATAGAAAACTAAATAGCTACTGTATGTACAGATCAAAGCTTTCCAATGCATGCATCAATTTCATATACATATCACAATGACATATACTGAATGTTTCATTTCTAAAAAAAAATGTAGCAATCCAGGAACGACTGTATACCTTTGCTTTAACATTACAGTTGTTGGCAAGAATACCAGTGTGTAGCTACAGTACATGGTACAGGTCATGAGACACTAAAAACAATCAGCTTGTAATAGAGTTGCAAAACGTGTGCCAAGAATTCTGCTTAAGAGAGACATGCTGTGATTAATGATTTCTTGAAACAAGGAAAGCAGAGATAGACAACGAGACCTTTCAGCTACATTTACTTGCCAGTTTACAACATATTGTATGTACAATCACAGGAATCACAACTACTAGCTGCTTTAAAACTCTCCTTCATAAAAACTCTCCTTCATTGTAAAAATGTAAAATGTAACTTAATGTTACTCTTGCTTTTATGTTGTTTTTAACATATCATTACTTACAGTGCAACTGGATTCTTTAATTCCTTGTTTAAGAAGTGTTGTCATGTCTTTTGTCTGTTTCTTTCTTTGTATCATTCACTATAAAGGCATAAAACACATTTCCACTGTGTGCTCAGTGGAAATGTGTGACAAAGATAATTTAAAGGCCCAGAAGCCTGGAGCTGGCAGGAACTGGCAACAAAGAAAACAAAATACCCCAAAGGAATTAAATGATAGAATCAATCATAACTACAGATGTCATTCTAAACATAGTAAAAAATAGCAGCTCCGCAGCCATGATCCTCTACAGGATAAGGGGTGTAGCTGATGGATGGATGGATAGAGATCCATCATCCACATTGAAGCATTTTTCAACATTTTACATATTTTCACGCCAGTCACTTACAAGTAACATCCACAGTCCCAATCATAAAAATTCTGTAGCTTCACCATTTTCAAAGTGACACAAGCTGCTACATCAAGGGACAAATTGTGACTCCTTTCTCTCTTCCTCCTCTTCTAACTACACCTTCAGGGTTTCATCCACTTTCTGCTCCTGTCATAATGAGGTCTCCACACATTATGTCTCACCACAACATTCTGTTTGAACTGGAAATACAGTACGGATTACAGAAGTAAGACTCTCTCTGAGTGTGGCTTCATGTTGTCTTTAAAGGCTTGGATTCCCATTGATACGTTATTTGAAGTATTCACTTGCACTTCTGTGAGACAATTTGGATAAAAGTGACCAAAAAATGGAATACGTTATGCATATTTTATGACAGTGTTGAAATTATAAGGGGTTCTCTCCCACCACATACACACACACCAATCCATGGCGGTGTCCTCCCATAGAGTGCAAGTCAGATTAAGAACAAAGAGGG
Source organism: Sandelia bainsii (assembly GCA_032362345.1). Classification (NCBI taxonomy): domain Eukaryota; kingdom Metazoa; phylum Chordata; class Actinopteri; order Anabantiformes; family Anabantidae; genus Sandelia; species Sandelia bainsii. The sequence continues at coordinate 20,388,790 of JAUMHL010000027.1, forward strand.
GGCACTACGATTACAGCAGTAAAATGACCCGCTTCACACAAAGTTCACCTCATTTTGGTTGCAAATTAAATGTCGGCTATGGTTTAGAGAACTGAGCAGGTTTCTTTTCAGAATACCAATATGCTGTGGCCGTTTTCCTATGTCAACTTTGCAAGCCTATAATGTTGTTTAATGAAATCAATTCAACTTCCACTCCTATTTTTGTCCTTGACCTCCCCAGATTCCTCTACAGAGATTGAGATCATACTCAATATTGGTCACTTTAGCCTAAAGAAGCTTTTTAAAAAAATGTATTTTTGTGTTTTTTTAATATGGTCAATAGCACTGCCAAAACAACAAATCTAATGGTGGCCTAAGACTTTAGCACAGCACTGTGTGTATACTGTGTATATATATATGTAATTTCTAACACGGTTGTAAATGGGAACAAATACACCCATCCCATGACAAACAAATCTTCACCATCATTAGTGGATCATGCCTCACCTGGGCTTGACCACAGTTTTGATCACAGTATGATGTATCCTATTTATTGGACATGGTGAATGTTTCTATCCAACAGTTGTTAAAGTGCTGTAGGTGCATGCATTTTTAATTTACAGCAGGGAGAATTAAGTCCCTAAATCTGCCAGTGTAACTTTGAAAAGTAGATTGCTCATAATGGTGCACAACACATTATTGGGTCTACGCAGTTATTACCGTTTCCTTTTAAACGTATCAAATGGATTTTTTAATTCTTATAAGATCCATAATACTTTTCTGAACCACAATAAGCTCACCTTGTACTTTTCCAAAACCTTTCACAGACAGATCACTGCCAGTTCAACAGTGTCACTTAGCTCTCTGCTCCAAGGGTCTTTTCCAATTTGGCTTAAGTGTGGAAAGCTCACCTGAGCCTGGCCCACCTAAGGTCATTATAGCTGAAGACTGCAGCTACAAGGAGCCTTCTCCTGCCTGAATCTTTTCCATCATAATCTTCTCTCTCAACTTCTGACAGCATTTACTCCCTGCTGGAGCAGGTGATGAGAAAATGCAGCATTAATGTAATGCTATGTAGATCACATCACACATGGTGATGAGACTGACTCACAAACACATACTATGAACATGTGCCATGATGCACTTGCTTTTCAGTGCATGGAGGCCCATACAATATACTGTAAATTACAGAGATGTGCATTACCTGAAGATAAAAAGAATGTTTTGCATCTATTCTTACATAAAATTAAATCATATTAAATTATAGAATTAATCATGTGTGCACAAATACATTTGTAACATGTAGACCTATATTTAGTGCATGTAAACAAGACTGTTGATGAAAAATCCTGCTTTTACTTGCTGCTCACCAACTACAAACCGCATACATGTAGCCTAATTTGAGGTTGGTGAGTCCTGACTACAGACTGCATAAACTATCAGGCAAACCTCTCCAGAGCCTCCTCCAAAGGAAAGAAACTCGGTTGTGAAATCTCACCCAAAGAGGAGGATATTACAGACTAGTCTAGACTCTCAGTCATAAAATGTCTCTTGCAGTGTGTCCCATAAGTTGTTTGGTATCATAAGTTATTATCAAGTGAATAAGGTAAATGTGTTGTATACTGCTAAACGTTGGTGAGGCACGAGTATAATCCAATTTTCCTTACAACTAAAATAGCAGAAAAACACAGGTGGATACATATAATTGCTAAGAGCTGACAACTGACCACATGAAAAAATTGGTTAAAGTTCAAAGATCTGCAAATTTGACACAAATGTTTTTTTTCACAATTATTTGAGACTAAACTGACATCAAGAATGTTCATGTACTAACAACATTGTAATAGGAAAATAGGAGAGTGAGGTAGATGTTAAACAGGCATGTCTTTACACACCCACACAGTTTGGAAAAGACATCTATTCAGCAAGAGTGAGCGAAAAAACTTGTGTGGGAGCACCACCAGTTTGTAGAAGCTTTAGACAAAGTGAAACTTTTCCAAAACCATGTTGATACATGATCATGAATGAATGAACAAGAAACTCCTAGTTTAAAAAGATCCTAACTCAGAGTGGAAATATTTTATGTGTGAAACTGAGCTGAAAGAGTATTCGATTTAAGATATGTGCGTTTCTTTAGTCAACAATCACTCTTCACCTTCTACATGAAGGGTGAAATGAGCTGAATGAACAGACTACAGCAGACTACAGATATAATAACAATGTTCCTCAACTATCAACTTATATTTACAGAAGATGTCAACATTCGCATGAACTCAGCAGCTGGAGACATGCTGCATAACCACTGACCCCACACAGTCCCAAATTTAATGATGAGAAACTACGAGCAATTTAAATCACACAAAATGCAAACTATATGCTATACAATATAGTCAGAATGTGCTTCTGAAACATTTTGCAGAACCACAGTGTTCCAGCACAATCACATGAATAATAAGGATGATTAATTTATCTGGATAATCAGCAAGATTCAGCAAATCAACCAACTGAAAAGCACAAACTCAAAGCCTATTTTTTCCCTTTTCCTTGACAGTAAAAAAGTACAATTTTAGAAAGTTCCAATTAGCATTAATGTGTATGAATTTCTGTTTATTTATTTAAATCTCGGCAGCCAAAGGAGATGCAATGTATAAAAAGTGTGGATAATGACCAATCAAGATAAGAGAGTATAGCACTGACCACAATACTAATAATGACATATGATAAAAAAGCTCTTTCCACATAAAATCCAGGACTTGAACCCCGTTAAAATACACATGCACTGTGAAAGTTATTCAGCTATCAGACTTTATTTTGGAAACATCTATAGCATTTGCATTTTTTTTAACTGAATATCAACTGCAGCTTTGTTAGGTATTAATTGTGCTTCTGTAGAAGCACAATTAATAAGTTATTTTTTAACTGTGCTGTTCAGTAAAGTACAGACCATGAGGAACAGACACCTTTTTGCCCAGTGTCTGAATAAAGTTACATCTGCCTTGGTTATTTTTTTGATTATCACAAAAGACAAAACAAACGATACTGATTGTCATAAACTGTGCTTGATGGATTATATGATAATCAACCCTTGACAGATGCCTTTTTGCTTTCACTTTTATTAGGGTCGTACTGAAGACAGTTTCTTGCTAACAGTCAAACACACATGTTAATTTGACCACGAAAGTAAAAACATACTGTACATTAATTCTATTGCAGACGATGATCCCACTAAGTTTAAAACCCATGTAATATCAGTTAAAGAAATAAAGTAAAACATGTATTGACTTAATATTTCACAGATACACGTGACCCCCCCTCCATTCTCCTACTGCGCTGATCCAAAAATAGAGCTCTGAGTGCATCATCCATGATAATTAGAAATATTGGCAGCTTGCTTTAGCCTGTGTTTTCGCTCTCAACTGATGCTGATCATAGTTGAGACTTCAGTACTGGGAAATGGTCCAGGGACAATGTTGATGGGAGAGGCATCTCTCACCCAGCTGTGCTTACGTAATAAACTCGTTTGAGCCTGAAATTAATCTAAAACAAATAAATACTATTTTCATATTTAATAATATATTTTTCCCCAAAACAAGCTGTGAGTGTTAGTGTTTTTGAAGTATTCATCAAAAACAGGATTTGAAAGGAGTGTGTGTTCCAGGGCATCAGAAGGCTGAGGGAGCGGTTTGAACTAAATATATGTATCATTATTTTTTATTTACCTCCAACTGTGAGAGAGTGTGTCTGCATGGGTGGAGGGGGCAAAAGCAATTTCAAGATTAAAAAGTGATACCGGGCTAAGAATGCAACACCGCAAGCAGCAAACAAGCAAAAATGCTTGCCAAGAGGCAGGAACGTGTTGACAGTTATGCAGCAGAGATCAAGAATGCAGCATTTTAATAATGACTGTAAATCATCACCATGCTGTGTCACTGACATTTACCATTTTCAAAGGCTGTATGCACATGGATCCTGCATACAGATGCTGTTAGTTTTCTTCGCACAATATGGCACACAATCGTCTAAAATAGCCTGTGGAAACTGAGAAAAATATTCTAAACCACATTTTGATACTAGATCATCTGACCTAGAGGCATATTGTAGTTCTAACAGGTGTGAAAATCTCCAGTGCTTACATGCACCACAAATATTGTGCAAAAATAGATCAGGGAATTTGCTTGACATGACATTTTCTTCCACACTTTTTGACTTATGTGAATTGAGGGCTATGCCAAGCATCACGGTGGAGAACATCAAAATAAAATATAAAAACAACTGTGATAATTGTCAGCTATTGGGTGAAGCATATTCAGTGTAATATTTGCAACTGAGCAAGAAGGTGATCCCAGTATCATAAAATGCTTGTTGCTTGCAGGTTGTTTTTAGACACCCAGAGGAAATTACAGATTTACCATAAATATCAAGCAACACTTCTGTTAATACTGAACTACAGCTTTATAAGTTGTAGACTAGCAGCTAAAAACCTCACACAATCTCTTCAGGAGGACCCAGGAGCATCTGGGCTAACATTTGGGATTTCTCCGATCTAACCTCCTCCTCAGTTTCAGTAGGCGGCTCGCTGTGTCTTCCAGCAATCAAAGGGAATCTATTGAGTTTCAACACAGAAGTATTGTTTTTCCTTTCATTCAGTGATCAGTAATGGACTGCCACAAACAATTTCAACAAAGCTAATAGGTGGTACCCAATGCCACAGTCTAGTTAATTGTTACTGAAAGGTGATTTAACACAGTAACAGCCACCTCTCTCGTTCTACACAGAAAAAGTACAAATTCAGGAGTACTCTTTAGGTACAGTACAATTTGTCTCAGTGTACGTACAGCAACTCCACCTCCCTTGTAACACTGTCTGTTTCATTCAGCTGTGTCACAGGAAGGAAAAAAAGCTGATGCTTCCTTTTCCAAGTGTGTTTCCAGTGAACACAAACAGTGCTGGCTCATGTGCCTTCCTTTTCTAGGTGTAAGTACAGTACCGGAAGTATAGAAGTATACACGTTAACTATTCACAAGCATTCACATCACAGGTTTCTTTGCTCTTGCTGAGATTTCATCAAAGGATTCAAAAATGTATTAAGAATAGATTAAATTATATTATTTCTAATCAGATTAGATTTACTGATCATGCCAAATTTGGAAAGACAGTGGGCATTGTTCGTCTTGGATTATATAGTTTTTTAAAAAAAAGGACAGGTTCTTTTTTTTGTTTTGTTGTTGCTTGTTCACCTATCTTAGGCTTGTGCATGGGTTTTCTAGCTAACAAAACCAACTGTTGAATACACATCCACAACTAAGTCACAGCTTTGTATTTCGCTTAAACGTACCTACTTAAACTACAAATTGATCTTTATTTGAAGGTTAGGCCCATTTTCTCAAAGCTAGCCACTCACATGATGTGAAATAAACATAGCAACTAAATACAGCTTTCCATTCAATCAAAGGTAAAGTGTTTAAGCTTCTGAAATTAAATTTATATTTCTAGTGCTTTGAAAGAGCAAATGCACATATATGTGTAGTACAACAACCCACTAATGACAACCAAACTAAACAACCATATAAATACAGCAGTCTTTCATGATCTGACAATACTAGTACAGGTTAACTTTAGGCTGTCTTACATGACCGCTAGATGTCACTTCATAAAAGGTAACTGTGGCTCATAAATGACTGCTGAAAATGTATCACTTTAGTCATTTGTTCAAATGGATAATGGTAAGAGCCTATATTTATGTTTATCTGACAAAAAGTCAGCGAATGTGTGAATTCTGATCTTTGTCTGTCAGCAACAACAACAGAGAAAAAAAAAAGATATGCCCCACTGGGCCCCACTGCTTAACATGGGAGAAGCAGTAGGATACCATTGATTTAAATGGAATCTTGAAAAACATCTCGGTGCCACCCTCCACTATTCAAAGATCTAAAAGGTGCCTTTTATGCAGAGGTGCCGCATGCCAGCAGGCAATTGCTTGGAAGTCAAAGTTGGGAGCAGGCTGCAAAGAAATCTGCTACTTTTTCTGTAGTTAATTAGAAAGCTGTGTCCAATCAAGGCTAAGTTATGACATTTAAATGCAAAGAAATTTGGACAAGTGTAGTCTAAATTACTGTGCTGTAACATTATTGGTGTAAGTTGTTGTGCTATGTGCAGTGTGGTATGCAGTGGCGGCCTGTCAATAGAGGGCACTGGGGTGCCGCCCCACCTGGCTCACATGAAGAAGATAGGAATCACATAAAATAATTTCACAAACGTGAAAATTTAAATAAACGATCTATACATTATACAGTCCATGAGTACTGTGTATAATCTGCATCAAGTGTAGTTTAAAAATGTTCTCTCACTCTTTTACCGCGACGGTCGTGTGACGTATTTCCTGTTTGGGGCGCAAAAATCTTTACCTACGCTATAATTGGTGCATGCGCACTGGAATCCCCTCCAATACAAAGTATAGGAGAAACTTGGGGCTCAAAAGTTTGCGCCCAAAGCCCGCCCACAAGACTGACGTCTTAGCTCCAGACCCGGAAATTCATACGGAAGTTCAGCTTGTGTTTTGTTAACAGTTAGTCGGAGGAGCAGTTTTGTCTCATGGATAATACAAATTCAGTTGCTAAAAACTGAACTGTTCCACAGAAGAACCCCACAGGAAAAGATCTGGCTTAAAGATTCTGGACCTGAGGAGCCGTACATCAAAATCAAACAACAAACACAAGACAGAGAGAGAAATTACACTCGGTCTTTCTCCAGAAACTGGTATGAGAAGAAGTGCTGGCTAACTGTACTGAGATCGGCGCTTTGTTTTGTTTCACCTGCCTCCTCTGTCAGCTGCCAGAAAGCGAACAAGCCTGGATTCAAACAGGTATTACGGCTTTAATACATTTTCCTGATAAAGTGAGAAAGTATAAACAGAGTACGAGCTACATGGAAAATGCTGTGTGCCTTACAATGTTTGGTAATGTGAAAACTGTATCGCTACACAGCTTAATGAAAGCTACAGGATAGCACATAATGAGGGTGACAAAAACTGATGCATTTTGCGTAAGATAATAGACTGCATTAAATTCTGTGGTGCGTTTGAGCTCGCAATCTTGGCATTTTCATGGGGCTGGTGGACTTTGTTGGATCCCTGGATGCAGCAGTACCTGCAGACTGTTACTGTGTTTAAGGGGACATGTAAGACTTGACTGCATGTTCTCAGTTGAAGGAGACACGGGCGAAATTTACTTATAAATAGTAAATGACTGAAAACACGTGTTTCACATGTATTTGTACATTAATTTAATCTTTTAAAGTAGTGTGATGCATGATAATGGTGCTTTGGTTTATACTAGTGGTGATATGTGGTTAGAGCGCATCTGAAAACTGACTTTGGGGCGCCCCCCCAAAAAATAATTTCACCAGCCGCCACTGGTGGTATGTGTATTTTATTCATCTGTAGTGTAGGCCTGTTGGTTTTATCATACTGAAAATTGTGTATTTTCATTAAACATTATTATCCCTATCAAATTAAATGTACATAGTAAATAGTCATAACCCTTTGACCAGTTTGAAGAAGAACTCCAAAAATTTGTAATATTTGTTTTGCACTTTGAATAAATTTTTCATAGAGGCAATGCATCTGAAATAAAAACTAGCCCAACAGATGAGGCATTTGATATGATTTTGTAGAATAACAGAATGCACAAAAGGCCAAGTAGGGGGGTGAAAACTTTCTGGGACTGTAATGTAAGATATGTGTTGGCCTAGGATTGCATCCAAATACGGAAGATAAAAGCCATTCGTGAATTATTTATACAATTTTCAATGTATACCATTTAGATTCGCTCAGTCAGTTGGAAAAAACTAGGCAGGGAAAGTGACCAAATATTGCTCTGTCATCCTTCACGAACAACAGCTGAGTAATGTCCTTAACCCCCAACTGCTGCAGACTACAAATCCCCAGTGTTACTGGGCGTAACTGTAAAATTTGTGGATTTAGTAAATAAACTGACCTGTCTTTTTCTAGTGTTTAATCAAACTAATTTATATGACGTGTTAGATTGCTTGTATTGTACAAGAGATTGATTTCACTTTACATTAGTGAAAGTGATAGACTATACTCACTGGTTTATAGTTTAAATTCAAGTATTTTGATTACACATTTTTAGGTTTTAGATTTATTCTTCCAACTACACAGATAAGGCTCAGTTGATTGCATCTTGAGATCCCTAGGGTTCAGTGCTTGGTCCTCCATTGTAGGCCAAACTAAGCCTCATTCTGCTTCCTGTTGATAGCAGGATTTATTATTTCCCAATGCATCATTTCAGTGTCATCATAAAAATTTAGCACATGGTCTTACTACTAAGTCTTTGTGGCACCACACCACAGTTTAATTGTCGCTCCTTGACAAGCTTCAGTTGACATTGTGTTAGAAAGAGAGAACTTAATTCAACTGTTTGGTTATTTTTGAGCCTTTCCGTAGTTACTGGTCTGTATTATTTTGAAAAATGTATTCATTTTTTTCACCCAGTTTACATCGATGAGGGGAGAAGAATAAGACCTTAATAAAATTCAATCAAAAAATCCTATTTCTTCTCCTTTCCCTATCCAAGGCTCATTAGCTGTGGGTTGTAAAAAAGGTAACATTCATCTGAATTTTGGATTCATTAGTGCCAATTAACTAATCTTTACCCAGTGCTTCTGCAGCATTTTCATCCCTTTTAGATCACAGATAGCCAATATCAAGAACTGTATTGAAGCTTGTTTAATTTAACCATCATAGAAAGAGTTAGTGAATGCTACATTTAGGGGTGAAATCTTGGTTATGAAGTGTTTTATTTGTTAGCCTATTATTAAGAATAAAGGTGACAATGCCTATGTGCTGAAGCCACATCAGTAATAACCATTATTTGTTACAACAGCTTTAAGAATAATTGCTTTGGAAGTTGAGGAAAAATTTGTTAACTTCTCATTTGATGCTGGGCAGTATCAGTGCTTCCTGGCTGTGGGTGGAGGAGCATTCATAGGCACTGTGAGTCACTCTTGGATGCAAGTCATCCACTGCATGACAAGCCTTTACTGCAGGCGACTAGGGTAAAAATTTGTCCTGCTGGCCACACTAATCCACATCCTGTCTGTGTATGTGTGTGTGTGTGTGTGTGTGTGTGTGTGTGTGTGTTTGTGCATGTGCCTGAGGGAGGCTGAGACAGAAAGAAGGAGACAACATTTAATTGCCAGATAAACTAATCAATTTTCAGAATACCTCTACTTCAAAACATAACAAATCATCTCAATTTAATAGTGATGCATCCGGGATACCTTCCTGATTCAATCTTCTATCTGCACTAAACCCCTCATAAAAGCTTCACTAAGTAAATACAGATCTGTGCTGTTTATTTTAAAACCCTTAAATCCATACTGATGTTGCATTGAGACTTTTCAACTTGGTGGTTTATACTGATAAAGAACTGAAGCCATGATTAGATGTGATACACTCATAAGATAAAACCATTTAATATTCTGCCTCCACATCCAGTACAGGGTGTTTCACAATGACTTGTCATTACCATTGCTAGTATGGCCGAAGCTCTGCAAAATATATGAATATGTGAAAACATGAACAACTACGGCTGCACATGGATTTTAATATGCAACAGTATCAGCAACCTTCTCTAAGTGCTGGAAAGGAATTATAAATTAAACAGAAGCAGAAGGTCTACCCAAGGTGGGGTAATTTGATTTATATTTTATTATTTTCCATCACCCTTGTTATCATGGTTTCTTCTCTGAAATGGGAAATGTGATAAATATTGATGTCCGTTGCAGGAAATGCAGCCAGGCATGCGTAAGATGCAGGCCCTGGCCTATCTATCACATTTTCCTTTGGAGAGGAAGGATGTGTGTGTAAACTGACCCCCTGCCAAAAGCCTGAGACTCAGAAGAGGTTTGCCCGCCTAAAAGCCCTTTGTGGAGCTTGTTAGCACACTCAGTCTCTTTCGTCCTCTTGTCTCTAGTTTCCTGTTAGTCTTTCATATATATATATTTTCTCTTTCACCTTCCACTAGCTATCACTCCCCTATCCTCTTCACTACTTTCAGTACCAGCTTCCACCCTCTCTGCCTCTCTTGTATTTGAATGTCTCTCACCCTCTCCCTTTTAACAAGCTGTCTTTACTTCTCTCCCCATAGAGTTCATAGAGACAAGAGAGTGAGATGAACAGAGAATTAATAACAAGACAGCAGTAAAGATCAAAGGAATGAAGCTCATCCCAGCATGCAGAGGGGACCAAAATAGCAATGTCAACTTTGTTTCATGCTTCAAACTGACAAATTGAAAAAGTGAAATAAATATTGCCTCTTCATCAATAAGTGATCGCTAATATAAAGCAATAACTAAAAGATAACTAATATAAAGAAAATGAGACAAATGTATCAGCAAGTCAGCCATCTAAAATCAATGTTTGATGTTCTCTTTTCAAGTCAGAGCTGCTGTCAAAAGGCCCCTTCAGGAAATCAAATAAATCAACATGGTGGGAAGCTGAATTTCTGTTCCCACTTAAGCTAGGGGTCTCAACAAGAATATGTGTAGGTATGCAGGCAAGCATCCAAAGAAAGAATCTAAGTCCCACTTTGTTGCATCACACCTACAAACATCAAGCACACACATATTCTGTTCAAATTTGCATATTCTCCTTCCCTTCTCCCGTGCTGTGAACAGAAGACAGCACACACATGTATATACACATTAAATTCTCTAAACCCACCTAGCAGAGTTTACCTACTTTGTATGATAAAGTAGCTCACTGTCAGAATTCACAGATGGCCAAAGCGCATGCTATCACTGTCAGGTAAACCATGCAAAGTTGTCTCTAGTGGATAGGAGCTGAAAATAACAGCAGATCAATAGCAAGTACCAAGTGGAGCATTTTTCCCTCTAGCATCTGACAGCATGAGCAACACTGCTGCTGTTGGCACAGATTTCTGGTCCCTGCCTCTTTCCCTGCGCTCGCCAGCCAGCATATTCTCAATTTTTCCCTCTCTCCACGTCCTAAATAGCTTGCTCTGCTTCATTTAACTGCTCCCCTATCCCATAATGTGTACTGTTTGCACCTGTCAATATATTATGAAAAGTACATCAGGTAGAAGTGCAAGAAAGGGAGATGAATATACAGAAAGAGAGTGAGAGAGAGAGAAGGAGACAGGAGAAAGACTCTTACCAGAGCTGTAATGAATGGAATCCAGAAATTGCTTGCTTCATTCCACGGTGTCTTCTCATTTAATCCAAGATACTGGGGAAAGGATTGAAATTTCCATTGAAATGCTCCCCTGACAGAAGCAAAATTAAATACTTTAATGGGAGGATTTTGGACTGTTGTTAAAAACTGTGGTGAATACGTTAAGGAGAAGGATCTGATATCCAGGTCCACTTCATGAGTCCTTTCCGTCAGCTGCGAAGCCACACGTGTATACACACTGACACATGCGGTTCAAACGGCAAGCCACACATACACACACACACTGAGGGTGTATCCTCTGTTAGCCTCAGCTAGGCTGAAAGACTAAGGGGAGGCGAAGGAGGGATGGAGACTGAGAGAAAGAGAGACACAGTGTAAGAGAGTGGGTCTGGAGAAAGGCAAGGTGGAGGGAGGAGCCGCAGTATGTGATGACAGTTTGAGAGAGGGGAGGGAAGGAGAAGGAGAGGACGAGTATCTCCATCCCTCATTTCTCCCTCAATCTCAACTGCAGGATAATCTACACAAATATAACAGTGGGAGTTAATGTAATTATTTTAGCATGTCTCCATCTAAAAATACTGCAGGTGATGTTAAACAGATACAGAAGTGAATGCAGAAACTACTACTCTTAATATAAGATCTGTTTGTGTATCTGAATGCTCACTAATGTAAATGCACAGTAAAGCTGTGAACATGGCTGAGAAAGATGAGAAAAGGAGGAGGCTGATACACTGCACAGATAGCTAAAATCTAAACACACCAGTATATCACCTAACTTTGCAAACAACTACAACAACACCTAATCTAGCTGTGGCACCTGCCAGCTTTAATTAGCATTTCTCTTTTATCATATTTACATGGAAATAGAATTACTTGCTAGTCATGAGAATAATCTGATATACAGTGTGCTGGAAACCTTTGACGTACAAAGAAAAAGCAGAATATAGTTCTTCTAAATGTGTTTTACCATGGAAATATTGTTAATGTGCAAGTTAATGTGAAAGATCTTCTTATAATATGATTTCTGTCTGTCCAAGACTTGCCAAGTCAAACGCAACTGGATTTTATTTTTTTTAAACTAGTAAATACACAAAATAACATAATTTTTCTTTGACTTAGTATCTCCTGAATCAACTTTAAGTGTTACCCGATGTATGCTAGGTCTTTACCAGAACAGCATCCTCCAGTATTATCCAACCAACCACATACACGACAAAAAATTTCCACCAACACATCTTTGTAAAACACAGCAGGCATTCCTTGGCTGACATGACTCATTCCATATAATCCCACACTGATGATTCATGCTCTAAACCAGCGTACACTTTGAGGCTGAGGTTAAGAGTATGGGTGGCATTAAGCGGTCAGGACACCCCACTGCAACCATGTTACAGACAGGATTAAGAGTCAGTGGCGGATTGATGGGAAGCTGGTGGGTAGAGCTAAGTATCTGTTCTTTGTGGAACCATGGATGTTAGTGGAAGCCCTTAAGTGGTTAAGGCTCTTGGTTGAGGTTGAAGGCAACTGTCTTTTAGACAGCAATGTAAGTAAGAGTGTTTACACTTCAAGTATTGTAGCTGACACAATTAATTAATGCACTTCACTTCAAATATCTCTTCAGAATACTGTAATTTTTCCTTTTAAGATAAGATACACTTTAGAGAAAACTTTACACTGAACACTTTATAAGAACACCTTAAAATAGACTGGCATTATATGATATAATTGAAATTAGCCCACTGATCCATCAGTAAAAGCTCTAATACTTTCTGGTTGTAGATAATGAAACATTATTTACAGCCACTGCAACTTGCTGCACTTAGCTACAGCAGTACATTTAACTAAACACTAATATTATAATGCAAACCTGCTCCAAATGATAAGGGTAACTACGTGAGGTTTAGCCAGTCTATTATTGTTATAAAGTTTATTTTTATGTGCAGTCCCCAATAATCTAAACACAATGTGCAGTAGATGATAAGTAAACAAATACATTTCATAAACACAAATTTAAATTGCAGTAAACTAAATTCTAAATGCACTAAACAAGTAAAATCACAATATGTACCATAGTATTCATCTTAGCATGATACTGTAGCACTGGCTTTGGCAACCTGTCTGCTAAAAATGCTGTTCCTATCCAACTAAACTGCAAATGAAACGAAATGAAAAGTTTGATCCATGTGTGGTGATGTTTAAGCAAGAAAAGAAAATTGGTTCAGGTTAGAGTAAGAATGTGGTTTTGTTATACATGTTATATGTACATTTATGCTTATTAAGACACACCGCAATCTTTTTCTAACCTCAGTAAATGCCACAATCATAACATAACATTTTAACAATGCTGTAATCAGACAAACTAAATGATGTACTGCAAGATTAGATATCTAGCTGAAAAATGTTTTCTGGAAACATTTTATTATTTATTCCGTATGAACCTGTTTGCAAAATAAAAAAACATATTAATAATATTATATTATATATTATATATTATAATATTATTGTAAATTGTTATTATTATTGTTACAATAATAATAACATAATCCAGTTGCAATTATGTAAAAGTGAACTTCAACCTGGTGGAAAACAACACGCAAATTTGTGCTGGATTGTAAGGCTTGCCAAACAAGCATACAAATCAGCAAGTGCTTCTTATGCTGCTCTAAATCAGCTTTTGTGGGATGTTAGCACAGTACCATATTGCCATAGAACTGACTAAATGTCTTTGAAATATTACTACATTTCTGTTGTTGTAAAAATTTAAGACACAAAGAACATTTAATCCTGCTTTGAAGGTGACAGTTGTGTCGCAAGGGGTAATTGCAGGTGTTCATGTCCATATAGCTGTATAGAACAAGCTTGTGTTTGTATTTGTTTATACAAAGATTACGTTCAAACATATAGTGCAATAAGAAGCAGTTTCTTGGATATTCAAGATTCAAGATTCAAAACACTTTATTAATCCCAGAGGGAAATTATTTTGGCATGTTACAGCAGCTCTCCG
>JAUMHL010000027.1:20406721-20423307 GCA_032362345.1 Sandelia bainsii
TCAGGTCTGGAGATTGGGTTGGCCATGACAAGGTCTTGATTTGCAGTGGTCTCTTAATTTTTTCCAGAGCTGTATATTCATTCATATTTTTCCAACAAAATTCATATTGTGTGTATTTCTTCTTCTTTCAGAAGCACTTTTACATATATGGTGTTGACCATAACTTTTCTCAGGGAAGCTAACATATTTTTTATAAGATGATTTTAAAATGTCTATTAATTACTAATCTCTCTATCACCATGCTAAATTACCAACAGTAGCGTTCTACCAGACCTGACATCTCCCATCCTGTTGATGTCTGTGCCTTGGTTTCCAAGCCACTGCCACAATGTGCGCACAACTGCACCCTAAAACTTCATTGAAAAGACTTCACCCCAAAAGAACACAAAAAGTCAGCAGTGGCTGCTGTATGAAAAACAATATTCAAACTATATTATAAGATAAAATCTTGCAGTGTTTCTGTAAACTGGGTCATTCAGGTGTCACATAAATTATAAGTATGGAATTAGGCAGACAGTATTAAGCTAGTAAGACTTCTGTTAATCAACTTAAAATGAATATCTAACATAGCATTAGTTCTTTGAGTCACAAATGGACCTTAGTTTAAAATATATTAATACAATATATGAATAATAAAACATGACTGTGTTATCTGATTCTGCACAGAATAGCAAAGATGAATTATCTTAAACACTGCTCAACTGCAGCAACTCAAAACCAACGTCATGGTGCTTTGGTCATATGTTTTTATTAGTTCTTACATTCATTCAAACTATGTGCTATACGTCTCTGTTAGCTCAGTTGGTAAGTAGACGCGCTCCAACACCAAAGTTCTGGGTTTGCATCCCGGCCGTGACAGACAGATACATGCATTTACTAACTGCACACAAACACAGAGCCAAGGGCAGACAAATTGTCTTTTTCATTTGTTCACTCTTGTGAGGCTTAGATTAGGTTACATTGCCATTTAAAATTATAATGAAAATAAAATTGTTATAAAACAGTGCATATGTATGTAAATCTTACTGTAAAAAATGTCTGAGGACTCTTCACATTATCAAAACCCTCGTTAAAAAAGTTTGGACACCCCTGCCTTAAGTGAAAGAGAAGGTGATGTTGTTGGGTATTTTAACACTATTTAGACTAAGTTCAGCTGCAGCTACACATCTTTCTTCTTGTATTTTGACAGAATATCAGTACTGCATAATGCTGTTGTTATAATCAGTTCTTAAACTACTAGTTAATAAACTAATGATTGCACCGCACCATTATGTTGTCTTCTGTCTTCAGTTACATAGAGAAATATCAATGGAAGGCAGAAATAAATAACTTTATTTGGAAAGACACCAAGCAAGAAGAAAGAGGAGTTATGAAACTATATATCTTTTGATATTATGTATAACGTTTAATATTGTTAAATGTGTTGATGGATATATTTGCTAGCATGTTTTTTAATGAACACAACCCCAACATGTAGGATGTTAAAAAACTTAAACTCATGAACTCATTTAGACTGTTATTAAGAAAATCAATAAATGTAAAAAAAACAGTAGACATCCTAAAGACTAAGGAAACCAAAGGCAGGGGATCTTCCAGAGAAGCCATTGAAAGAAAGTGAGCCAGATAACAGCATAACTGCTGTACAAGAGATAATAAAATTAATGAAGCCTATTTAGGTTTGGTGAAATATTTTCAGTGCCCGCTATACATGCCAATTCCTTCCTAGAACCCTGGGAGCTAAGCCCCCCTTGTCTTTCAATCCTAGTGACGTCCCTGGTGGTATCCAAGAACCAGTAACTTATATTTTTCTTCACCAGCAGGAAACAAATAAAACAACTCCAAACATGATCATAGAGCAACTCCAGTTTCAAAGTCTTCTTACATGCTGTAGGCCAATGAACAACGTCTATGATGTCAGTAACTAAACCTTTCTCCATTTTAAGCTCTCTGACATCAGAGGAATTGATTACAGCCAACCTACAGAGTATCCTACAGGTCTTTAGCAGATCTGATGTAGCCAGTAGCCATGACGGCAGGCTGCTGTTGCCTAGCCAAAATATAGAACATCAATTTTCTTGGGAGGAAGACAGAGTGGTTGTAGCTTGCCGTCAGAAAACCCTTTAACAATTTGCACCATGTAGCTAATGTGCAATGCTTAGTGGAAGAAAACATTTTAGCCTCCTGTTTATATAAACCCAAAATACATTGTAATTCTGGTAACCAA
Organism: Sandelia bainsii; assembly: GCA_032362345.1. Classification (NCBI taxonomy): domain Eukaryota; kingdom Metazoa; phylum Chordata; class Actinopteri; order Anabantiformes; family Anabantidae; genus Sandelia; species Sandelia bainsii. Next base: position 20,408,946 of record JAUMHL010000027.1, read on the forward strand.
TGGTGAAACAATCACAGAAACAACCACTACAAAGGTGACAATAGCATTTCTAGTCCTATTTGCAATGTGTTAAAAAACATAAGCTGTTGCAACTCTTATTTGTTTTACAAAGTCCTGCTCATCTTTATTGGCTGTGTTTATATGTGGACAGCTAACAAATTTTCCTGTTGAAGCCCCACCTCATCTTTGACACACTTCTTTCCTGTGATTTCCTGAGGAAATTTATCTTTTGAATAGATTTGAGAAATAGCTCGGGTGATTTTAGGTATTCATTAGTTTACTGTTCCATGGTGTGGAAACAACCTATGTCCCAGACATCTGGCTTGGCTAATTCGTGTGTCAGTGGCTCAGCTCCCTCTCATTAGCTTGACCTCTTACCCTGCAGTTTTAATAATCCACAATATTACTACCCCTGGTGACCCATGCATATTTATAAAGCCCTCATTATGCCATCACTCAAAGTAATCATTATCGTGGGGCCCATTACAGCAGATTTTTGGCACTCTTCACTGCGGGACTGTTTTTCAATAGACATAGCACAAACAAGTGTGCATGGCAGACTTTTTCACTTTGGGAGATTCGGGAGGTGGCACGAGAGAGTGACAGAATAAACCTTGTATATATTGTTTTACATAAACAAGCAACATATTACAGTAAAATTATCTGGCCTAAGGAGCATGGGGATTAGATTTATGTAGATTGCTGGAATGACACAAAACCGAAAACTGAGGATATAGGCTATAAACCCGGGCATTTTCATCTCTGCCCAGCCTTCTAGAAGTCGAAGTCTTTCGCATACTTGTGCTTGCTTTCCAGCTCAATAACTACACTAACAATGCTCTCTCCCTGTGCTGTGTTTATGTTTATTTTACTTGCCTTTAGCTGTGTATTGATCGCTCCTGTTCCTACTGTTGTCTGTAAGTCAAAGATACTATGTCTATTGTGGTTCCCCAGATGTCTCCTGCTGTTCATATTGTTTGTGTTTGTATAAGTGTGCATTTTCTGATTATGCCCCTCATTTGAGCCTGTTCTGTTGTACTGCTTGCAGCTGTGCTACTGCTGGACTGCTGTGATTGGACCTGTGTTGTGCTTTATTCGTTTTGCTTTTTCTCTTGCTATGGTTTTTAATGTTGAGTGTTACTTGTTGAGTGCTACTTTATGTTTTACTTTACTTTATATTTGTTTATACTTGTTTATCCTGACACTTTGTTATACTACAACAGACAGCTAAAGTGTGGTTAATTAATACATTATAATTCTTAACATTGACAGTGTCTTGGCATTTAAAGAAAATTTGGCTCCACTGGGGAAATGATTAAATTCTATATTAAAATGTACTGAGTAATTGATGCTATTATTATGGATCTACCATATATAATTTTAAACTAATGTGACTGTTGGTCACCTTGCTGCAGTAAGCAGTAATCTTTGCTGAATTGTATTAAACCCGTGGCCATTTAACTACAGTATAATATCACTAGACAGTTTGTTTTTAGGGTTATTCTTTTGTTGGCTGACTAGTCATACAAAAAGAATATAATAAAAGTAATAACATAACAGTATTGTTTACCATGATTCCCTCATTTTTAATATTCAATAATGGATGAAACAATTTTAAAGTATTAATTCAATATTGTTGGCACTGGGGCTAAATTATTTAATACATTTATGAATTCCACCAAATCTATATTGGAATGAGCCAATACAGTCTTCTCAATATCCTTGTAGATTTGTATATACAAAACTCTTGCATATAACTACAGCTGGGCATACATCTTGCCAAAAGAAGAAAGAGCACATAGATGTAGTTTACCATCAGCCTGTAGATAAAAAAAAAAACAAAAGCAAAGAAAAAAGAAACCTTACAGTTGCCAGCTGAAATGTAGCACAAAGGCGGCTGATACCCCAAAACAAGTGCCTTCAGGCTAGGGATTCAATTTTTTACTAATTTACTCAGAAATATGAAGGCTTTGTCAGGAAAGCTCTTGAGGGTATTATCTGTTTCACAATAGAGGAGGTGGTTAAATGAAAAGTGGCAGTGGCACACACACATGGGTACAATGTGTATTCAGTAGAAAGCATTATGGCTATTTTGGAAATGTAACCTTCAGACTCGATAACCAAGGTTGTACTGGTCATCTAGTACAGTGGAGAGGGACAAAGCTTGGCCAGTAGGTGAATTTTAATTCACCTCGATGAATCATTGTCAAAAATTGTAATTATTTTGGCATTATTGTGTGTTGTATTTTGTTTTGGTTTGCTTTTATTTTTTGGACTTGCCATCTAGTCCGAAAGCAGGCGGATGAGACAGATACATCTTTGCTGCCAGATTTTCTGCACTGCCATGTACCTAAACATCAAAAAGATCCCTTATGAATTATTTTGTAGATATTTGTTGGTTTTGTGAGCATCAATGAATGTCTGTGTTTGAACATACTGTATGTAGTGCAGGTAAAACGTCAGTTGGTTTTTGGGGCATAATCACCAGAAATCCTATTGTAGTTTAGATTTCTATGAGCATTATCTCATTATCTATCAAGACAAAAACGAACTGTTTGTATCAATACGAATAGTATTGTTATCTGAGGATATAATAGTGTTATACAGCATGTAAAGTTATTTTCACCCCGTCAACCAGATAACATTGTGTTGCAAGTCAAATGGTGGTGTGATGCTCATGACTGGGCTACCTGCTGTGGAAACCTTCTCCAACTGTTCAATTCTTCTGCCAAGGATGTTGCAATATGTGACCTTCCGTGTTCTCCCATGAATATTTTAAGTGAAAAGGCATAAATGTTGAAAAGATTATGAAAAAGTTAAGATCCCGTTCCATTGTTAGTGCCTCAAAGGTTCCACTGTGTGATCTGAGATCTTAATTTGTCATTTTCATTTGTATACCGTGTGTTATCAGTCTGCAATGGCGGACGAAGCAATATTTGTACAGTGAGACATGTAAATTTTCTCACATGACTATGTTTTTATTTAATTTGCATCAGGATAGCTTATTATATTTATATCTACAGTCAGTATGATTACATGTAACTGAGACATGTCAACATCCCTGTGTGTTGCCATGATTATTAGGTAATATTTGTCAACTTTATTTTTGAACTATTCATTATTTATTAACCTTGCTGGTTCCTTTTATGTTTATGCCTGATTTAGCTGATTTGGCTTAATAGTTTTACAGCAAATATTGCCTTTAGGTAAAATTCAATTCTAATCATACACATTCACACTGTTCCCCCAAGTTGGGCATCAGCAAATGTTTAACACTGTTAAATTATTTAGTAACTATGAAGACAAGTTTAGCAAACAGACCAGGTACACACTGCTCTAAATGTCATCAAGTGTCCTCTGTCTGAGGACTCACAGCCTTCATAGAGCTGTCAATCAATCAATCAAGTATTGTAGCTCCACTGAAAACCGTTCCATTGGATTATTCAGATTAATGGAGTGATTGATTCTGGAAATTGATGTTACTGTTGTTGTTACTGTGAGCAACCAAAAAAAAAAAAAATTCCAATCACCTCCAATGCACTAAAGTGGAGGCAGAAATCCAAAGAGATTGATATCGGAAAACTTGAGCTAAGAAATCTAGGGAAATAAGAGATGCTTAATGTACTTTCCCTTTCATGTAATTACATTTTACACCACAGTTTGGTCCGCACTTACAGAGACTTTACCTCCTACAACAAGGTGCTGAAATTAGAATTCACTCAATCATTGGCTGCAGTAGAATACAAATATCAGACTGAATGCAGCAGAAAGTCTGAGAGACATGGATTAGATATTTTTACTGGAGTAGCAGGGTTATTCAGAGAGCCTTTTGAAGAGGGCTGGTTAATGTGGCGCCAGTGTTCATTCTGCTGTGCCAGAGCCAGAGGATGTCTGCCTCTAGGGACTCTAAGTGTTTGTGCGTGTGCCTGTGTCTGTGTGTGTGTGTGTGTGTGTTTGTTTCAAAAGAGATGCACTGAGCCGCAACCTAGAGCCATTCCAGATTATCCCCCTGTTTGTGGCGCACATACAAACACACTCCTAGACACACATGTGTATATCCAGCATCGCCCAGTATGAATGGATGAATGGTTTGACTAATCCTCTTCTGGGTTCACGAGCTCCCTCAATGTCTGTTATGAAATTTGGTGGGAATCACGTGACTAAAATCTTTGGTTCATGTAATAAACACACACCTTTGGCAGACTGACCCTTAACAGTCAAAGCAGCATGTTTAGGAAGGATTTAGGGATGGAGTGTTTTATATTTTCAACACATAACATATATACGTTTGCAATTTAACACAGAGTTGAAGCGGAAATGTCTAAATAAGTGCAATCAATATGCTACTAATATACTAATATTTATTTAAACTGAGAACCATAAATACTTGTAGAACTTGGGTCAAAGTTTTCTAGTTGCAATGACAAACTATTAAGTTTGCATATTTGAGGTAGGCCTATATTTCTTTTGGGAACACATATAGAGTTTTCACAGGGAACACTAAAGCAGGTGAATCCCCTTAAATATCTGAATGTTACATTATTTCATATCACTTATCACAGTCAAAGAGACCTGTCAGAGTGGGGGATAAAGTCAGGTTATTCTTAAAGGCACCCTTCCCTTTAATGCTTACAGTGATAACTGAAGGTTACCCGCTGAATGGAGCTGCCATGATAATTGACATTTAGTGATGAAATGCCTCACACAATGAATGCTAAAGGGGGAACTAATTACTGCCTATCCAAGTGTCAATAGCGTCATCTGTTCTCTTCTAAATGTCAGTTTTACATTGAAATGCTGAAGGCACGGCTACCAAGCTCTAATGGCTGGTCATTGGCAGCAATAGCTTTGGAACACACTCTCAGGTAGGATATGATGGACATTATGACAGCACTGGACCCCATGCTGATGCTTGTCCTTAAAGCTGCAGTAATTTTCACATGATCATATCTTTGAATGACCACCTACTGTCAAATGGCATCATTAAGTCCTGGTGTCGTAATTAGAGTCTGTTGTTGCCTTTGCTACAGGATGCATCTGATGTGTCTAGTCCAAAGGCGTGTTTACTACTTTCTGACCTCAACTATTGCCGCTACAGTAGCTTGTCCTCAACATTAACCAAAGGTGAACATCACATGACTTACACACTAAACTAAAAGATGTGTCAGGGTGGCAGTGGTCCAGGAAGTTGCTGTTTGCAGACACGTGTGGATGAAACTTGCCTTCATGGTGGGTCATAAGTGACTCTTTATCATGGTGGGTCATAAGTGATTCTAGGGAATCAACAGTTACTAATAATTTCATCACTGACTAAAAATACTACTTTATTTACATAAATGACAGGTCCAGAACATTAGAAACAACAGATGGACTGACACATTACACCAGTGAGCCATTGCTCATCTTGCTCGAAAATGAGCAATGGCTCCTTTTCCTATACCTTGTGGGCATTCAGAGGCCAGCTTATCCTTTAAGATAACCTGGACCTGTTGCATTAAAGAAGTCAAGCACGACGACTACATCATAGTGACATTAGATTAGTAACAATGTGATGCACCAATTGCAGCATTTAAGAACATGCTTGAATGCATTCTTGGAAAACCTAAAGCTGATTACCTTCACTCTTGGAGTGAAGTCTTCACAGACTTGGAATGCCATTTATCCTGAACTTCATTGCCAGATTGTCACCATCGTTGCTCTGTTGGATTTGTCTCTAATCTGACCCTTACACGAGGCTGTCACAGTTGAGGTCCTGATACTCATTACCAGTTGCAACAACAGGTCACCACCACCCTGGTCCTTGAGATGGAAGGTCAGGGCTAATCACAGTGACACAGCAAACATGTCAGCTCAGAGAAAAGTGTTGAATGCCAGGGCTCATTATGCTGGGAAATGGAATTGGAGGAAATTTTGCAGTTACTGCATCCTTGTCTTCATATCTCAGAAGGAGATCGGTTTACGTTAGTCACCGAGAACCTCAATCACACAAAGTGGAAATACTGCAACTAAAATAAAACTTAGAAACTCAAGAGAAAATGTGCAAAGCAGATTTGGAGTGTCATAATTAAAGCAATAAAGCAATTCTCGTGTTTTTCAATATATTAAATCAAACTGGCAACCACACCAGTGCAAATGTACTGTATACTAAACTAAACAGTGTGACCGCTTTCTGGAAAATTAGAGCCCACTAATTTAAATTGGGGAGAATATATTGCAGTTATATTTATAGTTGAGATTAGATCATATAACCCAACATGGGGAAAATAATGTACACACTAGATGCATTAATGCTACGTTTTAGCAATATATTTATGAGCAAAAAATATCAGCAAATATGCAAAACATTAAAATGAGATAATGGGACTGGGAGTGATGCTGAGACCCCGATTCTCACATTACTGGAATGTCCAAAAGAAATAATACTATATCACGATGGCTTGTTGTGTATAACCCATTCAAGATGCAGATGTAACTGTTCACTAGAAAGAGTTAACATGCAACACTAATTATTCTGTATTGCAATTGGAGATACTTTCATCCAAACAAAACAGGCTGTGACATCTCAGAACAAAATATTCAAATTGTTGTTGATTTGCTGCCTTTTAACTGCAATTAAATTGCTACTTTATGATACACTCTCACAAGCAAGCAGCATTGCTTGTGTTAAATAAAGAACAGGTCCACCGAGAAACACTGTATACTGTACATTCAAATGGCCTGTTAATCTCTATAGTCATGATGGGAGAGGCCCCCTGCTTTTGCCTGCTGGTATACGAAGAGAAACATTAAAGTACCACCTGATGTAGTCTAATCCTTCATGTACCAATCAATTAGTAATGACTTTGCCATTATGAGCTATAAAGAACCTGACTGATAGGGGTTTAGTGGTGTCTCACCAGGTTACAGGTCAGTCGTAATAGCAAGAAATAATAAATGGCCATAATGGGTCGTATGCAAAGATAGAATTAACAGGTCATTTCACCTAAATTACAATGAAAATTGTTCACCTTTTTTGAAAACTAAAAACTGCAACTGGGCATCATGGAAGCTGAATGATTAAGTGCTACCCTACACCTTTGCCCTGACCACTCTGTCTCAGTCTGCACATTTGCTTGGAGGATTTACAATATTATGCACCATCCCATGCTTCAGTTTAATATATAATATAAAACAGTATCATGGTACAGTATGTATATCCTACTCCACTGTCCCTAGTGTAAACACAACAGGCCACAATCAAGGCAACAATATATTTATGGTGGGTTTAAGCAAAAATGAATTACTGGGTCAAAATAATATTTAAATTAGCCTTGTACAGTATCCATATAAATTGTGTATGTATCAGTTCGATAGGTTGTGGATGGAAACAGCACATGATATAACGCTGACAAAAGAATAAGTATGTACTGTAGGTCAGTATCTATGGTGACAGATGTTTCCAGTTTATGTTTGGCAGCAGTCTGGCATCTCACAATGTGTTTATTTATTAGCACCTTTCCTTATAGTGCCCTCCATGAACAGTATGAACGTGAGTTGTGTTGTGGGACCAGTGGGAATGAAATTGTCTAGCGAGGGTCCAGGGAATCAAAACAAAGACAGGGTTGTGAGTTTAAAGGATGAGAGACAACAAAAATACTTCATACACACTATTCAGTCACACTGGCTGTGGACCCCCTAACCATCTTCCTCTATTTTCCCAGGCTGTAAAAAGTACAGCATGCCCAGTTAGCTCAACTGATTACCACTGTGGACAAAATACAGTGAGTACCTGCTAAAATTTGTTGGGTCCAGGTTATGATGACAATAACACTCATGACCATGCCCTACAAGCCAGAACTCAGTGTGCCTGTTACTTCATGTTTCGATGGCTTCAATGGAATGAATGTCAACCCAGTATAACTGGGTAAACTGTTACTTATTTCATGTCACGTAAAACTGTTCTGGATATTCCATTAATATTGCAAAATGCAGTCCAGTTCCAGTACGTTGCTTTTAGTTAATTATCTTTTGCAAACATAATTCTTTTTTTATATTTTTAATTTTGTTTCAGATATAATCAAATGCACAAACGCTACATCTCTTTGAACTCAGATCCAATCAAAACTGATGTACTGATGCAATACAGAAATGCATGCAGACCCATAGTCACCATGAAACTTAAGTATGACGTACTACAAACATGGAAAAACAAATGGCCTATAATATGCTAATGTACACAGTATGCTAAATGTACACAACTGATGATATGCAACAAAACAAGACAAGACAGGACAAGCACATATGAAACCATGTGAATATGAATATTGATGTCAGTCAGACACAATTAAGGTGTATGTACTGCTCAAAGAAGTAGCTACAAAAAAACTATCTTTAATCTCCTGATGCTAGGTTTAAACTGGTTCTCAGACTCATTTATTAATAAAAAAAAAAATCAAGCAAGCATAGCAGATACCCTTAAAAATTATACTGCATTTTGGACCCATTAAGTTTTCTTGAGTAGATATACGTAATATTTTTTTTGTTGTTTACGCCCTTCTCTTGTCTAAATGAGCATATCAGTTCAACTAACATCTGGTGGAGAATGAGTTTGATAATGCTTTTAAATATGGGTACTGCATATGCATTTCAGCATCTGTGCTCTCTGTTAATTACTGTCATCATCACAAATCTAATAGTAATTTAAAGCTAAGACAGCTGTAAAATTACTAATATGTGACATCATTGTTATAAAGAATAAAATTTACGAGTAGATCATGTGTAGAGTGATTATCTGTTAAATTATCTCACAAGTATGGAAAGAGCACATCAATTACAGCTTTCTATGCACAAACAATTACCAAGATTCTCTTTAAATGTATGTCGTTGACATGTGTAACATATATATAGCTGTTTGAATCAGCTAACAATTTGCTGTTATCTGTTAAAGCACCAAGAACGTGGGGTCACATTTAAAGTGGCAGGTGTGAGTTACAGGGGATCCATTTATTTAACAGGCCTTTACAGCCATGATCAAAGTTAAATCACATTTTGATGAAACCATAACATTTGTCTATGAGCTTTATTTTGCTGCTTGTCCACACCTCAGCCATTATGTGAGGCAGCTGGTTGTAAAAAGCAAAAATAGACCATTTATAGTGGCTATACTTAATGGAAATCCACCAAAGCCCTCATTGTTCATCGGGGCTCTATTAAGCTTGCATAATGATGCAGAGAAAGTACCAAGGAAACATACCAAAAGAGCATTATCATGTTCGCTGCCTCAGTCAAGGAAGCTAAACAATGCTTGTAAACTTCTCCCTCTTCTCTCTGCCTCCTTAAAGGTAATGAGCCTGCCATCGAAATTAAAGGCCAATGAATTAGCCCTCGGCCTTGCTTTTAATCAAGCATCAGATCAGCAGCAGATTGCTCATCAGTACCTCGCCAGTTTCCCCAGGCTTAATTATTTAGAACTTTGTTCATCCAATGAACTCTGCACTGCCACAAATTAAAGAGTAAAGAAATATCAAATTTACAAAGAGTGCAAATGTGACAGTATCACATAACACCTGCTTCAGTAGGAACACCTCTTCATTTAACCTATTAACCCATTTAAATTAATTTGTCCAATCAGTACAAATGACATGAACTGCACCAATAATAATCTACCTAATAAAAAAACAACAACTGGTGGTTTGCATCACTAAAATAGGTTTATAAAAATTGCAACTGATGATTCGCTGCCTAACTTCCTCAGTAAGCTATGCAAGTCACGCTTTTTTTTTTGCATAGCACATAATGTAGTTTAAAATTATTACAGTGGAAATTTTACCTCTCTCAAATTCACAGTAATCTTCGGGACCAGTGGTCCTTCATTTCATACACAGGTAGACAAATGGAGGCTTCTAATTTCTAGCCGGCACCCATCAATTTTGCCAAGCTAAATTATAAACTGTCGCCAGCAGGTTTTTCCCACATAGCTAGATAGCTACTGAAGTTAAACTAACTTTAGCTTAATGTATTTGCTGACAACTATGTCTCCAGCTGAGTTTTTGATGTTTACAGATGTCTTATACTAAAGCAAGAAGGCTATATAGCCACTTACATTATATCATGTTTAAAAACTATTCTTGTATTATATATACGTTTGTTCTTTATATGCTTTGAGTTTTGAAAAGGCTAAAGAAACATACGTCCTGCCAACTCTTCCAATGTCAGGTATTACTCTTAATACAGTCCTGTGCACTTCAAGATGTGTAGAAATGCAGGGCTAAAGCCTATAATTAAATAATTAATGGTTGGTGTAGAAGTTTTGCAAATACAGCTGTTGTTGGAAGTTGACACACTGGGGTGACAAATATTTCTCCCACATCAGGGAGTGTAAAAAGGGAAGAAATCTGTTGTTCTAACTGTTAAGGCTGGTTTTGACAGAAGCAAACACATTTTGTGATTTGATTTCTCTTTTCTATTCCATTCCTAGAGCTGATTAATATATTAATTAATTAATTAATAATTATATTAATTAATATAAACAAACTGCCATGTTAACATGAACTGATCTAAGTGAGGTAAGTCTTTTGTAGTTAAATTGTTGCTGGCATTTGCTTTACTTTATTTTTTCAAGCAACTGGAGAGAGAGAGAGAGAGAGAGAGAGAGAAAACTAAATCTCAATGAAAAAACACATTCTATGCTTAACATTTGCATAACAATCCCTGGCCTTTCTCTGACATTTAATATAGCCCATGAATTATAATCAGCCCCAATAATGAGATGAGAAATACCAAGTGTGTCAGTAAAAGGTTTGTCTCAAATGAATTGCCAGGCTTTCCCCCCAGATAACTGTGTTTTATGTATCTCACTGAAAGAGGCTATCTGAATAGAACTGTCCCATCTTTAAATGCAAACTCTAACTTAAAGGCACAGTTCAAAAGTTTTTCACACTACATGCATTTCACCTGGAGAGTAGTGTGTGCGATTTCGAAAACATTTCTGCAAAAAAAAAAAAAGCTAAATAGAAATACAGTTCTCCAAACTAGTGTATTCTCAAAACTGTGAGACCATCCATTTAAAGGTAGTGAGCAGGAGCCATCATAGCCAGATTAAAAATATGTTTTGTTGGTGGTTTAAAATGAAGTTATAGTGGATACTATACAGTACTTAGTACATGGCTTAAAATAAGTATATTATACTGTAGTACTATAATATACTTCTTTCAAGCCAGCTTTTGTCATGTATGTTTAGATTTAGTCTCAGTCCTGAGATCAAAAGTCCATGTTAGTTTTACTTGTATTAAGTCAACCTCATCCGTTTTATTTAGGTGTATTTAGTTTTATTTAGCTGACAAAAAAACAATAGTTGTTTTGACCAAGTCAAAGAAAAGAAAACAGAGAAACATTTTAGCTCAGTTTTAATCAATGACAAACTTTACATTCTAGTATATATTTTTTAAATCATCAGGAGATCAGTTGACAAAAAAAAGACTATTAGTTATGTATGTTGATTAAGTTGTTCATGGACAGCATGTTTTAGGTTAGTGAGTTGGCTGGCTAGGTTACTGATAATTCAATAAAGTTAAACCCTGATCTCTTAGCAAAATCATGTTATTGTAAGCTACTAATGCATAAATGTTACACCACTGTCTTTACAAGTTCACTTAGTATGGCGTTGAAATATTAGGGGTGTAATGTTTCTCCAAACACACAATTTGGTTCAGACTTAGATTTTTGAGGCATTTTAATTTTTTTATTTTAGGTGCAGGGTTTTATTAAATCCTTATCAATTTGAAACACTAAACATAATTTTATGTTTTGAAACACAGATGACCTACCCTCTGTACTGTCCCTGAATGCCTCACCTGTTGACAAACAGCTGGGTCAGCTTCTCTGTGGTGCATGTTGAGATTTCAGATTTTCTCAGATTTTATTTTTTTACAAAAAGAAAAAGTAATTAGGAAACTGCAACAACAATAAAGCTGATATGAACACAAATGTTCATATTTTATGTTAACCATAACAAATCGGCACAGAGGAACATCATCTGTCACAAACACTGAGCAGTTTTTAGGGACAATTTTCTTTCCCAAATTCAAAGGGATTCAAGACATTAATAGACTGAAATTGCAGAATGTCTCCTTGAAAAACAAAATCTACTTAATGTGATAGAAGAGTGTCCAAGATGGTGACTGCTGCTGTTTTTAACCAAGGACAGACATTTGATAGACTTTGGAATGTCCTGTTTACTTGTACTTCCTTATTTTTTTGTTATTTTGTTTGTTTAGTATTTCTAATTTGGTGGGGAAAAGGCTGCATTACCACAAAACGGTTTGTTTGTAGGAAAAAAAGATGTAACTGTCCTAACTAGAAAAAAGACACATCAGCCATTTGTTCAGTCGAAAACAAACATCTCAAACCAACAGTAAACACTGCTTTCTTAATCCAGACTGTTATAAAAGCTGATGAAAAAAAGTATATACTTCAAAATTATTCTGGCAGCCTCAGTGTCCCAGGAGATACTCCATACTTCCATTCTTTCTCATAACATTTAATATTACAATAAAGTATATCATAGGAGAAGTATGTAATTTGAAAATACATGAAACACTATAAAGAAAGCTTTTCCTTTACACAATGTCCGTGTCATTTTTAGTTTGGACTGGAAATTGAAATAAACAATTCTGGGAATGAAAAATCCTGACAACAGAAAAACCTACATTATCATTTCAGGTCTTCCCCATACTTGCGTTCTTGCTGAAGGCTCAGCAATCCATCTTTGGTGGCTTGTTCCACATGCAAACTTAATCAAATCACAAAACAAAAGAAGCAAAGCTCTCCAAGAGCATTTGTGTAAGTGAATTAAATTCCATTGCACAGGATGATATTTTCATTTACCGCTGTGTTGAAGTTGTGTAAGCTGTGCATTTGGTCTTTTATAGAAATTGTTCAGCGTACAGTAGTAGTTTCATAGTATACAAGTTATAGAAGCATCAAATTCAGAAGTTTTGGAAATAATTATTTGACAGAAAGTGGTTTCATAGCATAATAGAGATTAGGTTAGGAGATATTTCATGCCAACAGTGATCATCTGTCTCATGTCTTACTTGGAAGGAAAACAGGTTTTGTTAATGGTGATGACACTTTAAACACACCTGGTTGACATGCTGTTGTTGTTGTTTGTTTTTTCTTTTTTTTTTTTTCAAATGTACTTTTTGAAAACATTGAGCAGCCCAATAAGGACAAAAACCATTCAGTTTTATTGGTTAAGGCATTAGTTTCAAAGGGCAATTTCTCTAATCTTTGGCAGATACAACCTCTTCACACAAAGTGCAAAATAATAGTTGTTCTGTTTGACTTTTATTACATGTTTTAGATATGTAGTAAATAACTTAATAGACACTTTGAGAAACCTTAATATGTTGATAAATGATCTGGCAGCCCTACCCTAATTTATCTTCAACTTTCAGCCACTAGATTTTTGAAAAGATATATTTTAATTGTCATCATAAAATTAACATCTCAACTTTTTACTGACTTAAGGCATGTTTGAATTCGTGACATTTAGGCACAGATATAATTACCTTGTCAAACTTAGTGGACATGATGCTTCAACAAAGGACCCATTAAGTATATTCAGTAGTGCAAGAGGAAGCCTTTCATTATAATAACTTGTGTAATACAATGTTGTGTTCCCTAGTGTTCTATTGGTCTTGTAAGGGGTTTTATTTCTTAAATTACCCCCTTGTTAAACAGAATGATGAGTGCATTCATGGAAATACGCTAATATATGGCAAGAGCATATCAGTCCAGAGCCATAGAAACATGTACTGGGTGCATATCAGTGACTCACTGACAGTCATTTCTTGTTGAAGGTTGGCTGTGAAACAAACCTGTGACCGCCAGTCAGAACAGTCCCTGTCATCCTTAGAAATATGAGGCCATACGATGTCAGGGTCTGAGAAAAATTTGGCTCATTGTCAGGCTCCCAGCAACCAGTAAAGACACTCCTGTATAAGTCTGTGCTTTTAATAATAACATAATTAACATATTTTTAAGGGTGTTTTCAGACCTTAGTATGTTTGCTTTGGTCCAAATCAGTCGATGAGTTTGTAAACTTGTAGCATTTTCCCCTCGGTTCGGGAAAAACCCAAAATGCTTCGCTTCAAACCACGCAAGAACGTCCTCTTCGCTTATTGGTCAGATGTGTCTGCCGCGGGAACAACAAAAGTAAATACAGGAAGAAGATCCTGTGTTGTGGACGACTGCATGTTTCTGTGACATGGAAGAGACAATTACACAATTTATGTTAACACAGGTCAGGCATAATCTATCACCCACTTACAATGCAGTTCTTTCAACTGTACCCAGGCGGTTTCACAGTCGTTCACACCCT
>JAUMHL010000027.1:20435330-20466302 GCA_032362345.1 Sandelia bainsii
AATGTCTGGTTCATTGTGTATTATCTGTCCTAAATTCACTGCCACTGTTCTTTACTGTGGATTTGCTGCACTTGAAATGTATGTAACAAAGTAAGTAGGGGAATCAATAAATTTCAACCCACTGCTGATGATCACTGGTATGTTCATTAATTGTAGAGCTAAACTTAATAATTAAGACACTGACTGTGAACTCCAGGATGTAGTTGTCCAAAAAATACAGTACACTAAAGTAATCTAGCTGATGGAGAACAATTTGTGTTGATTCCATCTACTGGTTAATCTGGCTATATGCAGGTATCAGGAAAAAAAACAAATTTGTCAGTGCAGTGTGACAATGTCTCATTTCCCAGACACTGAATGGTTCACTTTAGCTTTTTTACGGCAAAAGTTGCCCCCCCTGAAAAATTTGTCACGAGCCGCCACTGCACTCCACTACAAAACATTACACAGAAAAAGAATATGACATATATCCAATCAAAACAGAACTGGCAAGCAATAAGTCCTGCCTGGCATAACACACTTTTTTGATAAAGTCAGGACCAAATGACCAACATCTGTTGTAAGTGCAGAAAAGATGTTGTTGAGTGTATATTTAGACACATCCCTGACATGACACCAAGCATTTTTAAAAGCTAAAAACTTTTACAGAAACCATTATTAAACAGATAGAAGACAGCTATAAGATAAAGGCACGGTAATAGTATGAGAAAATATGGCAGTGCAAACAGAAATGTTGACATGCAAATTTTTTGACTGTTCAAGATGGTGACAGCAGTCTGAATTAGTGATTAAAATCCCTCATGAGCCTGTGTTTGTCTCGGCCACGGGGACTTTACAACTGTGGCCTGATGAGAGTGCTGAAAATAACTGATGGAGGCGAGAGAGAAGTGCTGAGTGACGAGAGTGGCTTTTCTTCTGACAGACACCAACTAACACTGTCTGCTAGAATTTTATTTGCATGGTTGATGACCTGAAAGAGTTTCTCTGTGCTTCTGATGGAGTCAAAGTTGTAACAGGGTATAATATTGGATCAAAATAGACTTGTATAAGGCTGTAAAAATGTCTTTTCTAGTTTGCAAATCAGCGTGAACCATGTGGACTCTACTACATGTGCTGAAATTGAAATCTGGACCGTATGGACTCTGCCACTTGGGGTGGAAATGGGTTCTGTACACCAATCATATATTGGAGCTTTAAATCTCTCTACTAACAGGCTGTGCTGGGGCATCTAGCATACTGTGTCAGCATTTTGGGAGCAAGACAGAAGGCAGCCTATCTCTATTTCCAGGTAATTAAATGCCTTGACCTGCACTATCACCTGGCCTTTGAGGCTCGTGGGTTTGAGAAGTAGGTAGGGGCATTTACCTCTACTCATAACAGAGCGTTTGAGGAGCTAAGCTCAGTGGAAATCATTACAATGTCACACAAATCAGTGGCATCTCTAGGTGAAACAAATGAAAGGCTGGGTTCAGACCAAAAATGCCATTGTTTTAACAAATGCAGGGGACAACAAGTGACAGGGAGCAGTACGAATGTGAAATATTGAGGAAATTAAGTTTGGATAATGCATATATATGGCAAATTGAGGCAGAAAATAAAATTTAAAAATGTAGATACATAAACTGGAGATATGACACCCATATTGCTACAAGTACCTACAAGATGATAGACAAACATTGCTGCTTTGACATATTGGAATATTGATTTCAGTCTTTCTTGCGTTCTGCTGACAACAGGCCTCAATGATTGACACAAGTTGTAATGAATAATTAAACTGGCATCCCAGGCACAGTGCAGGTCTACAAGCATAGTGCAAAAGTAGAGATAGATACAAACCAAACATTATCTAAAATACTGCTGATGGACGAATGACCAAGACACTTCAAGCTTAACCTTGTTTTTAATTTGAGTAATTAAAATATTGATTCATATTCGTACTAATCTACTCTGCTACTTACATTTTATCCCATTTTACTAATTGATTCTGTTATACAAATATAGTACAGTTTGACTCAATTTGTTTTGAACTGAAACCCACCCAGGGCAATGGGCAGCAAGACATTGCTCACCTGGTAAAGCAAGGAAGCTATTGTGGAATATAGAGTGGATTTTAATTATGCCGCTGCTCTAGTTTTCACTTGAACAGAGGGCCATTAATTCAGAGAGACAATCATGCCCCAGCCCTGTAAGCTTCCCAAGAGATAAAGGCACATTGCTTTGACGATGTCAGCTTTGCAATAAAAGACCTCATGCAACACATTCAATGAGGAGCGACACATTTGTGCAATTCTGTCTGACAATGAGTGCATAACATTATCCAGAGTCAATCCAATAACAATTCTCTGTGTAAATGAGCATGATTGCTATTATCAATATAATATCTGAGAAGGATGCCAGAGACCCAGTACAATATACTTCCATCTCTCATTGTTGTGTCTCTCATCTGACAAATTATGACTCTTTTGTGACTTATGGCACTTTTTACTTTTAACCACATTTCTGGACTAACTTAGTAAATGCAGAACACTGCAAAACCGAGTCTCAAATAGTTTTACTTAGTTTGAAACTATATGTTCCATTACTTTTGCTCAATTAAATTTGTGTGACATGATACAAAAGGTGCTACCTTTTCTGTCTTCAAAGTGTAAATACCATTAATTTAAGGTGAAATTCTGAACTTTCACATTAAACATAAATGTGTTTGATGTACAAAAAACTAATGAATTAGCTTTGCTATTCCAGTACTCTGGGAGGGGACTGTATTTCTATTATATTCACAGTAAAAGGTAACCTAATGTAAGCTCTTTCAATGATTATTGCACAAGTGGAATCAAACACTGTCAGTGAAGGTAGAGGAACTTGTGATAGAATATGGCATGTAAGAAGCATTGCTGCTCATGCTATGACCTTTTACTAGCACTCAGTAAGTGTTGAGACATCAACTGATGGAATGATTTGGAGTTTTCTGCTAGGATTAAGAAGTTAAGACCATTTGAGAAGCCTGCTAAAAAGAATCTAAGGTGGCATTTGACAAAGATAAGTGCTGGCAAAACCTGACTGTGGATACAATCTGTGGCCTTTAGAAGTTAAATATTAGATTTGCTGCCCATCACTTATTTTTTATCTTTATTTTTATCTGCAAAGATTAAAATAGGATTATTGTTCTGCTTTTGAGTACCCTTTTAAGAGCTACTCTAGTTTCAGTCAAGGATAATTTGTTTTATATTTTATTCATTTTTGTCTGTTTTTTTCCCCTAAAATGGGTATTGCTGTACATCAACTGAAATGTTTTATATTGCCTTAGCAGAATGGTCACATCAAACAAAAAAAAACAAAAACAACAAAAAACAGCAATATCATAATTGTCCAACAGTTAATCATCTGTGAAAGAGCAGGGCTATAGTAGGTAAAGAGACAAATATTTCCTATGTTTCATTCCCTCAAAGTTTATATGAGCTGCACACACAATTACATGAGCTAACACAAGTGTTAACCTTTTCAAACATCTCATAATTTATGAATGCTGTTTTGTAGTACTGTTTTGTTAAATGGCAGGCATCAAAAAGTCTCATTCATATATGGTAAAGATGTCTTAACTATTTTAGGGTCCTCTGTCACCACCATATTTTAGGGAAAGAGAGCTCTGAATCAATTATACACCTCCCTGCAGCCTTCCCTACCATGGCCTGCTGTGGGCTCTGGAATGCAGTAACCCACAGCCATATGCTAATCAGACTCACATATGTCGCCTGTGAGACTATCAAAGAGCCTGGAGGACTCAAAGGACAGAGGATGGTAATGAAACTGGGATGGGGGGTGCTGGATAAGAGGCAAATTGTTGCCCTGTGCATGTCTTTGGGTACTGGCATGGAGAGAGAGGGACAGGGCAGTGACTAGGACAGTCTGGCTTGTGGTGTACTGCCAGATGGAGAGATTGCCCGCGGACATTCGCACTTAGTAGGACACTAGTGCATAGACACTGGTGCCAAAGAGCATCCAAAATAATAATCTCTTTGCTCAGCATTCTTTTGACCAAAACAATAACTTAAATAGGGATGTTCACACTTGATCTTACACAGTAAGTTACACAGTGGTTGCATGAATTCTATCAGTATTCCAAAACAACAAATGACCCAAGTGTAATTTTAAGAAGTTGATCATCATTGTCCCAGGCCAGTAGACTGATGGCCTTTCTGTCTAGATTTAAAATAACACTGTATACTCATTTTACATTGGCCTTTTATTTCTGCTTTGGTAGGAAAATGTGTGTATTTTATGACAAAGTTTCCTCTGCCTACTCACATTTTCATTTGCCTAGTGATGGTAGACAATGCAGTGAGCCAGCAAAAGCTGTCACAAGAAATTTCAATTATAAGAGCTACAGTATGAAGCCTTGCTCTCTCACCACGGTATTAGCATTATTCCAGTATTTTGCATTGTGATGAATATGTTTACAGTTCTTCCTCATAAAGTAAGATGACTAGAGGGGTGATGCAGGTTGAGTTTACTTCCAGATGCTTATTCATGCTGGCAGAAGTAGACAATTACTGTTGTTCCTTAAAATTATTATGAGGATTAATCTATTTTGTCTATGGAAAGCACTAGAGATGATAGAAAAAGATCATGCAGTGCAAGGTAATATACAGCTGGCATAAGGTGAAGAGCCACAAATGCACAGGATAGCTGGGTCAAGAAAAAAGTGGCAAAGAACATAAATTAGTGACCTGTTTGCCATGTTTGGAGCTAGTGAGCACAGTTGAGCTTCAGAGTACACTAACATTCTCCAGACAGCCTGGAGGCAGAGTGCACACCTGACAGCACAGGAGCACTCAGGGTCGCTGGATTTTTACTGGCCTCAGTCAAAAGCCATGCCCCAAATGCTGTCATCTCAAGACTGAAAGGTCTTTGGTTCGAGACACACAGGCACACCTCCATTTTTGCTATTCTCATGACAGAAAATGTGGAGGCAAGTTCTAATCACATCACTTGAACTGACAATTATGTCATCTTGTGCTCTATCCTTAGCAGATTCCAGACTGGAATATTTAGAATCCTAAGTAGGCTTTGGACAACCTATGATATACACATACAGTAGTCACACTCACACAAAATGTAACTTAGAAGCAGAAAACTTCTTATATAACTCTTAGGTTTGATAGTGTGTAGTGCAGTATGTTAAATTGTTTTCTTTTAAACAATTGACTAAACACATTATTATTAGAATCATCAAATTAAACAAATTTAGATAATAAATGGTCAGAATCATCTCACTGTGGCTATCATAAGATAAATAATTACGGTACAGTGATTTACAAGTCAACAACAAGAGAACTATCTTTAACTAACTTTTGAACTGTGTTTCTAGTAAGCAAGACTCAACCCTGAGTCAAAACCCAAAATTTTTTAGTCTAATCAGATCAGGTGTAGTGCCATTTAATAGCAGTGGGTCTCGGTTTTTCTTGTCATATGTCTAAAACTGAAGTGGCTCATAGTAGGTTCACTATCATCTCTATATTGTGTTTTTTTGACACAATACAGAGCATGTACACTGTGAAGCACAG
Source organism: Sandelia bainsii (assembly GCA_032362345.1). Classification (NCBI taxonomy): domain Eukaryota; kingdom Metazoa; phylum Chordata; class Actinopteri; order Anabantiformes; family Anabantidae; genus Sandelia; species Sandelia bainsii. The sequence continues at coordinate 20,440,892 of JAUMHL010000027.1, forward strand.
GGCAAAATTACATACTGTACATACTGGCTACTCTTTCTGAGACTGCTTGTTAAGTGGTAGCCCATCTTGTTTCCGTTCTCTCACTGTTTCGGTCTGTTTGGGCTGACTACATTTTAGACTGGATCTAATTATCCTCAGGCTTATTTAAATTGGTGCCAACTGTCCTTTTGCCCCTTTTAGATCTGTCTCTATCTTTTTATTTCTGAAAATTAATTTAAGTTCATTAGATATGGAAAGGTTTTCCTTAGGCCTTTATGGTATAAGGAATTCTACTGTAGGCCTCAACCCAGAGCACTGTGTGACTGACAAAGTCATGGTCTGCTACAGTAACTTACAGCTTACACAACCAATTCATATGCTTCACAGTGATACCATGGTGTTCAGATATCCCAGCATGCCAACCTCTGCAGACTTTACACAAGATCCAAGCCACAAGCTAGCAATTAGCGTTGATGCAGAATCATAACACAGTACAAGCTTTAGTTGTATTAAAAGGAATTATAATTTTTGTGTTCTTCTGATGTTACACATATACTTTTGTGAAATTGAGTGCCACCTGTTACACATAGGCCCAAAGCCTGAGGTGAATGTGTGTTTGCATGTTGTCTGGTACTGAAGCCCAAGATTCAGTCTAGTCAATTTGCTTCGTTCAAAACTCTTTTTTTTATGCTAAACTGTCAGATGTCAAGCATTGTGGAAGGCATTCTAACATGTATTTGCACTTTTGTACTTGCAAATCATATAATCTTGTTTCATTCGTGCCACAGAATAAAAATATGAACCCTAAATTATGAAAAAATTGGCCACTTTCATCATTGTATATTGTAAGTTTTTTTTTCTTGTAGCCCTCTTTGTATTTGAACTAACAAGAACAGGCAATGACACACACATTTGCTGTAAGTCAGGTCAAACTTTATGACATACTACTATTGTTAAAATGGGTCAAAATACACCAGTCAAAAATATTTTTTTTACTGGAACACACAGAATTAGAATCCATTATATTAATTACCCAGACCTACCTGGTGCTTCTGTGATCACTGTTTCTGTTGGTCTGATTTTTGAATCAACCTTGGCAGCACCTGGAAACAAAGAAAAGTAGACATCCAGACTTCAGATTGTATAGCTCTCAAACAAATGAGGTGTTCAGTAGGAATTTTACATCCAGAGACACTGAGTGCTGCTTCACTAGATTGCAGAGGCTGTCATGTTAAAGCATATACCATTCATGTACAGAGTTCATGTGAGGCTCAACATGGTATATTATTATCTACAATAAATCAAGCATAAAGTACCTGAGAGCCTGTTTTAAACCAAATAATCCAAACAATAGTTTGCAGTCTGTATGGTGCTTTGAGTCTCTAAAGTATTGAGCGTCTGGGCACCAATAACCAGAACCAAATGATCCATACTGAAGCAAACAACAGAAAAAACACCCGAATGAGCAGCAAAGTCTGTCTGTACATGACTTAGAAAAACAACACCATCTACACAGGTAGGTTTAGTAATACTAAACAAATATCTGCTCATTTTGATAAAGGTCAGAATACTGGAAGAGATTTCTTTTCTTCGTTCAGAGTACCAACTGCTTGTGACACTCGATGTGTCAGCTTTTCAAATATGCTTAGAGCATATTTTTGTGTTCCATCGTCAAGCTTTTTATATAGTCAATAAAATTGTCTGTGATTAACCAATAAATTTGACATTTACTAATGTGAGTTGTCCATGAACCTAATTAAGTCCAAGGTAATTAAAGTCCATCTTATCACTGAGCACTCGCCGAATGATCGAGAAGTCTCCATTACTGGCTTCTGCAATATTTCCCATTTGAAGTCCGTATTCACAAGCGTGTCCTGGTTTTGTAAGACACGTAAAAAGAGTTCAAAGCCCAGGCCAAGTAGAGAGACTGTCAGTAAATAAGCCATGAGATTAAACCAGTTTACTTCAGTGTATCCTGTAGACCCTGTGCTCCAGCTGTAGACATTTGATGCATAATGCATTTGCCAGAGATCCTCTGACAATAGAAGTGTAGGTGTATTTTCAATAGATACTGAATGTACAACTGCAGAGTTATACTTTACTATGTGTAGTCTGGTGCATCTTTTCCAAAGTGTGGATTGTGCCTACGCAGTGGGTAGTGGCTGACACTGAATTTTAATTATTGTCGACTGCACTCTCTCAGAAATATCTTCCTTACAATCTCCCTCGCCTTCCACAAATTAAATTTGACTTTAATGTACAATTCTCAATAGTTAAAAATGTTTCATCTATCATTTTGTACAGCCCAACTGCAACAGTGATCTCTGAAAATAAATGTTTTTAGTACATAAAGTTGTTCTTAATTACACACGTAAAGTGGTATCATGAAATTTAGATAATTAGTTCCTTGACCTCAAATGAAAAATCTAATGCCTCAACAGTTTATTTCCACAGGCAGCAGCTCGATCCAATAAGCAACCTGCCTTTAATTAATCAACCTCAGAAGTGAAAATTCTAATCCCTCAAACTGTTGTGCAGCGGTAACACCTAACATGTATACAATTTATTTTCTGTTGTCCTCATTTCTAGGATTTAATCCTATGTATCATCCACTTCAGAATTATACACACAGACTAATTATATGTTATTGTCGTACGCTACTGTGCAGAAAGAGCTCCCTATGTTTAGAATTGCACAGCACAGCATGCTTTGTATCATTTTGTAAGTGGGTAATTGTACATTTGGCTATGATTTGTACTTATTACATCAATGACATAGCAATAATTACAGTAATACCCTTCCAGTGATTATTGCAGTAGTAACTAATGATTTGTCTCCTGTGCCATCCTGCTTGTTGGCACACTCACACAGCTCTCCCAATTGAGATATGAAAAGTTATGCATTTAAATTCTTTGCATTTTTAGAATGTAAGACAGGGGAGTTGCATTAGAATTTAATTTATACAGACATTTGGTGAAGATGATGCTGTTAGGGTTAGAAATAGAAAGGGTCTGATTTCATGTTAAACCTAGATGACAAGATCAAAAGAGCTTTTTGGAAGCACGTACTGAATTTCAGTAATTGGGGCCTTAACTATTATTAATTAAAGTCTGTTGGTGCACAGCACACACAGAGTTGGGGTTAGAAAACTATGGAAATGTTTTTCTTGACCTTGGAACCCTTATGTGGTACAAAAAGATCCAAACTTAATGGAATACTCACAAGCTTTTTCTGAACTCTGAACTGCAACCCAATCATTGAATGCATAGGCTGATGACTCAATTTATGAATTAGGCATAATGAAAGTTCAGCGGTTACCATGATTTCCTGTGGATAATGGTGCACAATTTTATTTGGAAATAGAATGATGCCCACATATGAACATACAAAACTGTCTTGCAAACAAACACACACAGAAACACATGATTACTGTCAACAGTGTGTTTTCCATTTCCATAGTCTATACAATAAAGCAATGCCTAGGCATCTTTAATAAGCCTCCAACCCTGAGAAAGTGCAGAACTCTCAGCCATCTGACTCAGCAGCACTAAATTGTGCTGCCTCTAGGTACTGCAAACTGCCAGTCTCACACTGGGTAACATCTGTCCTCTGCTGACACACAAAATGACTTTCCTCACATTTATTTTAGTAAAATAGCAATATGAAGGATAGATTATGGACAGATAAACAAGCGAAGGAGAATAATCGAACAAGAATGTAAAATCATCAAAACATGCTGGCCATATGCTACAATATGGTAATAACAAAATTATCCTTAAGATAATACTTTGATGTGCATGAGTAAGAGCTTTCAAGTCATCTAAATTATGATCAGTAAGCTAAACCTCCTCTGGTGAAGGAAACTACACTTGAAATTGTGAACATAATGCTTGATCATAAATAAAGCATTGAATGGATCAACATTGTTCACAAGCTGATACATGTAATGGTACCATTGGTGACCATTGATGTTATGCAAGTATGTCGGCTATATACAGTATATTTGTATATAATGAAGTATGCCATGTTTTTGGACAAATTGTGGGGTTGGGCATCTCTGGTGTGAGGCCAGTTAGATACATATCTCGATATCCGAGAAAGAAGTGGGAAGGATTGTTTTTTAGACAATTGGTGGAAGTTCTGATTTAAAAAAATCTAATTTCAAGATGACAAGATCCAACAATTTATTTCCTGATATTACAAACATTTATAAAACTTTTAATTAATGTAGTGGTTCTAAGTAAGACCCTCCCATCTTCGACTCATCTTGATGGGAAAATATTGTGCCGCATATTGTGTAATACATATATGTATTATTATATGTATAATATATCATACCTGAATTTAGTAGCCTGCACAGTAAATAATTCCATTATGTATGTACAATATATTTTTACAAACATAGCTCCAACCAGTGAGCCAAGACTTGAGTCTTTGAATCAGTCTAATTAGCACTTCTGGCTTATAACAAGATTGCAGTGTGGAAAATTAAACTGAAGATAAGTTCTTCTGCATTGTATTTTGCATCTATAGGAAAGTTGTAGTTGAGGATTGTTGAATCATTAGCATTCATAACAATCATAACATGGTCTGTGCTGTTCATGGTGAGGTTGTGTTTTTTTTTTTTACTCTTGTCACAAAAGGAAAGAAAAAGGAAAGGAAGGGATGAAAAATGATGATGGTGACATACGTTATTGATCCTCTTGGGGAAATCTTTGTTTGAACAGCTGCCAGACAGTATATGTCAGCGCTACTACAGGGTTTCAGTGTCTTGTCCAAGGACACCTCGACATGTAACATAGACTTGGCAAAACTAAATGTAAAGCACTAGCATGAACTAGTTCAAATACTGCGTATTGTATTTGACTTGATTTTGGTGTTTTGTGGTGATTTGTTCTCATTAAGGCTTTAGCAATCTTTCCATAACTTATAGCCTTGCAAGGGTAGAGTTTGATGGTGCTGATTAAAATGGAGAAGCCTTTGTATCAGCAGGATGCTGTTCCATCCAAAACCCTGAGCTTAACAAGCCTTCAGCTCGATTGACCCTGCCTTCACCTCATCACCGCTGACTTTCATTAGGGCGCTAAGTGCATCAGGGCTGCATTACATGCTATTCCAGCAGGCCCACTGTGTATCGTTGTTTTCGTTCCAGCTTCCATAATTAATTGGCCTTGATGAGCATAGAGATGGATACTAATTGGATGGTTAGGGATCTCTTTGACTTCATGTTTTAACATGGGGATGACACATAACATTTTGTTTTAGTGTGAGTTGAGGGCCTCTATGATGACTTTCTGTCTTTGGTATTTCTAAATCCAGTATGTATTAGTTCTAAAACTGTTCATTTTTATAATTGTTATTTTAATTTAATATAGGTGAGGAATGCTGTATTTTGCACCAGTATGGAGGGAATAGGAGTTACACTTATCAATACACAGATACATCAAATAACAGAAATGTTATGCTTGTACTGGTGTTGGGTAGTGAGAAGAACATACACTACATCTCAGTATTTAATAAGGGTTTATCACAAAATAATAGTTTATTAATATCAACACCTAAACAACAGGTTTTTTTTAAATATTATTTCAATATCATGATAGTTTCGGCATATGTATTCATACAATTCTGAATTTTTTTTACTGTTCTTATGAAGTGTCTACCCTTTATTCCCCTTTGCTGAACCTGAATTGGACAAACAGATTTAAACAAATTCACTACACATACATTTGTAACTTTTTCTGAGCCATTCAGCAGAGAAGCCTTGTTTTCTTATACAAAAAGTTAAACACACTTGTCCATTTAGATGAGCCAAATCTGGTTGGCAGTTTTCCTCTGTAAATTTAAATTCAGTAGCTGCTGATTGACCCACTGACTGTCTCTTTAATAAATCCTCAGTTTCACCTCTGGTGCAAGGCCGGGCAATCTTCCCTTCTTTTTGTCTTCCTCTAATTAGACACATATTACAAACGCAGTGAGAAACAATCTAATTAAGAGAGCCTGACTCAATTTGCTTGTGAAAAGTTCAGCAATGGTGGTAGGGAGAGTGAGGGTGAAACACAAGGGAGAAGTGAAGTGGTAAGAGGGAGCCTAATCTAAGCCATCTCTCCATCCCTAAACCAATTAATGAATCTCACCATACAGACATGCAAAGGACAGGCAGATGTGGAAAGCTGGAACCTGTCGTGTTTGTTTATTTTTTACGTCTTTGTATATGTCCCTACCTGCTGCGGATAGAAACCTTTCGAGATTCACCATGCTGCAATGAGAGTAGCAATTAATCAGCACAAGTTGGTCTATATTCGTAAGCAATTCCCTTCTCTCCAAGTGGTGCAAAAGCAAAACATACTGACAAAGCAAATATATGAGATTAAGTCATTTATCTTCACACTAATTTGATTTAATACCTCTAATCATCTTTAGACAGTTTGGGCTGGACTGCATTTATCTTTTTTATTGATATATACTTTTTATAACACTGTCATCAACCTTAAACACTGAATTACATTACCATGCCTTGCTTTTCTATGGTAGATTTGTTTTAGGAAAATTTCACCTGCAGTAGACATTTATTTTGACGTAATGTCTTGCTTGCTACACACAGCTAACTATTTTCACCTTTCACAAAAGTTTAGATTTTTTGCAATATAGTTTATTCTGTGTAGTGTTGGCACATTCTCTAGGACTGTCATGGTCACACTCTAAAGTCTGACACTGCCAAAAGCTTTCACCTTCTTACATGTTATACATCCTTTTTTTTTTTTAGCTTACTAAAGCATTACAACCCTAAATTCTGCCCCACAATACACAACTGAGGTACTATGTGACTTAAGGTTTAACTTTAATCAGTGCAGGTATTGAACGACAGACGCGCTTCTCACCCGAGGCTTACCACAGCCATGTGCCCTCACTACAGAGACCCGTTCAGACCTATAAATAAAAGTCAATATCATATTCATTTACAGCATCTACTGCATTTCCTCTGCAAAGGTGAAGTATATTTAAGAGGTGAAATCAATAATAATTATAGCTTTCACTGGGTTGACCAGGTTAGTTGGTTTTCTGGAAAGAAGAGATCATATTATTACTTACTCACTTTTATTTATATCTGCAACTGTCTTGTATTATTGCAGCATGTTTATCGATTTTTTAATGTCAACTCTGTCAAAGTAAAAGCCTCATATGATTGTGGGTGAAAAACAGATCCATTTTAGAGAACAACCCTCCTACACACGTCTTACATATCCTGAGAGGGAATTCACATATTCCGAACTCAGTGTGTTTCACCCTGAAGATTGATGCAGCATTCAGTAAAACCTAGAAATTATCCAGATGAACAGAATAATTTCTTTTGTGCCTTTTTTCTAATGAGGTTCCAGTATCCTAATGCACAAAGGAAAAAAATCATACTCAAAGTAAATAGGTAATTTTAATAGGCAATTATGTGAATTCAATGTGTACAGTATGTGACTAGGCCAGATGTTTTTGTCCATCCAGTATGGACTTGATGTAGTAAAGTTTATCCATGTTGGCTCTTACTTCCATTCACAAAGAAAGAGTCCAAGAAACAAAAGTGTAATGGATGGACTGTCTGAAGGTCACTGCACTGCCCACTAATGGGTAAAGCACTCCCCATGGTGTCACTGAATAAGTCCCTGTTCAGGAACAGTGATTTCCTACAATGAAGCAAAATTAGGAGGAATCCAGTAGCAGCCCAGGGAAAAAAGTCTATAGGCTGAATTCTTGGCCAACAATGTATTGTAAAGATTATAACTCAAGGTGCCTTAGCACAAGGTCAATATGCTATGGCACAGTACAGATCATTATTCAATTTTGGTAAGAACTACAGCCTGAACAGTGCATGTCCTGTATTTAAGTAGCCTTATATTGAAAGGGGATCAAAAACGTAAAGGGAAAACACAGGTTTTAATCAGCAGCAGTAGGTGCTGAATCCAAGTAATTTGTCAGCTGCGTCAACAGCCAAGTCATGTTGCACACACTACCAAAACAATGTGTCCATAATCCAGCCAAAATAATTACAAAAAGCCACACACATACAAAAAAGTAAATGGGAGGGGAGTCTTAAATGTTTTAAATGAAGGGACTAAGCCTCTACATTAGCCATATTTCCTAGGTGGATAGTATTCGTTTTAAGGTCATAGTTTTGGAAACTCATATATATCTTATTAATATTTTATAACCTATTTATATCTCAAGCTACTGTAATCTAATACAAGAACAAGTCGACAAATTCTACTTTTTGGGTAACAGGAGTGTTAAAGGTGCAATGTGTAAACTGTAAAAAATATAGTGGCCTCTAGTGGTGAGATTGCAGAATCACACCATCTGAGCACCCCTCACACCCTCGTTTCTAAGATTGAGGTTAGTATGTAAGACTAGGTCACAACTCCAATGTAAGATGGCAAACGCCAGTGTTATCAAATTCAGGAGAAATGCAATTCCATTTCTAGAGTCAGTGTTTGGTTGTCCTTTATCGGCTACCGAAAGGAAACCTGCTCCCTATGTATATGCGTCTTCCGATGCAAGAAGACGCATCGGTTGGTATTTTCAGGTGATAACACAATAAGGACAACATAATAATCAATACTCTATTATTGACTTGTACGGATGTTTTTAGAATCACAATATATGCTTCCACGTCATATATATGTACAGTAAGTCCATTTTTCTCCAAAACAAGCTGTGACATGGACTCGTCGAACACGTGTCCTTAGTCTTTCTGCCCATCTGACATGAGTGCCGGACCAGAGAACTGTACAAAATTGATGCGTGGCTAATAAAATACACACACACACACACACACACACACACACAACTTTATTATGGAGATATTACCTCAATTATATTGTAATTACGTAGAGTAAGTAGCGTACTACTTTACACACTAGTTTCCCCCCCAAGAGAAATGGGGGACCCAAGCACTCAAGTAAAGTATCAGAACTGATAGAGGAGGAAGCAGTGCCATTTTTGTGAGATATCTGTACTACAGGTCTGTACTATATTAAAGTGTAAACAATCATTTGCACACCTTCTTACAGCATTGTTGGTTGATAATCATTCTTGCCACACTCACACTCCTACATTTATGATTTGTGAGTGCTGACTTTGTGAATATCTTTGAGCATATTTTACAAGTTGGCATCACCTTTCACATGCACTGCGCAGTGAGCTAGGGGCATACATAACAAAAAGAACTACTGCATAGCTGTATGACCTGCTGGCACTAAGGACAGGTGAGGAATACTTAACCAAAGTCTTTGTGTTTCTCGGTTTTCATTTAGAGAAATCAAATGCAAGTACAATAAAATAAGTGTCTGTAGTGCAGAACTCACTGAGTGTTGTAGACATTATTTGTCAGAGCTGTCTGCTTATGTTCAAACAACCCAAGTGCTATCTTGTATCTCCTCTCCCTCCACTTATTTTCAAATGCTTTTCATCTGCAATTTTGTCAAAACTACTTGAAAACCATCGGTCATCTTAATACAATTGTGTAAATGATAAAAGCTCAGTTTACAGGCATTCCTCTGGTACAGGCTGATTTCAAACCATATAAGATTTCAATGAGTTTTCAGGCAGCAGTTTAGACCTAAGCAAACTGTGCCACTCAAGCAACGGCTGAAAACAGTTATGGCATTGGAAAACTGGGTGGGAACAGCTTGTGTTTTGGAGACAGCAAGCAGGAGGGTTAGCATAGGAGGAGAGCTCCGGGGTTTGATAAATGAGGCTGCGTGGCGGCTGGAGTACTAAACTGCTTCCCTGCTCAGCTGCGGTGACAATGTGATTAATATTTGCACAGCATTAAGCTAATTTATCATGGCCACGTGCATGCCTATGGGAGAATAGACTGTCACATGTATGCCTGGTGGAGAAGAGGAGAGAAGGTTTGGCAATGAGAAGCAATTATTTCAAGCCAAAAACAAGCAAATAAATAAATGCAGGAAATGTATATCCGGGTAAGTTGAGTCTGCCAAAAAAGGAATTTAGAAATATGAGAAAGGCTGAGTGCAAGATATTGAACATCACTGAATGTCACCATCAACTATGTGTGATAAATGTGTGTCATACAAAAAAACACCTTTAATGACTGTATATACTACTTATGGAAATGAGAGGAAAATGCACATTTCTGTACAAATAATGATCTTGAAATTATTATAGACTTGTTTTTTATATATATCAAAATGAGTATAGCATTGCTGTTTTGTTCACAGCACATTGGCAAAAATAACTGTACTGCACATCACATATTTATATGTGCCCAATAGAGAATGTCTAAAAAAATCTAAAACATGGATGACTTATACTCTCTACTGTCCCTGAAGGTCTCACACAAGAGCTCCTGCTGACATTACGCCTAAACATGGTGTTACTTTCATGATTAACATGCAGAAGATTCTTGGAACTTCTGGTAGAGGTGTGATGTCTGCATACAACACCGAGACAGTAGAGCGAAGTTTCACAGGATATTTATAATTGAACGTTGTAATGCCCCCTAAGACATTTTCTCAAACACTACACAGACAAGGTATTTTGCAATTTGCTGTTAAGAGTCCTTTTAACACCTAACAGCTAAATACTAAAAGTAAGAAACAGAAGGGGGAATGTTTCTTCGAGAGTATTTCTTAACAAGAAAGGAAGGATTGTTGAAGTCCTGTCAGGTGGCTGATTCCTTCACCACAGTATGGATTATCTGTCAAGTATGGATTTGTTTGGTTTGTGGATTTTGCATGTCACAAAGGAGAACTTTGCTAATGTGCCGTTGTAATATCCAGAACCTGTGTTGATGGCAAGCATTTTGGTTTAATATTTCTACTCTAGAAAAAGGTAATCTGTTCATAATGCCCTGGAACCTGAGAACAGCTTTTGTTTGATTCTGTTTTGGAATTCACATTAGAGTGAGACTCCTCTCTTGCAGTGCCATGTCTGTCAGTATTCTATGTCTAGCTTCTCTGCTGCAAACACACCAGCCAGGCTGCCATTTGGCAGGGAATCTGCTGTCTTGGTCAGTATCCAGTATTAAGATGCTACTGCTGTCAAGGGGCCCTGGAAGAGAAACCAATAGTCAGGGCAGTAACTCACCCTTTAAGACCATTGCCTTGTTTAGGAAAGTAATCTGCCCCCAAGCTGCTGCCTCATTCTACACATGATACATCATTGACAAACACTGGCACAGCAGTATTCACAGCAGTCACAATCAGCCTCGCTGCTGCCCAGTGTTGCTCAGCTTGGCCTTGCAAAGTGGAATATTGTAGTCTGCTTTCATTAGGCCAAATAAAAATCCCAGAAAACAAGGTGTTCCACCGGGAATTTTCATTCATCCACTTGTGTGATGATGCACTGTATTATGATTAAACTTCATGAAAGTCACATCTCATTTCCATTTTCTTGTTGCTCAAGTGCTTCTAAATCAAACGGAGCTCTTCTGGAGCCATTTTCTCCCATCAGTAAAGCCACTCAACACCTACGGTTCCAACTGTGCCTGTTTCAGTGTAAGAAAATGTTAGTGAATGACTACTGCATTTAAGACATTTGTTTAGACAGAGACCTTCTCAATTTTTTTTTTTTTTTGCTGAGGTAGAAATACTAAAAACCTGAAAAGATGAAAAGCTAAAGTCCAGAGGCTTGCAATTACAAAGGGCCTGTGAATATAAGCAACAATCAATCTATTATTAGTTTAGGTTATTATTGTAAGCAAGACAGCAAAGGTCTGGTGCATGATAACTGCCTTCTGTTTCAACTAGGAGCTGAAGTATGGCCATAAATCTATGGTCCTGATAACAAATTATAACATCTACTGAATGGTGTGAAAATACTTAGCGCAAATGGGTGTGCAATTCAACTATCACATGACTCTTTTGAGGTTGGTCCTAAAGTCAGCATAGACATGCGAAGAATGGGGTTTCCATGCCATGTGTTATATGCTAGATGCAGCTTATGATTTATCTAGTATTAGCTTACTGATATTATTTACAGTTCAGCTGAAATTTGTTCTGACATAATGTTAATAATAATATACACTTTTCCAGGGACATGTGGCCAGTAACCAGGGGAACTGGGAGTCAAACCACTAACCCTTGGGTTCTTAATAATGCACAGAAGAATTATCACATTTCTGACAGTTCTAATAAAAACTGAGAAAATTCTAACTTTCTAAATATATAATGGCAGAGCATTAGATTATTGCATTAAATTATATTGGTGTACCTAATACAGTGGCCACTGAGTGTATATTTACATTCTTTTTTTTGTCTGAGTTTGAATCTGGAGGGCTTTTTTTTTTGCCCATACAAATATGTACCTACTTGTGCTGTGGGGAATTTGAAGTTTGAATTTCATAAATCACCAAACAAAATTTTAATCAAAGTTCATATTTAGTGACCTCACAGCCAGGTCAAATGCTAAATTATAAATGTATGTTGTTCAAACTACACTGGAAACTGGAAACTTGGAACATGTTAGGCCTGACAATACTGAAACCTCATATTTGTTATAGTGAAAGGAAAACTGAACTGATAAGAACAATCAAGAGTAAGGAACAAAATGAGTAAAAATTTGTGAGACTTTTACTTGAATACACTATTTTAACTCATAAAGCTGCAGTCCTTGTTTTTAACACACATGAAATTTATCTGACCCAGAACTAAAACACTTAGTTTCCTCAACCACTGAGACATAAGCTTCTGAATAATTAAGCACAAAGAAAGGCAGCTACTCCAGCATTAATTTATAACTGAACTTGAGGCTTTCCACAAAGCTTCTGATGTCATCACATAGTTCAGCTTCTGACTTGTGCTCTGTTAAGAATGTACAGTGGTATCACAAAATTTGCCAAATACTAAAATAACTGAAATGGTGCTATGTGAGGATAAATCATTACTATTTTAGTGGTGAGCATGGGCAGCAGATTGATCATTTAACATAGGCTCAGCATCCAAAGAAACACCCACACAGTAAATATAAGTGACGTAAATGTGCTCAGAAAGAGAAAGGAGTGTCTTTCCAACTCCATACTTTTCTACTTCCATCTGATCTGGGCTTCTTTTTCATTAGACATGTCCATAGAGAAATGACAACCCTGCAAACAAAAAAAAACAGTCTTGGAAAAACAGGCCTTTTCACTGTCAGACATTCTGCTTATTAGAACTATACTAGGGACATAGAAAAATGGTCTAAAAGATACAGAGCAGATTAAAGAGGACTGACTTGTGAGACCAGATCAATTCACAATACTGCCACATGATCCTGCTGATCGCTGCCAAATGCTTTTTACGACAGTATAATACATAACTTACAATTATGTCAAGTAAAGCTGGTGAGTCTTGAAGATTCATAAACAAAAAAGGTGCAATGACAACGATCAAAAACAAAGTTTAATTTGAATTGCACATGCACCAATTTTAAGTGCCATCTAAAAATGTTTTAAATCCACAAAATCTATCTGCAAAGCTTCACAACTTTAGACGATAATCAGGCACCTATGCAGTGAGATACACATCACCAACCACAGTAGCAGTCCCCTGAGAGAAGGGAGGGGGATTCGTGCTCAGTTGGTGTTGCTTTGTCTCTGGTGCAAAGACATCAATAAGAATATGTCGACACAGATGCAGACACTGACAGGGGTTTTGGCACGTACATCAGTTGTGACCTTTGGCAAAAAAAAATTGATGCGTTGATAAAAATCAGTGAATATGACATGCTATGTCACATCCAATGGGGTTAAGAGGCATCTGACAAAATGCAACAGATGGACATCTGCCTGGCATCTGACACCCTGCAAGTCAAGATCTAAAAGCAGCAGCTAAAAAAGTGAAAAGAACAGGATGTTGACAACTGTACCACAGATCTCATCTATCTGCAGTCTGTAACACTTTCACTGCAGCAAAACTGGAGTCAGTTCAACATGCAATGAAACATTGGCATTCACTCAATGTTACATTCAGTTGGGGTAATAAGGCTGTATTGGTGAGAGAAGGAATTGGTCTGGTATATTTCCTTTGTACTATAATTTTCATTGGCGCTATCATGTAAACAGAACCCCCTGTGTGAAAATAAGTTCAGTAATTCAGACTGTCAAAGAAACAGCACTGAGGACATATACCCCCACAATTCTTGGCTTCTAATCAAGTGTGCTACACACTGGCAGGCATATTTTCAGGCAATTCCAGTGAATGCTAATAAGACAAGCAGAACCTAATGGGTGATTCTTGTAACCAATATACACTCCATATGAGGTATTTACTGTATTGTGCATGTGATCTGCATTACTTCTACAGCAGCCACTGCAGCATGTGCATTCTAAAGTTGATCTAATCTGACAAATGGATGCAAAAGGCAAAAATTATCCCTGCTTAAGTGGAGAAAAGGTGCAAAGGTAAAACAAAGATGGTAAATCAATTATCTTTGTAGGACCACTGTGTTGGGCAAGCTTAGGAAGACTGCATGCACAGCCCATCAGGAGCACCAAGATATTTCCTGGTGGCCTGATGACTGTTTGGCCTGCTGTGAAGTCAACCAGCCAACCAATAATACAGCAGCCAGGAATGAGTTGATTGACCTCATAGAATCCATGCATTAGGCATCACTCTCACTATAGGATCAAAAATGACATAATCATGTCTCTCTGTGATGCACATACTGTAGCAACCATCTGTAGCAGGCTGCATCTCCACTGATAACATGTTAACAGTAGTTGCCCAGCAAAATAGGCAACAGTCATCTTCAGCATTAAAGGAAAGATGAAGCAAAGAAAATGAAAAAAGGGTCCTTGCCACAGACACAAACGCTGTAAAATAGGAGACATCTTTGCCAGCATTTGATTAGTTCAGTCAAAAACACTAGTTAAAGCGCACACACACACACAAACTAAGGACAGGCATTTATGGTGTGAGGGTGATATGTGGGCAGAGGCAAGTTGATTGAAAGCAATCACAGCCACGCTGCAGTGTTTGAGAGCTGCCTTTAAATACCCAAGGTGTGTGTGTGTGTGGCTGCCAGCCTCTGATTGATGGACAGAGCCAACACTGGTCCAATTGAGAGAAGAGGTGCAGGCAGAGCAAGGGGAGGAGGCGAGGTTCTAATGCCGGACCAATCAGGACAAATAAAGGGTAGAAAGGGGAAGGTGACCAGGTAGAATGAATAGCGGACCAATCAGGGCAGAGGTAGGCGGTGCAGTGAAGTCTGTGCAGCCAAACCAAGAAGGGGATACAAACACTGCAGGACACAACTTTGCAAAGGCAACACAATTAAGGATAAACAAGTAAGAGGAAGAGAGGCCAGGGGTTAACATAGCTGCTCTACCAATGCACTTGCATTGTGACCATGCATGTTTGTGTATCAAACAAACTGGTTAATCTTTCCAACACACAAACTCACACACACCTTTCCCAGCATGGTTAGCTAAGTAGCAAAGAACAGTGTGATGATATAGTTTATAGTTTTAGTGACTGCTATGGGTAAAGATACTTTTGATATGTTTGAGTCTTGAATATAAAGATAATGATCTGAACATCTGAGCTAACTCTATCTCATTCTCTTTTTTTAAAAGGGGCAGGCTAATTGTTTTGTGTGTCCAGCCTTGTATCTTTGTTTTGTTACTACCCAACACTGTAGATTTATATTAGGAAACAGTACAGTACAAACCCACACTGAGAATAATCTGTAAGTCACTATGTTTAACACTGTATTCAACATGTGCTACTTCCTCTTTCTGCACCAGAGCCATCAATTTGTTTTCACATCTTGGCTGTCAGCACATCAAGGTGGTATAGCATTTTGGTGGAAAATTCTATTTGCAAACAATTATGTTCTGTATTGCGCATTTCAAATCATAATCGCTGCCACTTTATGCTCTACACCCCCTCTAAATTTGTACTTGTAACAGAACATATGCCAGTTGGTAGGTGCTTTTATCTAAAGTGCCTTAAAATATCATAAGTGCTTTCTGTTTTGTGTGGCCTTGATGGGTTTGAACCTTTAACCTTGGATGTGTTTTTAACATGCTCAACAAATCAAAATATGTAGCATGTCTGCAGAACAGTGTGGCTTCCAAATGACGCTCAAGTTTTTGTATTAGAGATTTTATTCAGCTGAACCTCATTGTTGGTTGGAAGCGACTGTGGTATCAAGGGAAACTGTGATATCTTAGATTAATACACCAGCTAAACTGACAAAAATCTTTTTTTTTTGGAACTTGGAAAGACTCACTTATGAATATACCTAATGATGAATGAAGAATTTTCTCAGACACAAGACATTCAATACACAATCACGTAAATTTGCACTGTTACCATGGATGTTTAGAAAGCAATCACAGTTGATTTTGATACAGAATAAGCCTAACCATGATAATTATGAGGCAATATCATCACTAATTTCTAGGCACATTTATGACCACATATCCTTAACTGACATTTAAGACACAGCTATTGCTGTTCTGTTGTGGCTGAGTGATGACTGACATGAATGGGTAAAGCTTCGTTAACAAAAACTTGTTTTCATTCAAGTGCAAATAATTTTTTTTGTGTGAACATGAGGTGTTTGCCAGTACATAGTAGTTGTGGCATGTTCTCTTCACAGCTTTTATGTTTTTCCCCATCATGTATGTCAGCAGTGGAATTTCAGTAACTACTACAGTTTGAACAGCTGAAGTGGCTTTAAGATGTGTCTCAACTACTGCTGTAAGAATATACTGATATTTATGCAATCTGGTTTGTTTCCTTTTGTAAATGTGGCCCTTAAACATCTGAGGCTAAAAGAGTTGTGAGTTTAAACATATTTCAAGTCTGAAATTTAAATGGGCAAAGGTAAAATGCCCAAACTGCATTAGTATGCGTTTTCCATGACAGACGTGATATTCTCATCCATGCTCTCAAAGCACTGACTAGAAATGCTGCTGCACTGGTGAAGGAGCTGGGTTCGTGCTGCGGACTGTGTGAGACTGATATGCACTGAGAGAGAACATCACAACTCCCTGAGTTGGGGGTTTCTCTGTCAGCCAGCGATCCCTGCAGCCTGCCCAAGGGCCTGTTGGCAAGAAAGTTCCCAGAGCTTTCCACCTGCAATGTCACGTTGATTACACAGCGGGAAGAGCAGAGAGCAGGTCACTGATCACATTTGCTCTCTCTTGCTGGCTGGCTTTCACTTTCTGTCTCTCTTTCTGAGGCCATCTTTCTTATCTGAGCCTATCAAAATCAGAACTTCCCAACAGAAAACAAGCAAGAAAGGGTCAATCCTCTCGATTCCAATTGCCCACAAGGCTTAACACATCTGTCAGAACCTACAAGAGATAGTTGAAATGAGGAAGGTTGCCATGACAACAGCTCTACCAGTTGTCCTATGGGAGAGAAGGAGGAAACGCCTTTCTCACTGCCATCAGGGTCTTTTCTCACCTTGCTGTCCAGGAGAAATTGTCCAACTAGAGCACACTAATGGGTTGGTGGAGGTCATTCCACTAAATTTGCCTGACACTAGCAGCAAAAACAACGAGATGTTGAGTCATAAGAAGTGATTTTTATGTGTGTATGGAACATCTTCATTACTCTTAACACTGTTAATGGCCTATTCAGAAAACTAGTCCATTTGCAGTCATCTTTCATCCTCCTGGAAAGATCTGCAGGCTCAAATTGATGTGAACAAAACAAGAAAGAGCAGCCTCTGTTATTAGGGTTCCTTGTTATCTAGGTTCAATAGAACAAGAGCTCTCAAAAAGCTGCAAGTCGACAGTGGTCTTTTCTCCTCAATCTGACAAACCGGTAAGCTTCTGTATGAGAGCTGAAAAACAGTGCCTGGCACTACTCTGCTTGGCTGATCTAAGAGAAGTCTCTTGCACTGTGTATTTCTTCCTCTAATTGGCCCAACCCCTATACTCAGGCTCTCAGTGGCTTTACTTCTCCTATTGGGGCAACCAGAGGATGGACAGTAATGTGCTGAGCAGGAGGCCTGGTGGTTTGGGAATTGGTTAGGGCGAATTTAGGAACATCCAGAGAGCATTATTAACAGCAAATCTGTGCACACCTGCAATCGTGGTATTGATGGGTTTTGTGGACTGGTATTTGTTATCGGGTGGCAAGGGCTGGTGCACTCTCATTAACACTTTTCACCTTTGGAGCAGAAAGCAGTGGAAGTAAACAAGTCAGAAGAAGAAAAAGAGTTGTTTTCTCTTCCTATCACTCACACACACGCACACATACACACACACAAACAATTAGAGCACTTTTTGTATTGGATTATTTATCATCCATTGGAATATTAGACATATTATTGACAAAAGTGTATCTTCTACTTTAAAGCTTTTTCTTAATCAACAGGAGACACCTTCTTTTCAATCCCACCTTTAGTTATATTTTACCTGCTTCTGCTCAGCTGAGCTGAAGGCTTAAGCAATTTCAATGTTACTGAATGGTGTAATTGAATCGTGGAGGCTCTGCAATATTGCTTTCTTTCCTGTAGAAGGTAATTAATCACCATCACCTTCAGATTTCTGCTGTACATTCAACAGCTATCTTTTGTTTTTAATATACTTTCACTTGAAAAGAAAAAAACAACAACTTTGACAATTTTTCTGTTGTCTAGATAAAATAAATGTTGCATAACTGTCCCTGAGCTTAACGACAAGAAATCTTCATCATGCCATTTGGTGTCAAAAATGTTTAGCTGAGATATAACAAACTTGAATTTAAAAATGAGTTAGACTATATTTTGAAAGCATGTAGAGAGTGTTCTTTTTTCTTTTGTTCTCTGGTTTAGATGACCCCAGCTCTTTTTTTATGGCTGAGTCAAACATCACTCTCCCTGTGGTCTGTGATAGTGTACTTAAGCGTTCTCTCATGTGTCTTTGCCCGTGCTGCCTCAGCTTTTCACTGTTTGTCTAAATACAGAAAAACAACAAAGGAGAAGACCATCCTTTTATGTATCTTTGTGTGGACGATTATAGTTAAAATTTTCAATTCTTGCAACAGTGTTTTTTTTTTTTATCCTGTGAAATATCAATCATCAAATATGTTTATGCAAACCTTATTTTTCTTCTAGCATGGTCATACCATATCTGACCAAATCTGGTGCATGGTCGTCACATCTTAGCAAACAATACATTTTTCCAGTCTGGCATCACACATCCGGTGAGTCCTCCTACTTTGTATTTGAATGGTGTGTCACTTATTTACAAGACATCATTCAACCACCATGGCCAATCAATTGACCAAATACTGCAGAGTACAGGATGGCAGCAAGACACAAAGGACACATAAAAAATAACAAATCTATCTTCTTTTTTTGTTTTGATATGCATTTGCATTGTATAAGCAATTAAAAGTGAGGGTTACATTAAAAGGATTTGATAACTAGAAAAAGCTAAAAAACTACTGAACACTACAAATATTAAGCAATACCCTCAAAAGGAGTTTCATACCTCATATTTCTACTTACACTATTTTACCAATGTCTTACACTCAACCTAACTTAAAAACTTAAATTGTTTTATAAATGTAATATACTGTAGCTGGGAGCTTGTTTTGAGTCTCAGCTATTTCACAAAATACAACTTTACAATGTCTCACATTTTCATATACAATCAGGTCCATAAGCATCTGGACAGTGACATACTTTATTGTCCATTGTGTCATTGTCCAAATTGTTATGGACCCGACTGTATATTGTTGTGATATTCTGTTACTGTGCAGTCATTTGCCCCTTTGGTATGGACATTTTTTAGTTTTCAATGTTCAAATCATTTATACTCACTGCAGACTGAGGTTTGCCTTATCTGTGAATCTATAAATTCCTTGTTTTTTCTCCAACAACATAGGCTGGCGTCACTTATTTCCCATGCACCTTTGTTTTACATGATTTCTAATTTGTCTAAGCTTCTGTGGTAATGAACCTCTATCATTGCTGTCATTACAACAGGGCAAGCTTGAATTATCTGACAGGATTTGAAATATCAGGGGTGGCTGAAGATGTGAGAGTGATTTAAAGAAGTGTGTCGTTCAGGCAATTAGTTTTACACTGTATTCTAGGGGGACCTGCATATATGGCAGCATAAGGCTGAGTTGCTGCAATTAACATCTTGTTACTTGATGTTCCCTTATACATTTTTAATAAACCCATTATAAGCACGGTTGATGCTGTTGTTCATCAATTAATGGTTATTGCAGAGATGTACAGTTACACAATGCACAAAAAATACTTTTACATAAATACCACATTTTGTAAATACAGATTGCCTGATTGGACCATTACTTTCAGGTTTCAAAATATGTACTTCTTTAGAAGTCCATTTTACACATTTACATCCTTGCAAGAAAAAAGAAACCTCTTGGATTGTTTGTGATACAAAATGTGCATTTATTTAAGCCACATTTTACATTTAAAAATGGTTCTGCTTAAAACAAAACTTCATTCTTAATGGCATAATTTACATATTTCTTTAGAAAACAATAATAATGACTGAAACAAAGTCAGTGCTAATCCTTCCTTCATTTTAAAGTAAACATAGCCAGTGAACATATTACTGAGAGCATAATAAATGTGTAAATAATGAGTTGCATTCACACTATGATATAAACTGGTCAGTGAGCATATTGAGCAATGTGGTCTAGCACGCTAATGAAATTTCTGACTGCAGGTTTCATTATGGCGCCACACGACTGATACAAATGGCAGCATGGGGACATCCCCGACCCCGACTGATTCTATCTCACTGTTATCAGCCTCCTCTGTGTATTTCTGGGTGAAGGACACGGTAAAAGGCTGCAGACAGTCATTGATCTGACGCCTTTGACACGAAAATGCAATTAGAAGCTGGCCATGACTTTGTGGGTGGTTATCACAAAGCAGCGCTGCTGCACATTCAGATGTCTAAATCTGGATACAAACAGTAGTGATTAATTCCTAATTACTCAGGCCTGGTTCCAGTGACTTCATGGCTGCACGGGATCAATTATAATGAGGTGTTTCTCGTTTCATGTTGTGTTTTGCTGTGATCTTTTTTTAAATTATACTATTTCTTCTGCATTGCACGGGTGGGAAAAGCACATCCTCATGTTTACAGTGACTGTGAGAGTTCAAGTGCCCCCTTTGTTCTTAATTTTTTTTACAGTGATGAGAATTTTCCAACATCAAGTGACGTCATTTACTTTTCTTCCGTCTACTGTATTTATTGTGGTCTATATTATTTATTGTGTCTATATCAGCAATCATAAAGCATTATGATATTATGACACCTGAGTGTTTAAGGAATGCATAGAACTAATATTTTTCTTTTATTTGTTTTTAAATGTCTTAACGGCCTTGCCCCACAGTATTTGTCTGATCTGATTCAGCCATGCGTGCCCCCACGTGCTCTTAGGTCGGCTGATCATTTACTGTTAGTTGTCCCGAAAACTAGGAGGAAGCTTAGGGGTGACCGCGCTGCAGCCCCGAAATTATGGAATGCGTTGCCATTGTACATTAGGCAGGCCAATTCACTCTCTGTTTTTAAGAGTTCTTTTAAAACACACTTTTTTTCCTTGGCTTTCAACTCAGCTTAAGGTGTTGGTTTCACTGTTATTATTGTTATTATTGTAACTCATCTGACATTTTATTTATTTTTAATTCTACTTCTCTTCAGAAATGTGTACGGCACTTTGGTCGACCGTGTTGTTTTTAAAGTGCTTTATGAATAAAATTGATTGATTGATTTATCTACCGAAGGCTGACAGACATAACGCCCTCCATATTTTAAAACAAATTTAAAGTGAGGAATGTGTACTCATACAATAATACTGGGTGTGCTGTCCTTACAGTAAGAGAGGTAATGAGTATAACAAATGGCTGTTGAGGTAAGATTGTACAAATATTATTTATTTTATGATCAAACTATCCCTAAGTTACAGTATGGTTAGAGATAAGAAAGGTTTAGGCAATGACTTAAAATATTACAGGAGCTGGGCTTGCAAATGTGCTGCCAAAGATAACACCTTCTTTTAATCCATGAGATATGATGAAACAAGGCGGAAAGCCGTTGTTGTTTTTTAGCTAAATAAGAACAGAAAAAATAACCTACAATGGATGCAGGGCAGATGGATTCCAACAGACGACTGAGTGGAAATAGTGAAAAAGTGCATTTTTGCAGTACGTACTGAACAGTGGCTTATATATACTCAGTCTCATCACCGTATTCAAAGGAGTAGTTTTTCAGACAATTTGGGAAATAAACATGTTCACTTTTGGGAGGAAAGTTAGATAAGAAGTCCTATTCCACTATTGTACATGCACTATAAATATAACACTACAGCCAGCAGCTACTAAAAACAGGGGATGGTTTTGCACTGAACTAGCCAGACATTTGGGGTCCCTCCATGAAGGCTCTTGGCCTTAGCTCGCCTGTGACACTCGCAGTCATAGCAGGTATCACCCCCTAGTAGCTTTACACCTGGTTCCTCGCCTTTGATCTACCTCCAAACTGACAGGCTGCAGATACTCGAGGGGTCGGCTTGGACCATCATGATAGGTCTCTATTTTAAGCAAGAACAGGATATCAAAAATTTAATTTGTTATTTCCTCTTCCTCTTCCATCTTGTTTTACTAATTATAAGTCTGTTGATAATTGCTGTGAAATGTTATTATGGAGACTAAAGGACCAGCCCAGTAGTTACCACTCTTTTTTTTTTGGTTTGTTTTAAACACAAAAGATAATGTTTTCAGTGTACAATTAGCCTTGAGTTCACCTACAAAGTTCAGACCAGTTAAGTGTTACAGGCTAAGGAAACCTACAAAAGCATGGGACGAACATTAAAGTGTCTACAAAGCAGCAAGATGTGAACCTTGTTGCCAAGAAATGGTTATTCAAGTCCATGAACTAAATGAAAGCGCACATCATCATCTGTGCTAAGTAGAAGTCAGTCTTCATTTCAAATCACTTGATAAACAGTGAGAGGGAACTTCATTTATCTGAATTTTTGTGACCTATTTGTTCTTCTCTAACCTGGTTCTGTGTCTTATGTGGAATCCTGCACCATGGTAAAAGTTCATTATATAAAATGTCAACACTAGTGTGTTAGCAGGCAATAAAGGTTAAACTTGGTCCCCAAACTAAAATTTTACAGATTGGTAAATGTCCAGAGATAATGCATCATGTATGTAATTGGTGGATAAAACCTGTTAAGTCACTTGTGTGTGTTTTTTTAAAGATGCTATAATCAGTGTTTTCTGTAAGAAAGGAGTCATTTGCGATGAACTACAGCAGGGGGGTCCAAACTTTTTTTAACGAGGGCCACATTTGAAGAGTTAAGAGCCCCTTCAGACATTTTTTACAGTAGGATTTACATACATATGCATACATATACTTTATTATTGTCAAAATTATCATTTTAAATGACATTGTAACCAAACCTAAGCCTCACAGGAGTGAACAAATGAAAAAGACAATTATCCACCTCTCTTGTTGGTGTGCAGTTAGTGAATGCATGTATCTGTCTGTCACAGCCGGGATGCGAATCTGGAACACCTGTGTCAGAGCGCAACTCTCTACCCGCTGAGCTAACGGAGACGACATGCAACCCTTGAAATGGCGGTGCTTAAGATGTGTGCGATTGATTATATGCGGTGGGCAGGTCTGGGCCAAGACGCCAGGGCCGATTTCTTTTATTCCAGTCCATCCCGTCAGATGAAGCAGGCAGTCTCAGATTAATCTACACCACATCACATCACCATAACTAGCACTTAAAAAGAGTTAGTAACTATCTGGTGAGCTTAGTGGAGGATTTGGCAACTTCAAGGTCAAGTTTGTAAGGGAGTTTGAACTGTATTTCATGATGACGTTGAATTTTACCCATATATTTAAAATAAATAAATTAAAATGTGATTTTTAAGATCATACTGCAGTTGTCATCTCACTTTTACCTTGAAAATAACTAATAACTGAATTGAGGCAGAGAACTATTCTGCAGTATCAGATGCAGCATTCAGGGGGGTGGAGTGTGAGAGGAACATTGTTTACTCATGGTTCATTAGCTTTTTGTGAGGTGGTTTTCTCGCTTTAGGCACCCTCCATGCTAAGTAATGCTTTTCCTCTTTTTACTACCTGCAATTAGCCTTATACATTAAAGTGCTTGCTGATGTCTGACTAATAGCAAGTATCTATCACACCAAGCAAAGCAGGAGGGTCTGTTCTCAACTAAGACCATGCTGCGTCATGTGTTTCTTGAAAACACCACATTTTTTATGCAAAGCCATCAAAAATGTGTAACCTGTTTAAAATGAGAGAGACATTTTGAGTGTCTGGTTCTAGGAAAGCATCACATGATTACTGTAAAGGCATATTTGTGTAATATACCACAATTTTGCAGCAACTTATTGGAAATATGGCCCTAAAATTTAATTCCATATTTATGGCAAAATGATGCAGTATTTGTCACATACAGTAAATAGATCTCCAGATCTGCTGCTGGAGCTGAATAAGATACTCAATATGTACAGTATATAGACATGCTTTTCACACAAAACTATCATAGGACAGACAAAAGGAAGGAAAAAAACTGAACCAAACCAGTACTGTCATTGTCAAGAACAGAAAGCAATACAGAATTAACTAAAGCTTTAGATGCAATTGGGGGTCAGTAGCATGAGAGTGAGGACATTAAACCTTTCATTGAAACTAATCCCTCTGTATGTTACATACACAAAAGGTGTATGTAACTCCAAATCCTCCCAGCAACGTTCTTACTTATCATACATCTGTGTGATTTGTTCTTTTTGTAGATTAATCCACCTTGCTCTTACTTTTCTCTTTTTTTTTATAGGAAATTACTGATCCCGCGGGGAAATTGGGGCCAAGCACACTTCGACATGTGGCCTGGAGATTGTTCCATCAACCCTGTGGTTTGTGGACAACTCACTCTAGCAACTGAACCACAGTTGCCCTATGTAAGGTTGTGCTAAAAAAGTATAGCCAAAAATCATGTAATGTGATTACCTCCTTAATTACTTATACCCTCTTCCTGGTTGGGATTTCTGTACACGAGTGTCATCCGATTTCTTCACCTAGTATTCCATGATACTTTAAATGAATAACTGAATTAAATAGACCTCATATTTTAACAGCTCAGTGGCCATGTTACATGTAAGACTATTCTACCAGTGGAACACCTGCTTTAAGTTATTTCTGTAATGCATCCAAATGCCATATAATGCAAAAGGCAGTGACTTCTGTAGCAAATAGGCAGTTATCAAACTGAGAGCACAGCATCACACTGAAAACAACATGCAGTTCAAAGCTTGTGTTCTACAAGAGGAGACTGAAAATTCCCTCCTCATGGGGTCTCCGATCCAAGTCAAGTCTACTTTCCTTTGTTGTCCCCGGCTGGTGGAATGACTTGCCCTGCTCCATTCGACTAGCCGAGACTATCACCACCTTCAAAAAACATTTGAAAACTCA
>JAUMHL010000027.1:20506485-20523298 GCA_032362345.1 Sandelia bainsii
GGGAAGGTCACATTAAGTTCACCTGTAAAGGTTATAGTGCATTTTAGGTTCATCCTGAAATTTCACCCGAAAGCCGGGTATCCCTAACTTTTTGTGAGTAGTGTATATATATATATCTCCATTTAAATGTTTCACAGTAGACAATCATTTTGAATTACTGAAGATGCCATAAAGATTGGTAGCTTTAAGATCAATATCAAATGCAGCTGTTTAGGTGAAGCTTATGAAACTTGGAGACAGCAATAAAAACTGCAGCTCTGCCATCAAAATGCTAAATCACAAGCAGCAATAAGATATTTATGACAGTTTGATGGCTGCTTCTTATAGTCAAAGTTACGTCACAATGAGCCACCGCAGTAGCTGAAGATACAATCTTTCATTAAATACAATGCCTGTCCTCTGTCTGGTGTTCATGAAAGGCCGTGTCAACAGCTAATCCACCATTATACACGTCATTTCAGGCCTGATAATATGTCACAAGCAATTCTCCACTTGCGTATAGGAGGGACCCTAAAGGACAATCTGATATCAGAGGTCCAAGAAATACAAAGGTTGTCTGGGTGTGTGCACAAGACATTTGGTGGGGAAAAAAACAAAGCACAAAAGCAGGCAGATCCACATCCTACTCTCTTCTCTTAGCATTTCTTCAAATAAATTGTCAACTATCATCTATGCTGCACAGACAGAAAACTGGAGTGAGAGACAAAGTAAATTAAAAACAGATTTACAGCTGTGGATCTCAGCCATCAGTGTTATTTTGCCCCAGAGCCAACCTAGGTGATATCAAAGAAAAGTGTGATGAAATGTCCCCAACTGACACACAATAAATCAAACAGGAGATGGTGGTAACAGAATTACTCAAAGAAACATACCAACTAACTGATAGTCTGCAACAAGCAGTTTATAGTAACCTTTCTCCTTTTCTCACTGGTTCTAGAAATTAAGCATCAAACATTTTTGATTCTGGTAAAAATACTGCTATAATAATTTACAAAGTATCAATGGAATTTGATTTGTCATTGTCTACCATATAACTGAAACAGTTTGTGGTGTTTTCTTGTGAAATTTCTTCAGCTACTTTTTGACTACACAGTGTGGGGCTTTGAAGCTGAGGTCAACTCTAGAATACCTTTCTGAATTGTGTCACGGACACTTTAGTGTGAAGGTATTCGTCTGGCATAGCATGGCTGTTGTTTGTGTGAACCAGACTTTCATCCATTCTAGGTGTCTACTTTAATGTATAAACATGAACACAGCATTCTTCTTTGACAGATGCCATGTTAGCACCTAAGACTAAGAGCAGCAAAATAAATTACCTTACACTTCAAAGACATTACAGATGAATGAAGGGCTCCTCTCTTTTTCAAGGCAGCAAATGGAAAATAACAGAAGTAACCACAACTTACATAAAACAGCATCACTGCATGGTTTTCAGACATGACTTGAATGTTAGGTTGCTGTACCCACTATACTCACTGTACTCATCACTTCACTAAATATATATACATATATACATATACATGTACATTACATCCACTGAATGCTCCACAAATGACTGTAAACATACTATGAATGGTATTTTTCATAATGTAATGTACAAACAAAACACAACAAATCACTTTTTAACTTGGAAGGTGTCAGGCATTTTAAACTGGAGGGACTGTTTCATACTGAAAAGAGAAATTGTCAGTTAATCTTGTCTAAGCTCCCTTGGGGCATCTGTCCTGCACTTCCCTGCTGGAGTGTCCTTGAGCAAGATTCAGAATCCCAACCAGATCCAGGGAGGCTGTTTTGCAGCCACGCCTGACCTCTGACCTCTCTGTGGGAGGAAGTGATTTTTTGGGTTCAGCTGAGTACCAAAACAGTCTGGGGAAATGCTCTGAACCATAAGAATACGAAATATCTCAGACACAGAGTGAGGAAGTAGCCTCAATAGCCTCTGCGATGTGCTGGATTTGTAGCAGTCAGTCTGGAAAATTATGGATGAGATGGGACAGGTGAAATTCAATTGACTTCACTTACACCGAGGCCAGCTGGTTGTGCAGGTGTTCTCTGTGTGAATAGGAAATCCAATCATTCTTTCATCTCTTACAACCCCACAGTACAACCCCACACAGTACACACACAAGACAGACATTAATCAAATGTATATTGTGAAATTGCACATTTTAAATACACAAGAGAACAAGAAGCATCTTAATCCACCACACAGAGTGACACAACCACTGGGCAGCAAGCACAGATCAATCTTTGTGTCACTCTAACTTACACATGACCTAAATGGAGAATTCATTAAAACGTTAATTAAGTCTAGACATGGGCATTATGAACAGGCTGTTTGGAATACTATGGTGTTAGGTGGCTGGGCCCAGAAGTAGAGCATCAGCATATGTGCAACTCGACAAAAACAAAACAAATGACATGTCACAAGGAATGAAGAAGGCTTTCGTTTAAAACGACTGCGTAAATAATCCAGCTGACTTAGCGTTCGTAACTAAAAAGAAGGAGAATGAGAGATGAGAGAGAGAGAAAGAGGGAGAGGGAGAAAGAGTGATGCACAGAGGCAAACAAAAAACAAGAATGGCATAGTAAAAACCAGCAGAGCACTAGAATATTAATGTGTGCAGTCATTGTCCCTTTAGAAAGCCTGTGAGTCACACAAGTCGTGACTTTGAATTTAGGACTAGACCCAAAAGGGTCGAGGGAATTATGAGTGAAGAATTGTGTCTTATTAGGATTAATCTGTTCTAACAGAAAGAAAACTGTTGGTATGGTTGCTTGAGACTTGTAGCTTCAGAACCCTAACTGGCCCTAACAACTTGAGTTTTATAGCACACTGTTAGTAACTCACTCCCGGGGACTCTACAGCAAACTGCCTGCAGTAACAGCAGAAGAAGTAGTAATAGTTACATCATAGTAAGTTAATGCAGTAAATCATAGATAATGTACACAGCCTCAAAAGTGTTACTGGATGCTGGGGCAACAGTAGTTACAAAGATACAATATGATGGACATAAGAACAAAGATAGGTCAGCTTGGCCTCCTTGTGTTTGATGCCAGTGGAGAATGCTGATAGTGAATACAGCATTAGGAAATTTTAAGAGAGACCAAGCAATCTACTCCTTTTCAATTACATCCATCCTATGCAAACCCTATATGCTCACCATGATTCTCACTCTCTGTCACACTGAATGAAAGACCAACATGCAACATGCTGTTAGATCTCTCAAGTTTTATTATTTCCCCCTATTCTTTACACAACTATTTATGTCTCTTCTCCTGTCAACTACTGAGTGCAGCAGTATGATTGCTTTCTGGCATAAAGCAGGTAATATATACTCAGCTTTCACAACAGTTCCCCTATGCTACTGCCTACAATGGAGAAGTGTTTCCTAAGCTGTGTGTTTTCAAGCATTGTTTTTCTTTTCTTATTTAAGTACAGGTAGCTTGTTAAAGTAATTATTGAACAGTAAACCAGGTAATTCCTGTGGTGAACTGTGAAGCTGTTGAGTGCGATTAGAGTAGAATGTCCATTTTTTGTTGCAGTGAATTTGCATAGTAAAATGACCTATAGTTGGAGTACAGCTAAGCTTCTGTTTCGTCAAAACAGTCATGACTGGTTATTTCCAGGTTGTTGCTCCTGTGCATCTAGGGAAAAGTTGAACATTTCTCAAACACTCCAGATCACATCACAGGGAGGCTAGGTCTTTAACTGAAAGATTGTGTTTGGATGTTGCATTCTTAATGAAAGGCAAACAGTTGCACCTCTGCAACTCTGTGTTACTGTTTACTGTATGGAACAGACTTCTGGATGTGGCCTGATCATGTACAAAAACTCCATCTGGTATCACAATGGTGCTATCAACAGGTCAAATCTGATGCTGACTCCTGAATAAAAACTTACACCATATCCATGGCTGGGATGTTAACTCCCCCGCAAAGTTCAAGTTTCATGTCATAAAACTGTTTCATTCTGTGCTTTCTTTTAATCTCCGATCTTCTCCATAGACAGTGCAGACTACACTGAGTTTTCAGTTCAAGTTTGCGTTGCCACATAAGCGACCCAAGGGTTCTGCATAAAAAGCAGCAGAGCCCTGAGCCTCTCCAGCAGGCTAGCATGCAGCCAGAGTGAACCATTATATATCGGCCAACACTTCCCTTGTGGAGCCTTGATCAAGGCCTTGATCCAAATTTAAACTGGCACATCATAAACAGGTTGTCAAAAGGTTTTACCTTGATTTTGTCATTCTGTCTCAGTCTCCTCTAGACTTCAGTCAATAAATTAATTACATCCATTAAGTGAAGTTATTTGATTGCTGACCCTGCACATTGCCTCACTCAATATTGCTTTCTGTTCTTCAGACATCTGATTTTACAATTCTGGACATATTGTGGCCAATTCTGATTTTTTAGGACAAAGCCAAAAGGGAAGGATGCTTTCTGCCAAGATAATGTGATGAATAGGAAATGGTGAATGGGAAGTATATTGCATTTCTTGCAATCTCACAAATAATGAATAGACTCCTATTCAAACTCAAAACAAGTCAATAAGACCAGGTGGTTAGATAGTCAGTTTGCATCCACAATTGAATGATTTTTTTTCTTTTGTTATAATTTGTTGATTTGGAGGTAGGGGTTGAATTGCTAATAGCTATTTTCCTTTAGCTCTTTGCTTAACTAAGTACATTTCAATTTCCCATTAAAATGCAAATGGTTTTATTAATTGAGCACAGGGGTGTGCTAATTGCTGAACACAGCTATTGTGTTTGTATAGGTAAATAAAGAACCAGTTACTGATGATAGCACACAGATTACCAAGCCTAAATTGTTGTGTTACATTGCTAAATGGTTATTTATGTGTGGTCTTTAAATGACTTCACATATAATTTATGAAAACAAAGTATGGGATTAAGCATTTGCATACAAATATCAAATGTCTTCAGAGTATCAGGTATTTTTGCATCATTTTGCACAGTGCACAGTTGAGATAATTGTTT
Organism: Sandelia bainsii; assembly: GCA_032362345.1. NCBI lineage: Eukaryota > Metazoa > Chordata > Actinopteri > Anabantiformes > Anabantidae > Sandelia > Sandelia bainsii. The sequence goes on from JAUMHL010000027.1 coordinate 20,511,483, forward strand.
TTACTTATAGAATAATTAGCTTGTGTTGACAAGATTTCACAATTACATTAATAGTAATGTACCTGAACCTTCCTGCTCCTTCAACCAACTTTATTTTATTGTAGCCAAATGCTTATTATGAACCAAAGACATGCTCAAGCTGCTTTCCAAATGATAGTTTCAGGGTAATTATAGTTTAAAGTGAATGTACTTCACTAATCTCAGATTTAATTATTTTATATATATATATATATATTTAATTATACTTAACCTTTTTTTAAACGTTATTGCCCTTTGTATACGGGACAAAACAATGAATTACAAATAAATTACAGCGGCAAGAAGAACAATGTAAACTGCTTGGAATTACCTGGTTTTCTGCATTAGGTGGCCATAAAATGTGATTTTTATTAGAGTCACAACAGATAAACATGATGTGCATAAGCTAGTAACACACAATTACCATTTTTCATGTCATCAGTAATCATACACAAACAATCGGTGTGAACCCTTGGGTTCACATACTTTTGGAAGTATATTTTAGTACCAAGTTACTAAGTGGGGTAATATGTATGTAACATAACTGGATTATTATGTGAATAAAAAATGAATACAGTAATATCATTGTAGTCTGGACATACAAAAAAAATTTAAATCAGGAAGGGGGAAAATACTTTTTCACAGCACTGTATTTCAGTAACAAAATACCAAAAACACATGGGTAATAAAGTGAAAGCCAAACACCAAGAGCTACAGTAATTACCTAGTAACACTTATCGTAGTTTCTGTGTTATTAACCATGAAACAGAGCTGTAAATGGAAAATGTTTCTACTTTATTTCATGGTAATATCTGTAGCGATAAAGATGGAAAACAGGATGGCCCCCCAAATATCAAGCCAGCATAAGCCATATTCTCATATAGATTATAAACCTGTGCCCCCAGATAAAATTCATGTTAAGAACTACAAGGATACAATGTGATACTGTACTTCGAGTGACAATCCAAACTAACCAAGGCCTTTTAAAACCACGGGCTTAAACTGATTTCAAATGTCCCTCAAGGTTGCTTACCAGGCATTTATGATGAATACAACCTTGGTGCTCATGTACACACCACATATATGGATACCTTCAGCACTGACAGGACAGCAGATTCACCATAAAGGAATTCTTGATGCTGGTCAGAGCTAGTATCCAACTGGCTAACACCCTAAATACCCCGCCCCCGTATCCAAACATTCCACCCAGCTCATCTAGTTTCCATGCCACAAGTGTGGAAAAATGGGTCTTTATTGAGATTCAATGCTGATGGAATCTGAGAAGGTAAGAGTGTGATTTTGAATTGCACCTTGGGGAATACCTGTGCAAGAAGACAACATCTGTCTCGGAAAGACACACTAAAATACTGAACCCTGGCTTTACACCAGCCTGAGTAGAATTAGAAACAGGCCTTCAGCCATTTAGGTTGCTGGGGAGGTAGAGGGGAGCCCTCCATCAACTGAAAGTCAAATTGCAGAGGAGGGGCAGAGTGATGGAGGCGATTGTAAGGAATGCTAAGCAAGAGGCTTTAGATTCTGCCACCATCTCCACCAGCATGGTATCAAAGCCTTTGGTGCTTTTATCACACAGGAATTGTAATGGCAATGTCAAACTGACATCTTCAATTCAAGTGAAAATGATGGAGACATTATAAAGCTATTAGTGACTCAACAGGTGAAACTCAAGACCTTGAACACTTGAATATATGCACTCTCAATCTGTAGGATCGTGTCATGGAGATCACAGAAGCAGCTTACTGAAATAAACAATAAAAATAAATAAATAAATAATAAATAAATTTTTATTATTATTATTACTACTATTATTATTAGTTTTTAATCACAGTCAAGCTATCCTATCCACAATTTATAGTCTAGTATAGTAATCAGTGCTGGGTCAGTAACTCATTGACTTCCTTGGAATGACTTATTGTTTGTTTTAGCCTTTCTGAAGTGTGAGATAGAAGACTTTGTTCCCATGCAAGGTCAGTTAGATGTGACCATAGACTGTACAGTAGTTTATAAAGATTTGTATATGTTGCCCAATACATGTAGTGCATTAACATTATTTTCCATATGTTCCCTTACTTTAATGATTTGACCCAATTAGCCTGACACAGTGAATTTATGAATAGATTCATAGTTAATGTTTATCCTTTTTTCATGAAGGTTGTTAAATCTGGGTTATTACCTGGATCTATGAGTGCATAAAATTTAAAAACATGGAAACTACCTATTGTGACCTTAAATGTCAGTTCTGAGTGCCAAAGGCCATACATTCCAGTGGCAGGTGGCATGAATGAAAACACCTGCTTCAGCAGTCCTATTGAGTCACACACACCAGTCTCATTAAGACTAATCAACATGTCAGAAAGCATCACTGGCCTCATTCCTGAAGCATCCTTAATAAATTCCTTAAAACCCACTCAAACAAATTTCATGAACTGACCAGTGTTTAATTTTTTGGGATGTGTTATTAGTAAGAACAAACTACTGGCTTTAAAGGCCACTTTTACACACATTTCAGTACCAGTCTTCAGTTCATCCAGTCTTCAACTTTCATTATTGATTTCTGTGTGCGAGTCCCGTGTGTGTACATGGCTCTGCAGTCTCATGTCCTTTTATGGGCACCTGCAGGATGTTTCCCTGCGATAAATAGGAATAATTAAGACAAGTATAATGAGATTTATCAATATATGAACAAATGTACAACCAAATGTGCTGTTTTAAAAACACACCTTGAATGAGACTTAGATTTAAGACTTTTCTTAAGAACAAATTTAAGAAAAAGTTAAGATATAGGTGTCTGAGTCCCATTGTTCTCTATCCCAAATGTCAAGTTAATGTTCTTCAATCCTCTGTCTGCATCCATTATAAGATATGGGAATTAAGTGTAATTTTGACATGAACCTAAAAGGTAAAGGTGGCATTATTTTACAAAGTCAATCCCATGAAAATACTAAGCTAAAGATCCCTTGAAAAAGTTGTGACAAAGTTAAAAAAGACTGAGTCTATCAACATTGCTATCAATATAAAGTGCAAAACATCTGTGATGGTATGGGAGTTAATCAGTGGTATGGGTGATTTACACATAGGGAAGGTACAGTAGAGGCACAGGCATACAATACATAGGGACTTTAGAGAGATGCGATCAAGACAACATATTTTCCAGGAAGTCAGTGGATATTTCAGCAGGACAATGTCAGGCCTCATATTGCACATCCTACAACAGCGTGGCTTCGTAGGCACAAAGTGAATGTAACCGTGAAGAGGAGAGTCAGACAACACGAACTGTTGAGCAGCTGAAGTTTTGCATTCAGCAAGAATGGGCATTTATAAAACTAACATTTTAGTAACCTCAGTTCCCAAACAGTGTAAAAGTGATGTAACACAGTGGTAAAGATGCCTCTGTTAGTGGCTCAGACTGTGTTGCAGGCATCAAACTTTTGTTTTTTTCAGATTAATTAATAATGTCAATTTTTTGATTTTATTTCATTTTAGAAAAAGTCCCAACTTTTCAGGAAATTGAGTTTGTTTATCAAGGTCCACAGTTAGTACTTATTATATGGATTCATCATTGGATTTGTGTGTGTTCTTATGCTAAATTTGCTAATCAAAATAATTAATCATCAATTATTTAAATGCACAAAATCATTTAGTATATTTGAAATCAAATTTGTCTCAATCTTTTTTTCTTTAACACTAATATTGTGATATTATTAATGGCAATTAAATAATTGGTAAATATTGGTAAATAATCAGGGTTAAGAATGCAACCTGAGGATTATGACCATTGAAACAAAAACCCTACATGAACCTTTAACTTAGAATCTAAGCCTTTGCATGTTGTGCAGTGCCTAGTTCACCTGCAAAGGCTATGAAATATGACAGTAAAGACAGGCCGTGCCATGATCCGTGAATCAAGCTCTCTCTCCCCCTATTGCCCTCACTCGATCTATCCTCTCTCTCAAAGGTGAATTATTCAACAACAACAACAACAGGAAAAGGAGGGGTGAAAGGTGCATTACCAAAGTTTGATAAAATGAGTGCTGAGGACTGGACTGTAGATCACCGCCTCCCATCCACCCACCTACATCAACAGATTTTTATGGACCAGCATGCAGCAGTAGAGTAGCTAATGCCTGTGTCCTGTTGGTGTGAATTACGACAGCACAGGCAGAGCAGACACCCACCAGGGACAATATTAACTGCTGATTTGATGAAACACACACACTCTGATTAGCAGCCCATATCTTTAGTAGGATTAACCGAGCCGAGCTGTGCCATCACCTGTGTAGGTGTGCGACCGATTTACTCAAATGTGTGCATGTGTGTGTCGGTGGGTGGTTGATGTCTATGCACGTGTGCATGTACGTATAGATGAACATGTGCCTGTGTGTGGGAAAACCAGTTATTTATTTTCTCTTTAGCCATTAATAGACTATATTATAATTGGACTATATTATTTTTAGTTGAAAACATGAACTTGCTAATCAAACAGAAACTGAAAATAATAGATACTTTTAAGGGTTTAGGGTTCAGTGTCTTGTCCAGGGACTGAGAAATTCGGCCAGGAATCGGAGGGAACCCGGGAAGCGAACAACCATCTCTGGGGTTTATAGACAACTGCCCCAACCAACTGCACCACGTTTGCCCCTTAAAAGTGTATGTGTTGCTTTCAGACCATTCATCTCCATGTCCCCTTGTTATTTACATGATAGAATAATGGAACAACAGTGTGCATTGCTGTCATCCAGAGTGTCTTTGTTAATACTACTACCGGAGGGCACCAAAATCAAAAGTGACTATTTGACAGTTTTACAATTGTTACTTTTTGAGGTCTATCACCTCCAGTTAAGTCTGTCATCTGACCTACCACCTATGAATGGGAAAAAACATTTTATTCTTTATTGGCACAAAAACAAAACTCTACAACAACACTGTGATTAGTTTGCTAATAGTTGTTGTTTTTTTTGTTTCTCAACAATATAATCAGTGTAAGTGGTTTTGAGTGCACACTTATCACCAAAGGGGACAAAAGTCCCACAATAAAAAAACAAAACATACAAAAACAATCCAACTGTCTGAATGATAAGGGTTTTAAAATGTTATGATTCTGTGGTACGCAAGAAAGAGCAAAGACATTTTTCATTTCTAAAAGTTTTTATGCAAAGCAGCAAAAACCAAACCACAAAAATAGGAACAGGATGGCCTGTTCTTTTGTATTTTCCTGCCATTGATAGCTCACTTATTTTTAATACTGAGACACAGAGTGGACCATGCTGGACAACACTGCTTTGGGAGCAAAATAGTTGTTTAGTGAAAACACTAAATCTGTAGTCAGGTAACATGGTAGTGTTAAATTAAAGCTCACTGTCATGTGTTGTATTCAGTGATAATAATGATCTTACAAGATTAAGGGACCAGGGAATACATATTTTTGTCTAGTACCTACTTGTGTTTCTCCTGCCCCTAAACGGCACTAAGAACTCTCCAGGAAATCCAATTATTGGAATAAGATTATCTGGGCGTGGTTGCTCCGCCAGTGTTTTATTTCCCTCCAGCCATTCAGCGCCAAATATTGGCCACCCAACCCACCAATCTCTCCTCCCCATCCCTCATTTAAGACCCCTCTCAGCAGACCCCTCACCTTTGATAATGGCTAAATTCATCAACAGGGACTGGCAAGGTCTTGAGGGCACAACGGATTGAACTGAGCTATCCTCTCCTGCCATTTTTCTCCTCACTTCCAGTGGAAACCAGCAGCTATTTGTCCCCTCACAGTCACTAGCTGGAATTACAGCAAACGGCTGCTGCGAGAAAACTCATGCCTCCTCATTCTAAGGATCCTTAAGGGTCAGACGACCCACAATATTTCCTGTGTGCCTTTCAAATGGTTAAATCAATCCAGTTCACTTGCAAACCACTTGAACTTAAACTTAAAGATACAGTATGCAACTTATCTTAATGTGAAGAGGTGGTGTCAATGCCTCTTGTTAAGTCAGACTCTCAGAACACCCTGGCAGCAGTACAAAGATATTCTAAAGGTTTTTGAGCAATGCTTGCACATCTGTCCACTGTAGACCGAGTAAGTTCAGTTAAATGCTAAAAAAAAAAGTAAGTGTTTTATTTTGAGGTGTTTTAATTTGCTTGCCATTTGTGAATATTTAGACTTTTAGTCTTCTAATATTTTATTACTGGCTTTGCTGGACCAGGCACAGATCTTTTCCAAATATGCAACTGGCATTACAGTATGAACTCTTCTTTAAGCTGTTCATTGTAGTCACTGTATTACTATACAGTCATTTGAAAACTGCATTTTACACTGGCACTGTAAAGGCAAAGCAGATATCATTAGTAGCCCTGCTTGGATCTATTTGCAGGATGGCAGAGCAGGGATTCTGTGATTTTTTTCAATGCATGAGCCTCCAGCAATCAGCAGGGGGGTATGAACATAAACTCCACACTTGTGGGTGTTTCTAAATAAACTGGTTGTTTGTTTCTCCATTATTAAGTTTTATTTGTTAGTTTCTTTTCTTGTCTACGCAAAATATGACACAAGCTCACACCAGAAAAACAAACATGTCAGACACTAATTAATTTCTGAAAAACAATACTTCCTAGTATTTTGTTTTTATTTGCTTAAGAACAATTAACTGGAGTATACACAAAAAACTGGATTTTTGAAAATAAGCACAACTCCAGATATCAAGCAGAGTGAATTTTATTAGAAGTCTCAAGCTGATTTATAGTCATCTTAAGTAAATCATCTAATACTATAATTTCATGTTGACTTTCTAATGACTCCTTCACTACCCTTTGTGCATTTCAGTAGTTTCTACTACTCAAAACACTATTTCAACACTTGTTAATTAAACTGATTTTATTTCAAGGTTTTGACCAGCGGCTGCTTATTAACGGCCTATCTTGCCACCGGTCATAATATTCATTGTGTCAAATGCTAGAATTTTGTACATTTCTACCGATTGACTCTACACTTCTGTCAGAAAAGCAAAAGCACAAGGTAAAATGCAAAAAGAAAAAGATTTGACATTATATTTTACCAAAAGAAATACAAACATTTTGTCTGTTAAATGCACTTTCAGTCATTTATTTAGGATTTGACTCGTTTAGATTTTAAACCTTTGATTGCAAAGATACCAAATAAAAAAGCACTAGATTTATCTTGGCCACAAATTTTTCTAAACCTTAAGCTTGGTCTTATGTCACAAACATACTGACATATCCTGGAAGTTGATCATTTCTCACTGCAGTCTTTGAGTTCACTTGCAATCAACTCATTTCCCAAGCCAAAGTTATCCAAGCACTTTCTTGAGGCAATGACAGTGACCCTCAATACAGACCCCATCTTGCAATCCTGTCTATGACATTTAAGATGGCCTCCAGGGAGAGAGTGAATAAGCAAAGAAGACAACAGAGGAAGAGCTGTGAGAAGTGGAGCCCTCATTTGGAAAGAGTTCAAAAGTTCTGCAGGGACAAGACGGAATGCAACATGGTCAGTCTCCTTTGATCTCAGCTCTCCGCAGGCGCTGGTGTCACATAGAGCAGTGTCAGAAAGGTTGTGATAACCATGGTCTTCGTATCTAACTATCTGAACATTGGGAACCACTGCAGTCCCACAAAAAAGGCTTTAATTAAATTATGTAGAACTAAATTCAGTGTTCACTTGCAGATATGCTTTACATTTGTTGGATGTCAGTGTCAAATGTGTTATCAGCTATGAAGTTCTTCTCCAAATCTTAATTGTTTTAAAACACTGAGAAGAAAGAAAAAACATGTTTCTGGCCAGTGAGTTAAACATGGGATTTGTTAAGAGTCATGACAGAGGAATTTAAGATTCAATGAGTGAAATCAACCCTTTTCAAAATATGTAATTATCATTAAAATATACAATTTGTATTTCTGTAAAATTAAACAACACATCTAAAAACATTTTCTCTGTAGTGTTACAGTTTAATCATAACCTACTTTAACTGTGAATAGCATACACATAAACTCTCAATGCAAAAGTGTTGCATCAATCCTACGCTTTTACTGATGGAGAATCATAATTAAGAAAAGCCCTCAAGGTTCCCCTAGGAACACAAACACCTTGATTAATGAATCTCCAGCTATTAATGCTTGTATTATCATGGGACACTCATATAATGTATTGCGATCATGATGGGGTGGTTGACTGCAGGTTAGCTCAACCCCTAGAGAGGTCATTTAAAAAAGTCCTCCAGGATGTCTGTAATTAGGTGCCTAGTTATTGTCCTGTGATTACAGTGAGATTAATATAAATGGGAACTTTACGTGTGATGTTGACGTTTGCATCTTATCCTCACAAGGTGGGCAAAAATGTTCCTTTGCCCACAATAGAAATCATATACACTTAATTAGTAAACTTGGGTATCAAGAGTGAAAGAGAGGAAATAGTTTCTAGCAATTGCAACACTGTTTGTGTCAGAAATGGTGTTTTCTGACACCGGTTTTAACACAAAGTGAATTGACCCCAGTCTTAGCTACTGAGGGAACCCTGCTCTACGTAGCTCTACGTAGCCAGCACTAGTAATTATAATAGTTAATATGGAAAAGGAACAGGTGTAACATATTCACCATCTGCAAGTTGAGAGGCATGACTTTCCATTAGGATTTTGTCATGGAGCCAAAAACCTTATCAGTTTCAGTGAACAAGCCCTGAATTCTGAATGTGGCTTTTTGTTCAGCTTTGTGACAAGCTGTACCTTTCACAAGCTGCCACATCTCTGGAGATGTTGATGCATCCTGAATCTAAAAGCAGCTATCGCTACAGAAGCAGCTTTTGTTTTAACACATTCTCAATGTGATGAACACTACATTGTACACATAATAAACGTTAAATGGGGATTTATCATATCTCTAAACTTCCCTAATGCTATATTATGTGTCTCCTTCCTGTGAGCTGGCATTGTAGCATTGCTTAGTGAGAAAAAGTCACTTGAGTCATTTTGTTAATTAGCCCATCACATTGATTAACACTGGTTATCAGAATTCAGTTTGTAGATTAAAGAACAACTGATTTTTTTTTTTACTTCAGGGGTTTATTTTTTAGAATTTAACTGTGCTTTTAGAGCTGCCAAAAAAGTGCAGTGACTTTGAAAACTGTTTTTGTTTTAATTTCTTTGTAACAATGACAATGAAGAGGCCCTATCTTAAAGTAGTAATTTTAACCCAAACCTTGCTCTTTGCCTATCTTTTGTTGTTAGATCATAAAAAGTTTGTTTTTGAATCTGCATTGTCTACAAATACTTTCAGATTAGAAGTGTATTAACCTAGAAGGCATGAACCAACAATGTATTATATTGTTTAATTTTGAGGCCTGATTAAGAGATATAGAAATAACATGGAATGGTCTAATATCGATGTCTAGGGATAGAGTTGAGTCCAAAAAAGAGGTTTACATCACTAGGTTGCAAACCCGTCTGATCACATGTATTTACCTTATGATACCCCATGGAATCAAAATGTGAAACTGTGTCCTAATTTGTCTGCAATTAAGCTTGTTATTTTCCTGGCTTCTATTTAAGATGATCGGAATGATGGCAAAACCGTGAAACTAAGATCCAAAGTGCAATTATCCTTTAATGTTTTTGATAGTAATCTATTATACATCATAACTCTTTGGAAACTTCTCTTGGAACTTCTGCAATCATAAGAGTTAATTGCAAAATGTAGCTCAGTAAAGATGCTGCACTGACTTACTGCATAACACACACATAAAATTATAAGAACCAAGAAATTATTGAGAATTAATGGTAATCCCGTCTCACCACAACATTTGTTTGTGGTATGACACTGTGACTGATCCTTGGCCTACTGTGTTTATACTTTATATATAGAAAAAGGTTCTCTCTCTCTGAATCCACAGTTGTTTAACAAGTGATTTAATGCAAAACCAGTTTTTGGGTCACTTTAAATGGGGTATTGGGAGATCTGGTCACTAATCTTGGGTCAGCACTCTTTCAAGAGATGATGAGTCTAGCCAGGACCTCCCTGTTTCAATCCTAACTCCGTCTGAACTATTTGAAATAGATCCCTCAATATTTTGTGTGAGCCAAGTCTGCTGTCTTCATTGCGACATCCATCTTTAAAGTTCTTCAAAGTCTTCTATCAGGGTGCATGCCTGAGGGACAGCTCACTGCAGGCTGGATGACCCACATATTCGTCGTTGCCATCTTTATTCACTTTGGTCTCAAGCTCTTTTCTCTTTCCATTTACCAGGGACTATCTGCTCATTTACAGGCTGCTATCTCACAGCCCATCCATCATTCTCTTTTGTGCCATACATGGGCTTTGTGTTAATGTATTTTCTCCAGGCTCTCCAACAGTGTTCCCTTACTAGGGGTGGTAATCTGTTTTACAGAACTGGAAATTCAAATAACAGCAAAAACTACCAGGTTCACTGAAAAGTCAGTACAGTAATAGGACATTTTGGTATGGCATTTTTTTCAGTTCAGGTATAAACTGTTAAAAACCATCCAACAATAACAAAAAAATATCAGCAAAATTTTCAATGACAACGGATTTCGAGCAATTTCTGATAACAGCAGCCAAAGCAATGCAAAAATTTGGTTATGTTTAAATTTACAGTTAAAGACTGTGTAATTTTTGGTCAAGCATTTTTACTAGACCCCAAAACTTAGCTTAATGTTGAGATTAACTGTCAAATATCTTGTGACCCAGAATCACTCAACAACACTGCCAACAATGCAGAGATGCTTCTAAAGGTTTTTGAGTGAGTCTCGCCCCTTCTAACTAATCTGAGAATTTAACTTTTTTCTGTGTTATTACCATGTTTTGCATTCTCATTTACTGTCATTTCATAATGAAGTCTCCATGAAGTTGGGAAGAGCTGAGAAGCGGAGCACATATACAGTAGCGGAGCATAGCAAAGCACAGCACAGCAGTAAACAGAGAGGGAGGGCTGGGCAGAGCAGTGTGGCTTGATTTTGAGTGGCATGCTACCACTAGCACAAAGAAATTGTTTAGGTTTTTTTAAGCTAGTTTTATTGCCAACCACAACTGCCTCTTTTCATTAAACAAGCCATTTTAAATTTCACCCAGAATGACACTACACTGTAAAAAAGAGTCCCACTAAGTTAAATGAGTTGGCACCTTTTAGAGCACCGCAATATTATAGTAAGATCAGCTTCAAAAACCCGAATCATTCCTTTAAATTTGGAAATTGTAGCTTCAATATTATAGGGTAAAATTGTTGTGGGTAAAAACTGAAAAAATTAACACAATTTGTTTACAACGTTACAGTGTCATGTGCCCTGAGAAGCTTTCCATGCATAAATATAGAACTTCTTACCTTTGAGAAAACCGTTTCATTGTGGCTGTATTGCTCGTCTTTTGGTTTACTTTTCCTTATTAGGAAAAAACTAGCTCCATGTTCAGGAATGTTGAAACCACTGTGAGGACTCTCAGTCAGGACAAAAGGTACATTGAGTCAATATTATTTAATTCACTACCCTGAATCTTACCTGTTCAGTAAGTAATTTCACTTTTTGACACAGACAAATTTTAAGAGCTGAAGAAGAATATCTGAATGTCAACGGTAATAAAAGCGGGAAGGAAGAACATGTTTGAGGTTGACATGCACCTGAACTTTTGTGTGCATTGCAGTGTGTTTGAAATATACACTACTCACAAAAAGTTAGGGATATTCGGCTTTCAGGTGAATTTTCAGGATGAACCTAAAATGCACTATAACCTTTACAGGTGAACTTAATGTGACCTTCCCTAAACTTTTG
>JAUMHL010000027.1:20523398-20539562 GCA_032362345.1 Sandelia bainsii
ATTGACATTTTTTGTTGTGGTATACTCACCACTGTTGTTGGCTTTTGTTTCAATACATTGTTTGAGATGAGGAAATCGCCATTGCATGCTTCTACTTATATACCCTACTTTCATGATATAATATCACTGTAGTGTGAACTTTTTACGTTTTCCATAAATATTACCCGAAAGCCAAATATCCCTAACTTTTTGTGAGTAGTGTAAAATGACCACCAAAAGAGAAAAATTACCTTTGACCCTTTGAATTACAATGCAAACAATAATGACATACAACACAGTCTTTGTTGTAAGGACTCTCAGAGACCATTTTTAAGCGAAGGCACAGAACTACATGGGTCATGTCTGGTTGTCTGTCTCTGAAGCCCATTTGACACTGCAACCTGTCTATGTGTGCAGCCAGTCTGAACGCTGGTATGTCTCTATGTGATAGACACAGGCATCTGTCACTTCAAATCCTCAAACTGAATCAAAGTGAATCATGGCAACAACCCCTCAGCATTTGTACTGCATGTATCTGTCTCCTGCTGACTCTCTACCTCATGACTTTGCAGCTTTTTTTTTGGTTCTCAAGCAGAAAGAATCGTGATAATGCGCTTAAAGACTTTGACATGGACACAATCTTAAGTGACACTGACTCCACAATGCATTAGGCTCATCTTAACTGTCCAGAAGAGGCATTTTCAAAACAGACCACTGTGACAATCTGTATAAACACTGGCAATCAACAGAAAAAGAGACTGGATCAATACGTAGTTACATCACACACAGTTTGCCCCAGAGCAAGACAATAGAAAGCAATTTTAAATCCTCTCGCTTGCTATGATGGGCCTTTAATCTCCTGGACAACAAAAGGTAATTTATCAGTGTATTCCAACATAATCATACAGTTTGAGTGTTTTATGAACTCATGATTTAATGGTTATTTTAAATTGAGAACACCTTAAACTGTCATGAAGGTATGCAGCACTAGCTACTAAACAAAATGAAATGGTCCCTTAAAGAAAGTTATGGTGCCATTTTATACCCTATATTAAAACTCATACATGATTTTTCATTTATCTATAGCACCATTTATAACAATGCAGACACAAGGCTTATGTTAATTACAATCAGTATGACCTGGTAACATCTAACGTGGCCCTGCCTGAACAGGGGGCATGTATACTGAAGTTGGTCTACTTCCTCATTCTGCAGGATGCTGACATAAGTACTCCTTGAATTAATAATTGTTGGAAATTGTTGTTGGACAGCTGCCAGACATTACATATCTGTACTTGCACCATATAGCGTAATTACAGGGTTTCAGTGTCTTATGCAAGGACACTGACACATGTAGCCTGGTAGGAATGGGAATCTAACTGCTCATCCTTGGGTTTGAAGATGACTGCTCTATCCACTGAACTGTCATGCAGCCCCAATTTAATGGTTTTGATTCTATTAGCCTACATATACACAACAATTTTACATCATCACATCAACACATCATCTGTATAGGATACCAACTCTGTCTCTGTTCCAAATTAAAAATCATTTGTATTTCACATGAACATTTTCTGGCCTAGAAAAGTAACTGCTCCTCTGTCAAAACTCTCCTGTAACCCTTGCTTACAGAAAGATGATGCCACATGTTGAGGGCTTATTAAATCGTGTTGCTTACAAGCTACAATAATGAGTTTACAGCACCTCCATGCTCCAAGCACCACAGCACTGGGATGTGGATCATGTAAACAGAACTGAAACATGACATTTCAGTCAAACGGTTGCTGCACACCACCTGTATGGTTTGGGCTTTAGTAATGGTTAACACACTATCACCAGACACTCTTCTTTATTTTTCTCTGTACTTGCTATTTCATGTCTTTGTGTGGGAGGAGTGAAAAATGTTAAAGGAGGTTATATTGACTTTTAGCAAGTTAGTATGTTCATGTTCTTCCCTCAGTTAGAGACACATAATCTGATCTGCATGGGAATGTAAAATATTAACACTTCATGTAGAAGCTGAACAGTAAAACCAGTTCAAATTGCCATATCTAGAAGCTTGAGTTTCACTGTAGTGCACCAACGTTTCATCAGTTTGTGTATATAAAAGACAGCGGTATTAACCACAGTAACACTCATCTTTCCCAAAGCCATGGTTGCCAAGACGAAAAACTGAATACATGCCATGTCTTTGATCTCCTCTAGTGAAAAAGCCAAAGATGGAGTGATGGAGGCTGCCTGAATGATGTGTTGTGATGTCACCTAGTTGGAGTGATGGAGGCTGCCTGAATGATGTGTTGTGATGTCACCTCTGTTCATCTCTTATCCAGCCATGATATTTAATTTATTGCTATGAAGGTCAGGAGAACTGTCTTAGCTTAATGCAATAGTCATCTATTTCACTTTCTGCTCTGTACACATGAAATTGTATAGCACATTACAAACGCCATTCATATTTTAGAGCAAATAAAACAAGGGATTTCACTGGATATTTACAACCCCCAATCCCATCCATTACCAAAGCAATGACTGCTTATTTGGAAATTACATTTTACAGAGACAAAACAGTCAATTTACCCGTGTGTGATGACATGTCTTGATTTGCTGACCTTTGCATGTCCCCAGACAAGCCTGACTTCAGTTTACATGTATTTGTAAATATAAACAGACAAAACGTGACAGTGGTTAAATTAGACCACAGAGCATGTTTTGTTGTTTTCTGTCTCTTATTCTTTTTGGGATGGACAGCTACTATTAAAGCAGTTCGCCAGAGCGAAAGATATTAAGTTCCCGTCTAACACCACTTTCATGCACTCTGGCTGTGTGGTGCTGGGCAGTCGTGCAGAACTTGCTCACTGAGGCCATTTGAATTGCATCTCATGGGGAAGTGTCTAGGATTTGTGTAATGCCAGTCACATGTGTAGCCTCTTGGATGGTTTCCTCCTGTTGCTGTGATACCAGCTAATATACTCTGTGCTTGTTTGTTTTACCAAGATGGCTTGAATTAATGTCACAATTGCCACAAATCTCCAAAACATTTGTTTAGACTCGTGTTTTTTATTAGTTAAATCCACCGACTTTCAATTTAAATTTTTTCCTCATAAGGCATTTTATGCAGCATAATCACAAGTTCACAAACTAACATTTAAAAATAAAATCTTGGTACTAACTCCTTATGTAAATTTTTGTTGATGTACTTTGTCTTCTTCGTAAACTAAATGTTTTGGATTTTGGATTGATGGTCCAATTATAGTTGTTTCAGTAAAGTTGTTTCAACTTAGACTTTCAGTAAACTACTTCTTTTTTTCTTACATTAAACAGACTAAATAATTAACCAAAATAATCACTGGGTGGCAAGTTAGCAGGCAATCCCAAATGAAATTGTTTAAAGTAATAGTATATTGTACTGTCATACATCAGTATGCCACAAATGAATTTTCTCTCTTCTTTTCGCCTTCATCTTTACCTGGCACTTCTCTCTGTAATTTATAGAAAAAAACAAGATAGCATGTCCACTATTTAATAGCTAGTGGCCATCTTTAGAAACCACAGCAGATTTGAATCAATAAGCAGTGTGGTGGGCCAGGACAGCACAGATTGGTACCTGCATGTGCAGATGGTGTCGTGTCAGTGACTGGACTTGTTTCTTGCTCAGTGTGATACATGTTCTCGACAGGCACCAGTGGCAGACACACCGAATGTAAGGAGCAGGCGGAGCTAATTCAGATTAGCCCTGGCCTGAGAGCCAAATGGCACCTCCAGAGCTGCGGAAGTACCTGTTGTGCTGCTGTAATTCAGTGAATTTTCTCAGAGGATAACTTCTCAGTCTGCCACTTCCTCTTACAGTTAATCTGCATTCAATTATACATTTTCTTAGGATCACATGGTCTGTGAGTTTTGATTCTTCCATTATGGAGAAACCAACAAAAAATTTTGTCTGACCTTTAAGAACAAAAAAAGAGAATTCCCACCCCGCTCCACCTCCAATGTCAGACTAAATGAGAAGCAAACAGAGATGAGCAGTTCTGCATGACAATGACAACATTATTTGCCTTGACTGTGCAAGAACAAGTCAGCAATACTTCCATATGAAAAGGCCAGTGTGTACAGCTTGCCCTGTGTTGCCGTGCATGTTGAGACCATTACTGTTGTATTGTATGTCTTCTTGGGTTCTTATGGTAAAGTCAACTCAATGGCAGGGCGAGTTCTTCATCAGCCCAAAGCTCAACAGCAATTAGCCTGTATGAATCAAAATGATAAATTCAGTGACATTGTCAAAAAAGATGCTGACAAGCAAGAAGGCCAGAGCCAGTAGCAGCAGACACGTCCAATCTTAAAGTGGATGTCATGCTCTAAATGTCAGGTCATAATCTGAGGAGACACTAAACTCTTGAGAAGGCATGTCAGGTTATGCAAAACCAAGCACTGATGATTCTCTAGCATCAGATAGTGACATACTCACAACAGCAGGCCAAATGTGACGGATAATGTTCTTTTTAATCACTCTAGCTATGAGAAACTGTTTGAACTATGGCATTTTATAAACCACAAGTGAGATGTCTAATATATTGTCTTTTATTTCACTGTAGTGGCCAATGAAAGTGTTTTGTGTTTTCATTTCCTAATCAATATGACCTTGAATGTGATCTATACACAGTCACATTACTTTCTCTCTCTATTCATAATCACAGCCGCCTCAGTTGCCATTGCTTACCAGTCTTAATCATTGCATTTTCTATGCCGTGACTCAGAGCTCTGTAACTCACCCTTTTGTGCTGCTGAAAACAGGTGTAATTATTAAACAAAAGAAAAATATATTTTTTCCAAGGGCTCCCAGGAGAAAAAAACATGTTGCCATCAGAATGATTCTGGAGCTGTGTTATAATAAATTACTCTCGGCCTTGGCTTTGACTTGATTATGAGTGACTTCTTCCGAAAGAGGTGCAAATTGAGAAGCAACATTACTGGAAAACTCTGTCCAGCTAATGCACTCTCTCTCAACTATGATAAATTGGATAAAAATGTGTCTGTATCTAATAAGTATCTATATTTATACCTAATATAAAACAAGATCTGGCTGAGATAAAATGTGGAAATCTACATGTACTGCCTTTATAAAAAAGGCAAAATTGTTCCATCACCCAGATCACTGACCCTCTTGGTGTTGGTCACAATTGCTGATAACATTTTGGTCAATGCTGGGTTGCCACCCTACAACCACTCTTAATTACTCCTGTCTCCTGTCTGTTCTTTGGGGCACTGCTGACAAATGAGTCCTGTTATACATCCTGGACCCCAAAAAAGCTATAAGCAGGTCAGCGTTTGGTTAAACAGCTGATAACATGGATAATGTGGAGTCATTTGTCATGTTGCTTATAAATATATAGTTAGCACTCATTCTTATGCATGGTATAGGGAGTCAGTCAGTGAGGTAGTCAGCACAGGGGAAGTTAAACGTCACAGGCTCAAACCATTCGGAAAACCATGCAAAAGCCATTATACAACACAACCCGACATGAATTAAATCTTCTCATTGTGATGTAATCATAACTGTCAACAAAACTCAGTTCACAAATAGCATAAAAGTCAGTACATTAGCCTTCCCTGTCCAAAATAGCAAGTCAAAGAGCATGAGGAGAAAGTAAAAGGACAGGAAACGCATCAAACACCATTACAGCTGTCAAATACTACATGTGAGCTCCTTCCAGGTATGTAAGCTGTAAATGCAGCTTGAAGTGCTCCTCGACAGAAATAAATTGACTACGTAACAATGAGTGTTTGGCTGACTGAAAAAAAAAGACATGAAATAAAAGTCTGCACACTCACTGAAAGCTGTAAAAAGGTACAAACAACTAGGCAGGTGACATTTCGAGCACAGTGCTTTTCATCTTGTCAGCCAGACATACCCATCCCACTCCAAACTATTGGACTGCACTTCCTTTCCCACCTTTCAAAACTATTCATCCACTTAAACTACCCTGACTCCTGAGCATCAGCATCTGATCTGATCTGAAGTCACCTGTCAGTCATTTTCCAAAACATCCCACAAGCTTTTTCCGATCTGCAGGGCAAGATAGAGTTAGAAAAGATGATTGAGTAACTTTGCAAAGCCATGATTCAACATCTTTTTCATTAGAAGTACAATGTCACAGTATTCCCACATTTGCTACTGGACATACGCCATTTTGACAAATGTCCCATGCTGCTGTTTCTTGAGTTAATACTTATGCATATAATTACCAGAAATCGCTTGTCAGCAAGTACCTCAACAACTGATCAATGATTTCACTGTGATCCAACATTTATAGCAGTCCCCCCACTTCATAAAATATTTATGTTTTCACTGTCTTTAAATTTTGTGGGCATTCCTTCTTTTTTCTGTGAGTTTTTTGTGTGTGTACACACTCCTGCAATCTAATGCCCATCTATGGTAACTGGTGGGGTATTTATCTAAGGATAATGAGATTCATCACTATAAAAACAAAAGTTGTGAACAAATCTAAGGTTTAAAAACACATCTTGAATCTAACTTATTAGGACCATTCTCAGCAACAAATTTAAGTAAAAACCTGTAGTTAAAACTTTAAATAATACTGAATGATTGTGAAGCTTTGGATAAACAGTTTCTACTACAGTATGGATCGGACCACATATTTCTGTCCATAAAAGGGCATGAGACTGCTGATCCGAGCCCAAGAAGCAAACTTGAGTTAAATCCGACAAGCATATTGTATTTCTTGTATGAACCTGAAGCAGCTGACCTTGTGTTGTGCTTGTGTGACCCTCATGCGTCCCTCACGATTGACACTGAAGAAAGAATACAAGTCAAAACTCTTTTCTGAACATTATACAAAGCAGACATTTGAATGCTCCAGTCATCTATATGTCGTTTGACCTACAGTGCCTAACCAAACCCTAGCCTACTTTTCACCTATAGATGGACACTAATTCTTAGTGCAAATCTTATCTAAGTCACATAAATTGGAAGATGAAAAATTTAATTTAAGATGATATTCTGTTTTACAAGAAACCATGTTCTGGAAGAAATCATGTTCTGGAGGAAACCATGTTTACATCCGAGTCTCAGAATTTCTCAGCTCTTGCAGTATGTTTTTCTCAATTACCCCTCAGCGCAGTGCTGTATGCGCATGCAGCCTACTTTCCACTTTTCAGCATTTCTGGAGTGATCATTAAATAGTAGTGTAGCATAGGCTGTTAGTATTCAATTTACATTTCAGCAATGCAGTGAATGTGTCAGTTCTCATTGTCTCTGTCTGATTGCTGAGTGCTTTCCTGACCAGTGGAGAAATCCACTCTAGCGATAAAACGATAACCGGTTTCACAGTAAACCATGGTAAAATTTCCGGTGATTACCATTTCACAATATAATTATCATTAATTCCATTCGATTAATTCGCTTTGAAAAACTTCCCTACTGAAGGGTAAAATACAGTCCAACATCAACCAAAGTTAGCAACAGTCTCCCAGACACACAGACTACAGACCGGCTGTCCCTCCTTACTTAATTACGTGTGATGGCTGCATATACATGTATACACTTGAAAGCTAATTTGAATGGTAGGCACAACCAGACAGCTTACTGCAGTGTGGTATCCACTGTTTCAAAGAAGCCCCTGACTTGTCACTGTGTAACAGATGATAAACAAGTTGCTGCTCTCTGGGACTCAAAACCTCAAATGAGAGCACCAATCTGCTTGCCGTGTCACTTGACAATGGACTCATCAATCAAGATTGAAAATGGGCCACTTTCACACCTTTCAATGACAGGCAGGTTTCTGATTTCTGAAGTTGTTTAGTAGCAAAATGGCTAGGCAGGTTTACTAGCAAACACAAAAAGTCACAAGTCACATGTACTTGCTTTAACACATGTTCAGCAACAAAGTTATTCAACGAAAATCCAGCTTTTAGGAACTGCTTTTATTGTCACTGGCAACTGATTCAATAAACCTAATTGTATTTTTGTCAAAGCTTTTGTTTGTGTGAACTTTTGTGTTTACTTGTATTTTGACACCAACAAGACTCAACAGCCACCCTAGTTGCCCTATTATCAAAAGCCATAGATGCAGCAATTCATCTCCTTTTCCTTGCTGGTTAATATCTTGTACCTGTTTAAATCAACTTTTATTTTATTTTGCCAGTAGGCACTTATAAGTGCTCTTGTAAACTGCACTCATGCACCAGTGCATGTGTGCCACCACCAGGCACACTGCCAACTGCAGTTGTGTATGTAATCACAGTGCTGTACGTCACAAAAGCGTCAGCGTACATCCGTTTACGCCACTGAAATGGGCAACACACATCAGTGGTCACCGTCCAGACCAAGAAATAAATCGCAGTCATCCATGCAGTCTCAGCGTGTTCCGTGCCAGCACAAGTGGCGCATGTAGCAGCAGTCAAAATGCAGAGTACCTTTTAGGCATTTTATCCACAAGGACTTTGTCTACAATGACCATGTGACCAATGACCAGTTACCATGCTCACGTAAAGCAGGCATAATGTTTACATCTTAATATGCTACACCAGTTCCACGGCTGATGGAACATCATTAGATTTCCAAGTATTATAATCCTAAACCAAAATAAAGAACCTAATGATGGCACTAAAAGGGATCAATTAAACTATTACAGTTCATCCTGAAGGTGACACTTTTAGAATTACATTACATAATGGTGACCAACAATATGAGATCATTCTGGAAACACTACCATAGCTAGAGCAATAAGGCTAACGTATTGAAATACCAGGTGCAAGATTATCAGTATAGTTTGCTCTGAACAATTATTACTTGAAGTGAAGTTAGAGAAAAAGCGACACACATGACTGTAAACCATCAAGAAGTGCTACTTTTCCTGCTACTGGACGCAGCACGTGCATGTGCCCTACCTACCATCTGTCACTACTTTTTTAATAAACTAAAATGATAGTGAAGCCTCAGGAGGGAGATTAAATGGAATTTTGAATTGAGTAGTTTTCAAAATGTGCCCATTGTAAGCTTCATTTCTGAAGGACACTAAACTAGACCTCTTTCCAATGGGATGAACTGATGAGAAAGCAGAGTATTTACAATGCACTATGCTGAATTGATATTTAATGTTTTTCAAGTATCATTTTATTTCAGTTTTTTATCACATCAAGGTTTGGCAGTTTTTGAATGAAAATGCTGTTTATCCTTTACAAAAAGCCACTTATCAGCAATCCGCACAGTGGTAATCAACATAAATCCACATGAGCATAGGCAATGACAACACAATAGCTGGCAGACAGGCGTATAAGTGTTCAGTTATAAGGAGAAATGCCAAGTACATGACTGAAAGGTTAGTATTAACAGTACCAAAACCAAACCAAATCCAAACAGCATCTCCCACTGAGAAACATAGAAGGGAAAAGCATGTATGAAGGCAGCATTTTGTATTACATGCTGCACAAATACATCTAAGCACAATGGATAAAATACAGAGTTGAATTTCCTGCTAACCTACTGCAGAGTAAAATGTTATTTTTGGGTAGGCAATAGAAAGAGATTAAGACCATGTTGACTATGCTCCTGTACCTCATGCTCCTGTTGGTAATTTTTGTTTCTGATGTTGCTTTGCATAAATTAACGTGACAGAGCCACAGTTTTCTGACAACAAAATCGCTTCTGTGACTGTAATAAGTGTTAACTGGACTTAGGATTTAGACATGCCCCCTGATAACCTTGTGTTTATATTTCATGCCACATCTCAAAGAAGCTACGTGTAGAATAAGTGCTGTAGGAGCAGCAAGCAATATTAGGTAGGCACTTGGAAGGAGAAAGCATTGTGTAGCATGAATACATTATGCTCAGAAGAGAAGTGACATAATGGGGCTACAGTGCATTTTGCCTGGTTTAGTGTCCCTCACTAACTCAGACTCAGGTTAGTCGTAGCCAAAAGCAAAGAGACAGGCATGGCAATTCCCTATGTGTCTTCAACATCAGCCAGACTGGAAATAGGATTACGTTTTCACTCCCATACACAGAGTGATTAGGTGCGTTTGTTTATGTTTCATATGCAGCCACATCTGACATCAGGCAAACACACATTTGGGAGATGAGTCATTCCCTTTATGAATCATATTGTCTCAACTTAAACCTGTGTGGGGCTTGATTAAAAAAAATACAATAATGCATTTTCATACTGCGCTCCTCTCTGATTCAGACAATGCAGCAAATCTTTAAGATAGTAGACGGCAAACATGCATGCGTGGACTGATTTATGTGTTTGTTTATGAGGGCTAGACAGCTAATTTATGATTACCTTTTTTGGTTTTGCTAAAGTGTGAAACGGAATTTAAGTTATGAGCATTGGGTTTTGAACATCTTACCCATATTAAGTCTTTTGATGTTGGATTCTGCTGGCATTTGATCCCACATTTCCATGTCATTATGTGGTTGTTTCCTTGTATTAAAAATATATACACTGTATATTTACAATCAATATGTTCATGTAATCAGTTACATTGAAAATGTAAATCCCAAATTATGGCAGCTCCCACTCCCCAGCATGCTAAAGATGCATCTTTATCCCAAAAAGCCTGAATAGCATCGTCAAAAGTGTAAGATTCTTTAAACAGAGATCTAATAAAATTATGCCTTGTGCTTTATAAAACTGAAATCGCCTAATGTTACCACAACAGCAACTACTATGCACAAGTATCTCACAACAAAACATCCTGGGGCTCTCCGACCTCAAAATGATGAGACAGCAGCATAAATAATAATTACAGAGTTTTGTCTCATTGTTGGTTGGCATCAGTGCCTGAGAGTAGTCATTGCGTTCATATCCGTTATATTTCAGACAAAAACTCAATGAAAGACTCCCTAAGGCAGATGCTAATAACTAGTATGGCAACATCACTTTCTAGCGTATTTGCAAGTTGTGATCAGTTTGTTTATCCACCTATAAAACTAAACAATGTTGATCCCTGTTAACGATGCACTTTAAGTCGGTGTAAGGAACCTTTTGCAGATAAATATGAGCACATTTCTGATTGCAATTAGCACTAGCCTTTCATCACCGCGTTTGGTGCGTTTGGTGCATTCGGAGACAGGACAGAGTGCAGGTCATCTGCATTTCAGAAGCAGTCAGAGCCCAAAAGGCTGCACCTTAAATACACAGAGTGCACTTTTAGTAAGTAAACCATACCATGGTCTTATTTTTAAACAGAAAAGTAAAAACCATGTTTGCAGACAGGAAATGCTAAAAGTGATTGTGACATTCGAAATTGCAAGTTTTTTTTAATCTAAATTCAAGCTTTCACTGTCTGACAAGAAAAAGAAATAAAATGATACAGTATGTAGTTTCAGCCAGAGAAATATTGATAAAAGTGCCAGTATTACAAAATATACCAAAGCTGAATACACCATTGGTTCTTTTCAATATTGTGAGATATTTCAGTCCTCTTTATTATAACACAAGATATGTAGCTGAGAAACTATGACCTCAGCCAACATTTCAATCGACTCATAGTTCATTTTGTAGCTACATCTCTACTTAGCACATTCCCTCAACCCTTTTCTAACTTAGAATTATAAAATCACAATGCTTTGCTCAAGAGTCCTTACAAATGCATTTCAATCTATTCTTGCAATTCATTTATGAGATAGCAAAATGCAACCCAATGAATACAAAAGCTTTTATCAAAGAGCAGTACATAACAGTATACCTAACATATCCTAGACCTCCTGGAAAATAATATTAAAACTGTGATGGCACAGTAACAAATATAAGAACACACTTTCTTCATTCTGCCTCAAACATTACAATCTGTTAGATAACAAAATACATGCTACACCAAAAAAAGAAAAAAACTTTTTAATAAACTTTCCACATTAAACTGTTATTTTGTTGTCCGTTAGTAAATTTTAACAGTTAGAATAACATCTGTGGTTAAATTTGATTCATTTGTGAGCTTTATTTTACCTGAAACGTTTCCTGGAAAATACTGTAATTTTGTACTCATTATAGGGAAAATGGAGAATGTTCTGTGTCAGTACGCTTTGTTAGTGTCCATTTATTTGAGTTTGCAGAAAAAAAAAAAAAAACACTGCTATCTTAGTAAACAAACAGAAGCAGGAATCAATTTATATACAAGTAAATATTAGAGAAATTTGGCAAATGGTAAAGTCAGTGTAATAGACAGCAATGCATTCCCCTTAGGGAATAAATTTACCAATGCCACCTTTGATTTATAATTTGAGATCCCTTATAGTTTTTCATATTGATTACTGTTCCCCGTAACTGTAGTTGAACTTGCAAAAATTCATACTATGCACTGAAGTAGGACTTTGACTGCAACAAAAATCAATTGTAATTAATTATGAGTTTAACAATTAAGTACTATCTTACATTTACCCTATAATTAGTACTAAATTATATGGTCCTCTCTAGGAATCACTTCACAATTGCACATTAGTTCCCTTCAAGGAGTTCCACCAAGTATTTGGAAATAACTGAAACCACAAAATAAAGTGTCATACATGTGGATGGGCCAGTTTATGATTTTACAGCTGTCTCAGTTCTTTGAAGCATGCAATCAACAAGGTGCTGAAAACTTTCCAGGGTAATGCTAGTTGTAGCTGACTCAATAACATCAGTTGTTGTCCCTTCCCATTCACAGCAAACACTGTGGTGCACGCAAGCCCCAGGAGCCTGGCTGCTTCCTGCCATGGCTGCTAACGGTGTCTGGCACCAACGATCAATGTACCCTCTCTGTCACTTAGATAATATGGCTTACACAATGTAGCATTTAGTTCAACAGCAAACAAACTTCCCTGTCTTCATGCTTCATAAAGTGAGCCACAGCCATGCAACTAACTCGAAAGGAAAACTATAGAATTAGCATAGGAATCTAACTTGTATATAATATATTAGACAGAGAGGGAGCGATCATTTTGTGTGTGGTTGTTACCATATCTACAGGGACTTCATTAATAATCATGATGGGCAAATAACTGTTGCGGGTGACTGAACTGGATTGAATTTGGTGGGAATTGGATGCTTTGACAGGGATTTTAGCCATCAATTTTTATTTCTGCCATGGGGTTGAAGCAGAACCTCATTTCATTTTTGCCCCTCAAAGCCTGTTTCTCATCCACCCTTATTGACTTCATCTTGTTTTTTATAAGAGTGATGAAATGATGGTTTTTGGTAAGTTGGGAGAATGGCTTAGAATTTCATCTTGTTTCTAACTGCTATTTGATGTTGGTAGTGGATGAAATGTTGAAATTATGGCAAGGCATCATTTTCTCAAAATAGGTAGAATACAGGCAGTGAGTGAGCTGTATTTATATCATATGACACTGACTCTTGCACAAAGGAAATTAGTATTTATTAAAAGTACACAATTTTTTCTGCATTTGCCATAGCTGTCCTTATTTCAATTCAGTCACTTATAACATCCTAATTGTCATGAATTTTCAGGTGCAGGGATAACTAATTTCAAAATACCAGGCAATGACAAGTACTTTGAATTTATAATCTTTTCTTGCTTATAATGCCTGCATCTCTAGCCTTGTTATAAGGCAATTTCTGAAAAAATAAATATATACTCTGTTCCTGTAGATTCTGTAGTGCTGAATATGTTCTGTGGTTGAAAGATCATGACAGACAACTATGGTACCTCTTGAGCCAAGTCAAAATATCTATATATATATAACACTGTATTTCTTTGTCATGTATGTTTTGTCACAGTTATTTTCTCCGTTAGCCAAATTCCCAGTTTATCTGTGAATTGACTTAGAAATCAGTAGAGACAACAACAGGATCTATAGATTGTTCATAGAATTCTTGCCTAAAAACCTTAAAGCAGGGGTCCCCAATTCATTTTCCTAGGGGGCCAAATTACGTGCCACCAAGATCTCTATGTAGAGGGGAGGCGCCAACCAACCAAGACACATGACGCAACTAAAAAACAGATTTCTATGTTCAGGCGAATATTCAGAGATAACACCAGGCCATGGCCATGCACCAGTCTTGTCAGGTGCATCATAGTATCATGGTTAAGCCACCACGTGTGTCATTTCTTTGCACTAATTTTAATTCTCATGATGAGCACAATGCTTAAAACCGAACAGAAACATCACCTATACATTTGTTGTCATTACAAACCCATGTACTTACAAGCCTCTCTCTTGTTTTTCCTGCATCAAGATTGACAGAAACACTGGAATAAAAGCCACCCAAACCCAAAATATGCTGTAAATTAATTCATGTCACTTTAAACAATGTGCATCCAACACACACGCGCACACACACACAAAATCGGATTTTTGCCCTGTTTAGACAACCATGAAAAGATCTAACCAAACGGTTAAGAAACAGATTTTCTTTTCTTGTTTAAAGTCAACCGAATGAAGGAGAAGAGGGTCTCTGGCCCGTCATGTTTAAGATGCAGAGTATGGTTCTACACCCAGAGGCATGCACTGTGGTCAGAGTGAAATCTGTGTAGTCTGTCATATGAATTTGATCAGACCTCAACCCAACGCAGTGCTGTCATTGGCAATAGTTTTGTGTGGGATTTAGGGTGTGAGGGAGAATGGGGCGGAGTGTCAGTGTGCAGGGATAACATCTGTTTCAAAGCAACCCGGGGCCCATGCTTGTGTGTTTGACCTTGCATCAGCAAAGTTGGCTGGGGCTTTCTTCCATGGACAACACGTCGCCGGTGGCATCAACAAGAGGAAGTGATGCTTTAACACAGCCCTGTTGCATCCAAAAAAGAGCAGCATCATCCCACTGAATCACACTTGCATTCACTCACATAAACACTCTGCTTTGCCTGTGCTTGATGCACAAATGCCCATTCACAGACACACAAGTTAATGCTATTGTGCTGAGCTCCGCACTTCCTTGCCTTGGGCCTCGGAAGGAGCACTGGAGTACAGTCGTCTGGCTTGCATGAATGCAACATCGGGTCAGCCTTTAGATATACAGCTGCTCCTGCTCACACATACCACCCACTCTTAGCTGCATGCGCATGACAATTGTATTAATGTTCAACATGGACACAGGCAAACACAAGCAAAAATGTGGTGCATGCACATCCACAAATGCGGACAAATGCAGAAGTGTTTACTTGACAAAACACAGAAACAGATGCAAACAGTCCTTCAGGCTTTATTTGTATAAACAGAGGTGCTGCTGGAATTGTGCAGTCGACATGCTTTTGTTTCTGTGCTTCTATCTTTTTATTCTGTTGTCTTAAACAACAGCTGTCTCACTCCTGTAGATCTTTCCGTGTCCGTCTTTGTCTCTCTCACTCTTCCTCTCAGCCTTTGTCATTTTTGTTCCTCTTTCGGCCGCTGTCCTCTTTTGCTCTCTCAGTAACTGGCTGTCCGTGTGCTATTCTGTCTGCCCTTTGCAATGTCTCATTACCAAGGAGAGTAAGCAAAGAGTGTTCTCCTTCCATTTCTTTCTCTCCTCCACCTTCCTCTGTCCCACTCACAATTCAACCCCCCTCTTCCTCTTTCTATCTGCAGTTTCTTCCACTTGATTCTTTCTCACCTTCCTCTCCCAGGACTCTCCTTACTGTCTGTCACTGGCAGGAGCTGCCAAAGATTTTGCATCCCTGCAGCATCAGGAGGAGGAGGAGAAGGAATAGGGGGGGAGAGTGTTAGCAGGAGAAGAGTAAGAGCTGGCTCTGATGTTGGCATCTGACAGGCGCAGGGAGCACCCAGCTAAGTGGAGTCAGATACATTGTACACTTCTCCAGTGAACTGTGTTGTCCAAATAAATTGCACAGATCTTTCTCCCCTCACTAACCTGAGATGTCCTATAAGTAAAATTAGAATTAGAAAATTAGCTACTTTGACTATGAAGGATCATGAAAGAATGTTAGAACAGAGTTTATTTTACTGCGGTTTACCAACCTTTATTCATCTGACAATTTCAATTCAATTCAGTTTTATTTATATAGCGTCAAATCACAACAAAAGTCATCTCGAGGAACTTTACATTGTAAGGTTTAAGACCTTACAGAATATAAGTATATACGGAATAATGTGGAAAACCCAACAGTCCCACTTGAGCAAGCACTTAGGCGACAGTGGAGAGGAAAAACTCCCTTTAAAGGAAGAAACCTCCAGCAGAACCAGGCTCAAGGTGGGCGGTCATCTGCCTCGACCGGCTGGGGTGAGTGGAAAGAGGA
>JAUMHL010000027.1:20539662-20577946 GCA_032362345.1 Sandelia bainsii
GTGCTTTGTATGTTAGAAGGATTTTAAATTCTATTCTAGATTTTACAGGGAGCCAATGGAGAGAAGCTAATGTAGGTAAAAAGGTGACAAAGGTGCAAAGGAAAGATTTTCAGTGTTTTGTGTCACTGTCCAACTTCATTGTATTTTTTAAATATACACAAATTTAGAGTTTGATGCCTGCAACACACATAAAACTAGAGAGAAGCAAAAGAAGGCTGAAGAGTTTAGAAAATATTCAAGTAACACCATTTCCGATAATTGGTTAATTGCTAACAGGTGAGAGTATCATGATTGGTGCCCTGAGGTGGCACTGAATGAGAAATTGTCATGTTACTGTGGTGAATATTGCCACATGGGCTCAGGCGTACTTTGGAAAATCAATGTCACACAGTCGCATCCACAAGTGCAACCTGAAACTATATTACGTAAGACAAGACAATCATTTCTGTGCAGAGAAAACTGAGTTGTCTGGACCCAAGCTCGTGTCAGATGGATTGAAAGACAGCAAAAACATGGTCTGTGGTCAGATAAGTCCATGTTTCAGCTTGTTTTCAGGAACAGATGTGTTCTCTGTACTAAGAGACAAAAGATCATCCAGACCAGCGAACAGTGCAAAAGCCAGCATCAGATTAAAAAGTGTTACAAGGAAAAGGTCATGTACTGTACAGTCAGAGGTGGTTAATAATTGAAGAGTACTAAATTATTTTACCTCAGTAAAAGTACTGTTACTATGGTGAAGTTGTACTCAAGTAAAATTTGTATTACTTGTTTAAAAATCTACTCAAATAAAAGTAAAAAGTAACTCATTTTTAATTTACTTTGAGTAAACATTACCTTTTTTTGGTCTTCTAGGACAGTGGTTCTCAACAAATTACTTTATTTTCAAGTTTAGTACATTTCCAGTGTCACGCTTTATTCTCAAAAGCCGTTTCCCGGTGTAGTACAAACTAAAGTACAAACCTCAGGAACAATTTAACAACTGAAACAAAAAGCGTCACGAAGCTGACCACGAAGAAGCTCATGCTGTCACGTGACAGTATGCTGTTGTTAATTTAATATTTTGTGAAATAAATTTTAATGTGTGTGAATTTACTTTTTTGTAAACATAATCTAATGACTGTTATTGATGTCGCTTAAACTTAAGCACAAAAAGCTAGCAGGCTAATGTTTGCTAGAGATCACCAGGTTTAACATTACACAAATACCTTGTGAACCAACTGCAGGATAATACCACGGATAAATGTAAAATTCAGTGGCTACAGCTAATCAACGATGCTGCTTTATCGGCCTTTGGGACTTGTAGTCGAATTGATCCCTTCTTCATCTTCAATTTCAGTCTATTAACGGTTAATTGTGATTTGGATTCTGATTCATTAAGGTCTGCTTTTAGTTCTTGTGTCATTTCTTTATTCTAGAGCACTTTCATTATATTTTTACTGCCTAGCACGGGAACGAGCAACTGACTGGTTTGGTAGGAGATCACAATTTCCCAGCGTGTTCAGAGAGGATTTTTCCTGTAAATGTTTGACTAAATCTAGCGGCTACACCAACTATTGTATTTATACCCTCAAAGTTTATCAGGAGAAGGTTGGGGTGATGGGCGGCACAACAAGGCACATGACCTTCCCATGGGAGCAGAGCCGTTTCTTGCGCTATGCGGACTATGCAGATGCATAGGGCCCCATGGCCACTAGGGGGCCCCCGAGCTACTGGATTAGTCTCAAAATATTTTAGTAGAACTAAATGTAATTCAAATATCTGTCAGATTATATTTGCTCCGTAAAGTTTAAAGAAACTTCTATACACCTTTGAGAAGCGTCTTTGATATTACTGCAGAAACAGTTTCACCATCGTATTAAATTTCATTTGCTCCATATGAGGCATGTTCAGAAACAGCCTGCTGTCCTTGTTAGCTCAACTGTTTAGGAAACGTTCAGACACGTCAGGGATCTGATTTGAATTTGACTCTTTGCTCATTATTTTGCCTGGTATCTTAAAATCTTTGATTTGCAGGTACCATACTAAAGTTTGTAAGCTTCTGCACCTGCATGGCCATAGAGAGGGATTTTTTTTTACCTTTATTATTTTCGATAGTCTATTGCTTTGGTCAACTTGATTTTTTTTTTTGTTTGTTGTTTTTAATTTCAGTTTCGAGAACCTACTGTGACATTGCCACAAATCATCGAAGGGTTTAAATTACTCATATCGATTTAAAACAGGGGCCCCCAAAATGATCTTGCTGGCCCCCCACAAAGCTAGAAACGGCCCTGCATGGGAGACTGGACTTTGAGTCCAGTATAAAAGAACGTTCTTTTGATCTTATTTTTACCAGTCACCTTATGAACGAGAACGGTACAAACATAATTTTTGTATGTCATTATTTATATTGTAAGGAAGTAAAGTACTTGAAAATAAACATAGATTTTTTTTTTAAATACTGAGAAACTACAAGTACACAAAAAATCTACTTCGCTGAGTGTAAATGTAGAGTAATTTGTTACTTCCATCTGTGTAACACAGTGGCAAATATGCCTCCATTTTCAAGTGTGTTGCAGGCATCAAACTCTAAACTTGCCAAGTCCCACCTTTTATGTCTACTGAAGATACAGTACATACCCACTTATCATGATGCTAGTCCACATACATTTGGCAATATAGCGCTGTACCGACTATAATTGGTCTACAATGGAAGATCATCAATTACTTAAATCTAAATATTTGTTTCCTGTCTCTTGATCTCTTTTACTTCTCTCTCTCTCTCTCAGCACAACCTCCTGCTGCCTGCTTCCATCTGTCTTCTCTTCTACTCACTTCTCCTGTCATTCTCCTCCTCTGTCTTTCTGTCTCCCTTTTTCTACACTAATCTCCCATTACCAGAGATGCCATGTTAGAGAATGAGTGTTCTGAGGCAGCAGAGGCGTGTGTCTCCCTGTCTGCAAAGTGGCCAGCTAAATCTGAGACTACTCTTTGAAACATATACATCCGAATCTCTTTCGCCCCACACACTTTCCATCACACACTCTCAATACCACTTATAAAGCTATACATTTACAGAGCAGTCGATGGGAGGTGAGCTCTGTTTTCATGGCGTGTTTATCTGACTTAGGGGAAGAAAAAAACAGAATTTATTGAAGCACAATGTGGCCCCCTGGTGACAGTTAGGTACAGTGCAGATACTCTGCAGAGGTTTTCTTCTCTTAGCCTGCTATCAGTGTGCAGTGCTCTCATTCTGTTCAAACAGTCTGGGCTTGGACTGTCAAGTATGCAACTGATTTAAGGAAGATACTACACACTGAAGTTGCATCCAAAGGCTGCAGACGTCTATTTGTAGAGGCAGATGGTTTACCATGTTAGCAAACCTAATTACTCAGTGGGTAAAAACATTTGCAGTGTGTTTATGGTTTTAATAGTTTCAGTCCAGATTATGACCTTGTGGTTCTGAGTAGCTTAGTAGAGAGCGCAGGGTGCTGAATCAGGAGAATGACAATCACTGCAATTATCCCTAAAGCATCATACCAACCAAATTAGAAAATAAATATGTGTTTTCATACTTACCTCTCTAAGCATGCAGATAGATAGTTTTATTTTGCCAAGTTGTGAGATATCTCATGAGATTCATGGCTTCTTGCCAATACACACAGAGACAATTACGTTTAAATGTATTTGTCACCTATAACCATTGTGACTTTCAATAGTTAGAGTCAAATGACTCCAAATGCATCAGCTGACACCCTTAACACACATCAAAACCATAACACAGACAGAAGTACATAAGATACAGAAGCCAAAGCATGACTAAATAGATTTTCTTTTGAAGAGCTGGCAGTTTTAGTGTAGTGGCCAAATCACATTACAACACTTTCCATCTACATACACATTCAGCCCTGTCTCCTAAAAATTACGTTCGTATACAACTAAACTGCAATCCCGATTAGGTTTTTGTAGAGAACGTAATTGCGACCCAATTAAGTTTTCTGTTAAAATAATGATCATATGTTCACAGTTAACGTATTTTTGTCCGCCAAGATATCTGGATCTGCATCCGGTTTTCTGTCGGCTAAAATATCCAACGTTACATTTCAACATCCAGATATGTGAGTGTAGAGATATTT
This sequence comes from Sandelia bainsii, assembly GCA_032362345.1. Classification (NCBI taxonomy): domain Eukaryota; kingdom Metazoa; phylum Chordata; class Actinopteri; order Anabantiformes; family Anabantidae; genus Sandelia; species Sandelia bainsii. The sequence continues at coordinate 20,543,775 of JAUMHL010000027.1, forward strand.
AAGTGTTTTATGGTGGGAATCAGACATCACAGCAGTGGGTTAGTGTCAGTGAAAGGCTGTGGGCTGGTTAATGGACAAAAATTTCATTTCACACTGTCGCTTCACACACACAACTTCTGCATTAAAAATGAATGCAAAACACAATCTTTTTTCTAACCCTAACCTCAGTACTTTTCTTGCCTAAACCCAACCTCACGGGGGACTTTCGAACTCAGGTCTCCTGCATGTCAGTCATGCACAGTAAACGGCCGCCATCCTCCCCAACAACCTGCTTGCAAATCTCTGTGCATTAATAAATGTAGCGCATCATTCATTTATTCACAAAAATACGTTTCAGTACAACGTGACGATTATGTTCTACAAAAACGTAATCGGGTCGCAAATACGTTCTCTAGGAAAACGTAATCGGGAATGCAGTTTAGTTGTATACGAACGTAATTTTTGGGAGACAGGGTTGACACATTACAAATAGAACAGCCATTCAACAGTGGGTAAATTTGAATTCTAAGCATCGCAAACCTTGCAAATGTAGTCTTTTTAGTGTCATAATTTGATTCATTTGGTCCAAAGTAATTATAAAAGTCTAGAAGAACTGCAGCATTTTTTTAATTTTACCACAAATAATGTGTGTAGGAAACAAAGAGGCGTGACTTGAGAAGGACGCTAGTGCACTTGCTCTATGGCCTAAAACAAAAGCAGAAGCATGTGAACATGTGGGTAATTTTATGCCCAGAAACCACAATAATTGAGGATTATTTTCCACATGTAATGCATTTAAACAAATAGCTGGGTTTAACGTTGTATTTACACCACTTATTTGACTGAAATTATTTTTTCAGTTAGATCAGTCATTTTTGAGTGGTGCAACCACGTAGCAGCTTAACGTGACCAATATGGCACGTTTTGGGTGTGTAAGAGCTTGTTGACATTTTCTGGTGCTATCCTGTTAGAAAATAAAATCCTTATAAGCCTATAATTCAGCAGTCAAATTTGAATACAGCTCAACCTTATCTGGCCAAATAGATTCCAGATTGTATTTTTAAGCCACAGTGATGAAAACAATGCATCCAACAGAGGCAGTCAGACAGACATACTGACACTGGCTTCCACCATTTCCGTGTGTTTTTTTATCCTTTCTCAGATGCTGAAACTGGATACTAGGTTCTCTGTCAACATGAGGAGATCCAACCTTAGAGTGGGACTAGTGACAGTGTGAGAGAGACATGAAAGTGCAGGGCATGTCATTATACAGATATCACACAGAGCATTAACGAGCAAGAAGTAATTGCATGCATACCGCACACAAGAGTACATATATACACATACACACACTGCAAAAGTAAAAACTGGAGTATTTTTGTATTGCCTTAATCTGGAGCTAAAGGAGATGCCCTCCTTGATCTTACCACCCCTTTACCTCTGAACTCATCCTTGTGAATATCACTACAATCAGATTGTATAATTATTATTGTATAAACATGTTTAATGTAAAATTACATCACTCTCTATGGTTCCAAAAGCATCTGCCAGTGAGTGCAGCAACATTGCATAACACATGAGCATGATTCACTTAGGGAATACTGTTTGGAGAGCAGGAAAAAAGGACTACAGCCTGGATAAAGAATGCAACTAATTGTTTCCAGGCTCAAAGTAAAAAGGTGACACTCATTAAATTATGAGCAAGCTCAGTTGACTGTCACTGTGGTTTTCATAGGTTGCATATTTCTAGCAGTTTAGTGAGATGCCCATTCAACCTACCACCACCCTAACAAACCTTCTTCCACATCCATACACCCTACCTTGTACTCCCAACAACCTTCACAAACTCATTGCAAGCTGTTCAGACTTGCCTCACTTTCAGTGCTTTCTGGCGCAGCAAAGGGCCCTGTGGCACTAGTTAGTTTCTGTAGCATTGTCTGCAGCACAGACACAGAGAGAGGCTTTGTTAAGTGAGTCAGTTCAACACAAGGAGAAACATACATGCAAGCACAATTTATCTTATGTGGACTGGGAACCTTCCAAGACACGACTTAAAAAGCTTTAAATAAAGGAATCAGTGGCTAATACTCTACATAGTCACAGTCAATACATTATTGAGCAATGCAAACCTGAGTTTTAATTCTTCAGTCTCAGTGGTTTGGGTTTAATTTCTGTGCATTTGAACTATGGAGTGAGGTATGTTCCAATATCCCGGCACTAAGGAGAGGAATAAACTCTGATTTACTATTTAAAAATATCCACATTCCAGTGATCATTAATAGTGTAAGTAAACAGATTGCTAAAAAAGCAAAGCTCTCACTTGAAACACTGGGTTATGTAACCCATCTGCTCCCTGCTCCAGGATGTTTTCTTTTAATTGTTTGTAAATGATGTATTTAGGAAGAACATACTGTATGAGTTTAAATTGGGGTTTGACATAAGGCCAAAACTCATTAAGGCTATATTTGACATGCGTCATATTGAGTGTTGTTGCCATGGGCATACTACAGATGGGAGAGTTGAATCATCAAGGGAAAAAACTCGACAGAGTTTTGAATTGCACTGGGTGTCAGTCTAATTAATACATTCTTTAAAAGATTCAAGGATTTAAAATTCACCTAGGTTGTCTTCTATGTCTTCAAACTGCTACTTAGATCAGAGACCAACCTAAGCCACAGTGAAATTTAAAGAAGATGTGGCAACTTAGTGACGCCAATTATTTTAACATTTCATTAGTTAACCTAGCCACAGTAAAACTCACACAGACGTACTGCAGATTGGCTAACTCAGACTATCCTGGAGGTATCGGCTAACTCTACAAGAAGTAAAAGAACCATTAATGGTGTGGGATAGTTCTGGCAGCAAATACGTTTTGTTATGCGACTGACGCGTCCAGCAGAAAGTCTGAAGCTAATGGCTCCGGTTAACCCCTGAACTTGGCCACTTTTCTTCAGTCATTTTGACTCCTTTGTTAAAAGTTTATTTTTGCATTTGTCTGAAAAATGTAGCTGGACATAGCTTTGTCAACAGGTCCACTGTCTGTAGTTGGAGCAGGTTCACACATTCATTCACAATGAGGCAGTTCCCTTCCTGTTTTTGCTGAGGCATATACTTTGTAACGAAATTCAAAATGTTTACTACAATTTTGATTTCTGAGAAACAACAGATATTTAGAACACAAACAGTAGATTTGCAGTTTCTATTCATAGTCTCTAGACTAGAAAGGTGACAAATCTCTCACAGGACAATGTTTCTGCAGTGGTGATGCTATCACATCAACGCGAACTGTAAAGAGGAGGCGAATTTCATTACACGCCTGTCATATATGGGCACACAACCTTACATACAGAGTTTGCTGGCATTGACTTCAGACTGTTGACTGTCATTCACCCCCAGCAGTCTGATATTACCAACAGAGCTGGGATCTCCTGGCAAATTCAGACCAACTATGAAGGGGCATGAGGCCAAGTCAATAAGGAACTATCTTTGCCTTGTTTGTCCAAAATACATATAGGCCTTACATCTCAGTTTGGATATTTGGACTACAGATATTTGAAAACTTTACCAAGTACTTTTTGTAAAATGTGATTAGCTCTTTGTTGGTTGTGCTACTTACATCACAAAGTATTCTACAGGTTTTGATATCTCCAACAGCACCTGACCTATTGCATTAACCAAACATTTAACATTTCATTGAATTTTTCTACGGGAAAATCATCCAGGTAAGTTACCTCCAGGTATTTCCAAAAGTGCTATTTGTTGGCAACTGAATTCCTTTAGATCGCTGAAGACATTTAACCTCATTAGAAAGACTTCTTCAGTTCTTCCTGGCTAGTGGGGACCCCCCAGCGTTTAGAAACTCTAGAGTCATTAACACACATTTTGTGAACAGACACACATGCAAAAAGAGAGAAAACAAGCCTACAGGTTTTTTCCTTTCTTCACTTTGCTAAACTACCATCTTCAGGTCTCTTCACAGATGTTCTATAGGGTTTGAGTCTGTGCTTTGGCTGGTCAACTCAAGGACAGTCAGAGGCTTCTGCTGAAGCCACTCCAGCACTGTCTTGGCTATATACTCTGGTTCATTATCATTCTGAAATCAGCCCTATTCAAAGTGCACTCTAGTGGATAATTTCTTCTGCATTCAGCTTTCTCTCAATTTTGACTTCATAGCAAGACCCTCATAACATGATCCTTCACCATAGGGATAGTTTTAGCCAGGTGATGTGCAGTTACTGGTGTTCGTTACACATAGTGACTGGGGTTCTGGCCAAAGAGTTGAATTTCTGTCTCATCAGACCACAGGAACATTTTCTTTATGCTCTCAGAATAATTAAAATGTCTTGGCAAATTGTCAAACTGTCACTGAGTGTGATGTGAATTTTGCTAAAAGTGACCGTTTTAAAGATCCGTTTAGCCACTTAACTATACAGGCCTGATTGATGGAGTGTGACTGAGATGGTTGCCCTTCTGGCAAGTTCTCCTATCTCAGTATAGAACACCTGAAACTCTGTCAGTGTGACAGTGGGCTTCTTGGTTATCTCCCTGATAAAGGCCCTTCTTTTCGGTTAATCAGTTTGGCCAGACGGAGCAATTATGATGGTTCTGCATGTCTTCCATTTCACTACTACTGAGGCCACTGTGATCCTCAAAGCTTCAGATATGGCACCATACTCTTGCTCGGATCTATGTCTCACCACAATCTTATCATTGAGGTCTTCAGAGTGTTCTTTGGACTTTAAACACACAGACACAGATTACCAGCAACAACTGTTGAAATTAAATGTGTTCATTTGATAAGAAACTGAACCCAATATCTTGCAGTGATTAGTTTAAAAAGATATTTGCTCAGTGTTCTCCATTGTTCTCTTAGCTTAAGTCTAAATAGCTGCAGGCTTTTGATAATATAACTGTCATTCTGAAATGAGTTAATTATCCACTGTTATCATGTTAGATGTGCTAGAAACGGCACTGCCTGAGACTTAACTTCTTGGCGTGAGAAGCCCAATTTTATTTTGCCAGAATTCAATACCATCATTTAGTGCTTTGCTCCCTCTCTTGGTTCAACTAATCCTTTTTACTCCCACACTGACAGCTGAAAACCAAGAGAGAGAGAAAGAGACAGAATGCGACAGAAAGAAGATGAGAGCATGTGAGGAAGGTTAGAGTGAGAAATAAATTCAGAAGTTGTGAGGGAGGACTGAGGTAGGGGTACAGGATAGGTGTACACCAACTAGAAGAGTGCGGGAGAATGGGAAAAGTGAACATCAGGACAGAGAGGTACGAAAAGATGAGGGGGTGAGGACAAAAAGGAGCCTGAGAGGACAAGAGGAAAAAGGTTAGAAGTGTTCAGGACTGTCCAATTTCACTACAGCTGGCAGCATGCAGCAGGAGTGTTGCCACAATGGTTCTATTACTGAGGGCCAAACCATCAGCAAGGACCTATCAAGAACAGGTTTCCCTTAGAGGCTGCCGGCTTTTCCATGTTTTACTACCACTCTTTTCAGCTTGCTAGCTCATATTTGTGAGATGTGCTTATCTTCAAATACTCAAGACACAAAATCATTCTAAAAACATCAACTTACATGAATAGGTGAAACTTAATATTAACTTATGCTGTGCAGGTCAGCAAACAACTGCCGTCATGTTCTACTGTCGGTGTTTCTTTTCAATTTTTTATCAGAAAGGCTGTGCATTTAAAATATTTAATATACCACTCTTAAAAAGCAGTAATGGCAACAGGAAAATGGGACTGTGACTTAAGATAGCTTCTACTTTGTGTTTATTGTATTTATCTCAGGTATCCTTTTTTCCCCCCATTTTATTTAGTCATACATAGAAGTTTAACTTTCATTTTTTCAGAACATTTTGACCACAGCAGAGCTACACAGTGTTAAGGCTAACATTATCTGACTGCAACCTTTTAAAGCACAAAGACTGTGTGAAACAGGTTGGCAAATAAACAGCATAAATGACAAATTACTCTAGCAGAGACAAGCGTAAACAAGTATTTGATCACATTTATTATATTTGAATCCTTCTCTTTCTTGCATTATAAGGATACAGTTAATATGAAAATACTGACCCTGACCAAGGTTGAGTTATAACATAAAAAGGTAACAAAGTGAAGATATAGTGATGGTGCTTCAAGCTTAGCAAAAGTGGTTATTCTGAGATGGTGCTGACAGTGTCATTTGATTTATTCATGTCCTTCACAAATAACCTCTCAGTGTGGGAATGATGGTTTATTTGTTTTTTGCAGGAAAGTGTGGACAAAATAAGAGGTTGTGGCAGCCACAGTGCTTAATGGGGTTTAAAAAGAGTTAGGTGCAAAAGTATTTTTAAGTTGTCTGTATGTGGTTGGACAGTGTCAATAAGTTCTGCAGTCAGCAAGTACAGTATGAGATGGAAAAGATAGCACACTAATGCTGATGAGCAATTTTCTAAAATCCTACATGGTTTTATGTGTAGTGGGATATAGTAGGTCAATGTTGTGTCAAACTACATTTTGTGACATGTCAACTCAACACAAGACAACTCATTATACTTTAAAATCCTTTGTGAAATACCTTTATAATCACTATATAATCACTAGAGGGAAATTTAATTTTGTCAAATTTGCTTCAAGAGCAGAAATAATTAAGTTTGTCAACAATTTTAAATATCAATGTCAAAGGATGAGAGACTATAAGATACGAAGTCTCTACAATTCAATGGCAAATGAAATATATGCAAAATTTACAAAAAATTATACAATCTAAAGAATATATGGAGGAGAATTAGATTACTCACTGATTCACTGTTCATAGTTTTACATGAAGGCCTAAGTTGGAACTGCTGGATGGAAATCTATTGGTGAGCATTATTAGATGGGAATTGGGGACTGTGAGTTTGAGAATTACGCAACATCACTTAAACAGGGTGATCAAGTAAATCATGATATTCATGGATTTATTTCATTTTCCCACTTTTCACTATCCAAAGGAAAGGAACTCAAATGACAATTATTGAGTCTGTAAGGCTAGGGCAGGGATAATGGGAAATTGCTCATGAAAGAAAATGCCTTGAATAGAAAAGAAAAAAAGCAAGGGCCAGCTCTAGACAGCTCAAATAAGTTTATACTTCTGCCTACTCCTTTTCAAACACAAGAATGTAATGATGATATGTAACTATGGTGAATGTACATATGTTTGAAATAAATTTCACTAAACTAAACTAAACCATTACAATAGTGTAGAGGCAGAAAGAATGTAGAGCAAGGAAATGAGTGGGCATGATTAGAGATCATCTGCGACCCGAAATGGTCGATTTTTGGGAGGTGCAGGGTAGTCGAGGGGGAAAAGGATGGTGTGCCATCTTGAAATTAACAACTCCATCTGATTGTCTATATTTGGCCTGTCACACGCAGTAGGTGGAATTAAATCCCACGTCTCTCTCATCTTCCGCTCGTGCAGCTACAAGCAGCACATGCCTAGTGCTCCAACCTGCGTCCCTGGCAAACAAGGAAGCAACATCCCCTCCTGCCAGCTTCACGACTGACTGACCACCTCTTGAAGCTTTATTTTGTAGTCTAATAAATAATGAAGGTTTGATTTCTCAGAGGGGTGTCTGCACACTGTGCACCTGGAAACCATGCATGTCTGTTGGCAGGCATTAAAAGGAGCCTGCCAACAAAACTCACAGAACCGCAATTGCTTCCTGCCACGCACTACAACATGTTTAGATGAGAGAGACATTCTGACTAAACTGATGCTTTTTCCTCATGGGAGTTTGCTCATACTGTTGTAATGTTAAATTCACTGGCAGTTGCAAATAATGAGATACTTTATTGATCCCCTAGGGGAAATTACAAATTAATCTCTATTGCTCTCTAAAAATCTGAATTACAATTTTATAAATATTGAGTACCAGAGGTCAAAATCACTATCCACATATAAAGATGAATTTAGATTTTCATCAATTTGGCAGTGGCATGGCAGTGACGAAGCTCATTTAAAAGGATTGCTGGCTCAGTAAGCCTTGGATTTAAAGCAGGACCTCTTAGTGATGTGAGTATGGTGTCATTTCACTATGTGAATCTCTCCTGACCTTTACAGTATGGTAACATAATGAGAAAACCTAATCTTTAATTTGGGAATAAATCCTTCAAGTGGAGATAGAAGTAGTTGACTGGACAGGTCAAATCTCCAGACAGACTGTAAACTTGAATAAAACTACTAAAGGCCAGCACACACTTAACGACTGTACAGCCGATTATGAATGTGATTCAGTTGTGACAACTGATCCGACCTTGGTGGGCCAGGTCAAAGCCAGTCTGGTTCAGTTGTTTCAGACAGTCAGCAGAGAAAATCATTCTCATCAAGTGTGTGGGGTTTGAAAATTCCAGTCTTTAGTCTGTTGTTCTCCTAAAGATTAGGAACTACACTGAAGTGCATACTACCAGTTGGTGTCCATGTTTCTTTTGACAAGATACACTGAAAAGAACCCATGAAAACATTTTGTTCTCACAGTATTTACAGTGCTGTCTACTGCCAGAACTTCCAGCCATTACTGATCAATAATTAAGTGTGTAGTCCACACTCTGCTCAGTCATCAGTTGTGCACTGCTTCTAGAATGTCAAAAACCAGAAATCTGTGATCTGTGGTGTAAACAGTCTTTAAGCGTGAACTGTCCAGTCTTTGGAAGTCTGAACTAGTCTCAGATTGAACAAGAAAGTACTCTGTCTGCTTCAATAAACAGGGGGTTTCGTTGGACAAGTCTGTTACAGCAAGCATCCATCCTCAGGCACTCTTGTATTATTACACATTAGTCAGTTATGTTCAGTGCATTCCAGGCTTTACTTCCTCAAGAAATGGTGTCATTTCCTTTATTGTTGGGTGTATTCTTCTCAAACTCTCTTGTCCACTTCTAGTTCAGCAAGCAATTTCGCTACGTGCCCAGAATGACTTGAAAATTCCCAGAGAACAGGCATAAACATATTGCATTTAGCTGTGGTTATGCATGTAAGTGGAAAAAGCAAGACTGATAGCAATAGCATCAAAAAAAGCAACAGAGCCTGAGCTTTTTCCACACTTCACATAAAAAGGAACATGTCTGGTCACTGTACTGAATTCTGTTCTATTGAGGATCCTGTCAGGGTTAGAAATGTGCATTTCCTTGATGTATTTCACAACAGTGAGTCTATAAATAAAATACCCTCTCTCTGTGATTCTGAAGTACAACACCAAAACAACAACAAAACATGAAATTCAGGCTAATGTTCATGTTTTACATAAATGAGTGTTCTTTTACAGAACCCCTTTGTAGAAATGCTGGCAATGCTCACTTCTATGGAAGTAAAATACTGAAGCAATACAACACATAAGGAAACACACTAATTCACTATTTTAAGTCACTATTGTAAGTTGAGAAGACTGATAGAAGATTAATGCCACTTTAAATTTTCAAATAAAATCAATGCAATCTGAGCAGATACCATCTATAAATGGAGAAAACTTATGAACAAGGAACAATAATGAACCTTCCTAGAATGGCAGATTTAGAGGGCTCAAGCACAGCTGGGTTGTGTAGCAAGACAATGATCCCAAGCACAACGAAAAAAGAAATAAAATCAAAGTTTTGGTGTCACCTACTCACCAAGTCCAGATCAGAACTAGCCATTAAGTTCAGTGGTCAATTACTTTTTAACATTGGTGGTATTGGATAACCTTTTTGCACATATATATGTTTATATATATTTATCTGTAACATATATGTTTTCTGTTTGCTCAGGTTGCCTTTGTTTCATGTTAGATTTTGTTTGAAGATTTAAAACGGGTTAAAATGAGATTTACACAAAAAGAAGAACTCATGAGGGGGGTCATATATTCTTCACAGCACTGCACAGGTGAGAGTTAGCTTAGCACAAACACTGGAAACACCCATCCTAGCTCTGTTTTACAATAATGCGCATAAGTGTTGTCTATACTGGTAACTATTTAAACACATTAATTGTTAAAGGTCCTGCTTATCATGATGCATGGCAGGATAGCCGTTTTCCACCATTTGCATTCCGGCCCTAAACTAAATTAAGCTATTTATTTAGTGATCCAGCTATTGAAGCTAGTGATCTTATTTAACTCTCTCTCTCTCTCTTTCCAAATCCCAACAAAAGAAGCCACAAGTGATGGTAAATTGCTTAAGTACATTTAGAAAGAGTAATTAAAATTGATAAATTGTCATTGGTGGCTGCTGCTGGGGAACAGATGGACATTTTCTGTCGATAAATCAATTTGTATTTGTACTGAAGTTGATTTAATTACAGTTAAAATCTGTAAAACCTTTGCTGATAACCAGGTGAATTTCAACCTGGAGCGAGACAGCACAAAGCCTCATTGAGTTTGGCATCACAGGCATCACTCCTCTTTAATAAGGTTCATTCATCTTCCCTTCATGCTCTTTGTGCTTACTTCTTTATTGGATCAGACTGCTGACGGCTATTATTCCCTGTGGAATTTATTTACTCACCGTTTAGGTAACATTACACTCATTGTGTATCAGTGTGAAGCAGCTGCATTGTACATTAAGTCTGGAAACATGTTTTAATAGCTGGATAAGAGATAAGCATGTTACTGGACTGGGTAGATTGGCTGGTACATTCCTGGAGGCTAGATGAATAATTATACAGTAAAATGCAAAGCACTTTGAGTGATTACACACAAATATTCCCATTTCAGTTATGGTACATATTAATGCATCAGATCACTAATGTCTGGACTCTGATTCAAATCAGGTTAACCAGGCAGCTGGCATGTTCTCTTAGGGCATTTTGTCATTTATGGCATTGAGTTCAGCATGCTGGACATTTACATACAGAAAAAAAGGCAACCAAATAAAGTCAGCCCTGAGAATACACTAATAGTGTCCAACTATATAAGCTTAAATACTTAGCCTTCTCTTTATTGCACTTCTGTACATGAATTCATTTATATCTAGCTAATATTTTTCTAGAGAAAATTTCAAATATCTGAACTAATACCTCTTGATGAAGATTTTAATAATACCTCAAAGGACGATGATGCTTTCCCACACTCAATCTCTTTCATATTTCAGACAACGTGGTGCGTCTCGATATCCAGATTTAACCAGACTTTATTTGATTGATCTGATCTTGAAAATGCTGTCGTATCTCACCATTGTGGGCCACAGAAAGCTGTCTGGTTTAAATCCTATTGGTGCCAGCTGTAGCTGAAGGCAATGTTAGGCATCAAAAAAGCTCCGGGACTCATTACCAATTCTCCCTTCCAAAGAGGGATTAAATATTATTAATAGGGCAGGGGGTAGACTTAAGTTCACTTCAATTGCTTCTGCCCCTGTTGTCAATCTAAATGATACGCTTACAGGCGTGAGGCCTTTACTGGATGTATTGGAGACTTTAAATTCTCCATTTTGCCGCAGGAACTCTGTGTGATGAGCTGCAGCCCAAATTACACTGACTGTGCTAGGAACAAGATATTAAAATTGACTGACAACATGCAAAACAATTACAATCCATCTATATTCTGATATGCAAGTATTCCTCTAAATGACTATTGACTTCTTCTTTTACTTAATATAAAAAGGGGTTTATTACAGACTAATGAAAGCTTCTGTAAATAAAAGAGAACTGCTCAGCAACCAAAAAAACAAACACACACACCCAAGTTTACTGTTTTAAATACTCATCTCCAACATAAAGTCACGTAGAGCAGAGTCTTTTTAGCACTACCCCACCTTGCCCATGCATCTGAGGTTATGGTGCACTAAATCACACTCCACTGCCTCCACTGACCCTGTCCAGCATCATAGATCTACATTACAGAATTGGTCCTGTATAGGCTGTCTGTATGACCGATTCTGGTGTGTGGCCCTCCCCTTCTTAATCTCTTCACAAGGGCAAAACTCTGAGTTCTTGTAAAGATTTCTGAGGGTGGCAGTGCAGTGATGTGCTACAGTGAAGTTGTAGCTCACAGCTTCTGATTTGTTGATGAAGAATCTTTTTATTAGTTTGTTAAACTTAATCAATTAAGAAATAAAAGCTTGGAGATGGCATCTTTTTACAGATAAACTCCCTTCAACAATGACTGATGGAATTCTGTGAGATATATGGCTTTGCTGTTGTATCTAAACATTTATCATAACAGTGGAATTAGTGTTTTAGAGACTGAACACCAGTAATGTCCTTCAGCACAGCCAAGCAGCATTGATCCTTCAGAAGATCACACAGTTAATATCTTATCAGTGTAGATATGCAGTGCAGTCTGTCTGTTTAAAAGCTGCTGTGCCAAGCAGCAGCATGTAATTAAGGTTTCCTTTTCATTAGCAATTCCACTTATCACTTACAATAGCTATCTGTTTCAGGATCTGTCACCTGCTTTCTTGTTAGAGTTCAAATCTTTTGTCACATGACTGCGGCTATCAGCAGATGTCCAGCTCAGTCTTTGAACATTGATTTAATGGCATCAGAGGATATTGATGGGCTGTACCCAGAAGCTGTCAAAATCCATTCGCGACGAGGGGTCTTTTGATGTCTTCTCCCACAGACAAGGTATGGAGTTATTACCTCCTCATCACTGGCTACCCCAGTGTGTCTACTGTCAGTGAGGGTGGGAATAAAGGAGGAGGAAAAAAACATCTCACTACAACACAGACTTCAAAATCGCTGCTCCACTAAAAGCAATTCCACCATGAAGCCAGCCAGGCTAAGCTGTACTGTATGAAAGGTGTCTATTGAGTGCTTGACACAAGCCCTTGGATTTCTGATTGGGTTATTTTCACAAGGATTTACTAGACAGCACCTGTTTTTGCCTTTACATGTGTTACCCTAAGTGGTCCTATAGGATGAAGCATGGCAGGGTTCTTTAATATGTTTTCTTTCAGGTTTACCTTTTACTGTTTTCTTAACAGATGTCAATAAGAAAAAAAACTGGTAAACAACATTTATGGGCACACATAGCACCTTGTATGGGCATTCACTGTGCATTTGAGACATTCAACTGTGAAGGAATCTAAACCTTAAATACTGAATCTATTTCCTCAATACAAAACACTGACTATATTTTTAATAATGGGAACAAAAAAGGATGTGAACCTATCCTATGGTCTCAATGCCACACATTTATAAACTTAATCATACCATATCTGCGTAGATGTCTTAGAAATATTTTACATTAACTTGGTATATATCTGTACTAAACTTCCATCTGTTTCACACTGAACAGTTCTTGCCTTACATAAGCAAAGTGACAGAACACATGGTCTGTGTTGTTGAGTCTAATCTTACTGAAGGCCATTAAACTGCCTTATGGACTAGGTCACCGTTGTCCGTCATACTGGAGGGAGTGAGAGGAAGAAGGGAAATGAAAAGTCGATGAGAGTGTTCAGGATGACTTAGTCGTCCTCAACATGATGAAGTGACATTGATTAACTTAAATTAGGAAGTAGACGTTTGGCCTTCAGTTTTCCACTACTATTTTGCTAAAGGCAGACAATGTCTGGTAATTCCTTCACACTGTGCTACAAATATTGTTGTTTGAGCACTATTCCAAATGAAATATAATAGCTCATAAACAGGTGTCAGTGGGTATGGGCTTTGAAATCAGTCATTTTTTGTATTCCGTTTCGTGCAAATGTGTTATTTTTGCTTCCTGGCAAAACCCTGAACCACAACTACACCAGTTATCATTTGAATAGACCTTTTAAGGAAACATAATTTACAAATGGCATAACTGAACAATCAAATAAAACACAAAGGAAAACTTTTGTTTTACTGCAGATAAACTGCAGTCAGTAGGTTACATGACTTCATTAACATAACTGTGTAATTAAACCTACAAATTAAGCTCCACCTTTGTCAACCACACTTAATCTTGTTATTGTTTGTCTTGTAATTAGTGTAGTTAGGAGTTTCTGTGATAAAACAAAACAAAGCCTTTAGCTTTCAGCCTTTTAAACATACAACATAACTGTATTAAGTCAGCTAGTTTTTAGATATTTGCACATGACTGTAAATCTGCAGAGAAAATATACAGTTTCAAGTTAACAGTTGCTATATCTTGGTTTTCTGCATACACAAAAAATGTCACAAAAAAAAAGAAAAGAAATCAGTCACGATCTTTCAGTTCTTAATTGACCATACCCATTAAACATGGCAAGCGATGCTGGAAAAAGTAAGTGAAATAATGGGCTTCTGATCACTAAAAGTCAATTGGAGTCAGGTGTTACCAAACCTGGAGTTCAAACAATGAAACAAGAATGAAGGTGTGATTTAGAGCTACCTTGGCTTATAAAAACACCCAAACAGTGCCAGTGTGCTATTCACAAGCAGCATTAGCTGATCTCAGAAGACCTACGATCAAGAGTTGTTGATTTGCACACAGCTGAAAAGAGAGTTATCTAAAATCGATTAGATTAGAATTACCGAATGGTAATTGCTTGTGTCTTCTTGTAAGTCGCTTTGGATAAAAGCTTCTGCCAAGTAAAGTAAAGTAAATTTTCCTCAGTCAACGGTTAGACTAATTGTCTGTGAATGTGGGTGATTGTGCAGATGTAATCCACAGCTACAGGATGATGAGGTTATTGCTGCCAAAGCTGGTTCAACCCATTCTTTTAAAAAAACCTTTTTACTTTTTCCACCATCTCTCCATATTTTAATGGGTGTGTTCAGTAAAAACATGAAAGATCATAACTGTTTGTATTTTATCAACTTAGAAATATTGTGTTTGTTACTTGTATACTTGTGACTTTGGTGAAGATCAGATCACATTTTATTTTATGACCAATTAATGCAGAAAACCTGAAACATGAAATGTATAAAATTAATAGTCATTTTATACTCACTGTCCAATTTATTAGGTACACGTCTACATCTAAAGCTCTGCCATGAATTCTACAATTCTACAGTTATCATTGAAACCGCCAGAAAGGTGATAATTGTAAAATTATTATTGAGGTCATAGTGGATGTTGGAGTGCATTATATTAAGGTGTTTCCAATGTCTTGCCCCCTCATTTATGTAAACAGGATAGCCAAAACTTAGAAATACAGTGTAAAAACTGAAATTATAACTTTGTAAAAGTAGAATTCATGGCAGAGTTACTATATTGAATTGCATTAGACTGTACAGCTGTACCTAATAAAGTGGCCAGTGAGCGTATATTAGGTAATTAAAGGTTTTCTTCTTCACTTACTGCATTTCCTGTTCAGAAACAGTTATGGTCTGCACTGATGTGTGGCCATAATGAAATGCTATAGTGATGATGGTGCATTTAAAAGATAACATTTTCATTAAGCTTAAATAAATCAATTTATGAAGGGAAAATTAAAATTACCCAGCTATGAACAATTTGAGGCAGTTCCATATTAGCAATCTGTAATTAAAGTGAAATGTAAAACCAGTTAGTCATGGCTCATTAAAGGCATGGAACCCACTTGAAACTTTAGTTCAAGGAAGGCTAAGAAGTTTAGTGGATATATGAGTGTCTAAATACTAAATATAGGCACTGGAGAGTGCATGGCCAAGTTTTCAAGTACCGGTTTTTGATCAGGCTAAGTGAAGATGATTTGCTGTGATCCTGAGGCAGACCTGGCCTAGCAGCTTCATGATTTCCTTTCTCTGAGAAACCGTGAAGCTGTGTTTAATACCTTTAATACTCTCTAGTAACTACATCTAATCCTACACTCTTAATTCCTTTTTCTTATGAATCACTGACTGCTTATCCTTCAGAGTCATTTCTTCACGATGAAATTTAAAACGCTGTAAACACAGTGGACCCTCGTCTATAACTCGTGCCAGGTGAGTGTTAGTATGACAAGGGCATTTGCTTATTTGTAACACCCACAGCACCTCTCTGACCAGCCATGCTGTAAGGACAGGAGCGGGGCAATAAAATGCAAAGAAATTGGGCGCCCTCCCCATCTCCACCACTCACCCATTATCCTGCTCTGCACTCCCCACTCACATATGAGGAGGGATATGATGCCTTAAACACCACGGAGCAATTAATTCTATAAAACTGCTTCATGAAGGAAAGGCGGTACCGTCTGTAAAAATAGCAGAAATGATAATTCATCATGCACAGTTGGCAGATAGTGTGTCTGTAGTTTTGTGACTATGAGATCTACAACAGGGCACAAGATGATTCCATACAAACATGTTTCCACACAGCAGTATAGATTTTAATCAACAGCTAAATAGCTGGGAACACATTCATCAGCATCATTACACAATGGACATGAGGACAGCACTGCTATGTTTAATAGTTTACAATGTTCTTAACAACATCCCCTTGACATAATTTGTTACAAATGCAAGCATGTGCAACTTTCAGCTCAGTCTGCAACACCATGTGGCGCTCTTAAAGGATTGTAACTGTATAACATGTGAATGTAGCTTTCTATAAAACTCCTCACACGTCACAAATGCACCTGGGAAATACACCAGTATCATGTTTAAATGTCTGTTGCTACAGTTAATATTTTTGCTCTGTGGATCTCAGGAAACAGCAGGTATATTGTACACATTTCACACACACACACACACACACACACAACAATATGCACAATACTCACAATTTAGAGGAAGCAACGCTGAGATAGAAGAGACTGAAGCAAAAACTGAATTGTAAAGACTCATTTGCCAGCGTAGGAAGAACAGAGAAGGTGATAGTAGACACTGAAATTCTTCTTCTCCTTGTCCTGTTTTAATTGCTTTCTGCTTCCTTTTATTTCACCCACTAGTAGATAACATGCATATCCCCTACTTCTGCACAGTTCTGAAATCTGTATCTCTGTAAAATGTCTACTATGTTTTGTCTCATGTATGTAAAACAAAATTCATCATAAAGATATTGTGGTCGTTTGTTTTGTTAATTTACTTTCTTTTTTGTATGCAGTGTCCTCAACCAGGCATAAAGATCTGTATCAGGGCCAGTATGGGAATATTTTAAAAATCAGTTAAAACAAAACTGAAAATATGACTTTCCACAACCCCTCCCACCCGCTGCTGGGTTCTAAAATGCAGTTCTACTCTCTACAATAGAATGCAAACAAAGTGTGGTCTAGATATTTCTGCAGAATAGCCCTTCGGTTTCTATAGCCAACATCAGATTGTCTTATGTCTTTTTCTGTCAAAAGCACAATTTGAACTCAGCAAATACACTAAATATTCCTAACTGCCCCCCAGACAAAGTAATAAAGATCTTTGCCATGCTGTCGTTCTGTGTTTTGCCCAGTTTTGCCCAAGGCCTTACAAAGTCGTCATTCAGCTGTGAAAAGACAGTCTTTTTAAAATTTTGCTCAAACACACCGGGGCAACTGATGAACCTGGTCATGGCTGAATGCCTGTGCAGAAACACATTTAAGGTCTGTTTCTTTCATTTGTGCATCTGACACTTCAGTAAATGCAACATTTATGATGAAAATGACTATGTGACCAGCTGCTGGTGTTAAAATGTCCAAACTAAATCCAAACTCATTAAAAAGAAAAAAAGAAATCCACCATATAAATAGAAATTTCATTTCAGAGAACCAAGAGCCAGTTTGGGCAGATTGTCTGCTGCTTAAAGACAAGACAGGTACATGAAAGCTCGGGTGTTTGTTGTGCAGACAGCGATAGCGTCAGGGTCTATTGATTTAGCAGCCAGCTCCTGGCATAATCAAAGCCCATCCCAGATCCAGCGCCGTCACTGCTCCACTGCACTCCAATCATATTTGTGCTTGATCACATCCCAAAGAACTTGTCACCTCAGTGTTTTGTGACACTTAAACCCAATATATACACCCCCAACGTGTAAAGTGGAAGTTGACCTTCTCTTCAGGTAAACTGCAGGCTTCAGTGCCTCTGAATGAGATGCTGTTTTACCCTGGCACCATGGAGTTCCTATTAGTGCCATGCATTAAACCACCAAAGAAAGCACTGAACCCATCTGGCATGGTGGAGTAAATTTAAGTTTAGCAAGGGCTTAGGAGGTTTATCATATGACATTTTACTGACTAAAGATGGACTTTTACACAAACTCAAAATCACAAGGACTAGAAGCAAAGTAATCAACAGCATATTTGTGGAGTATCCTAAACAGGCATGACACAACCTTGCCTGTAAATAAGGAATGCTTTGTTTAGGACATTCTTTATCTCACATGCAGTAAATGTGGCCTCCAACAGAGATCGTTATCACAAAATCATGCAACATCTTCTAAAATCTTATGATCTTGTGACTGCCTGGTTTGGATCAACTTGTTCATTATGTGGGCTAGAGCATACATGTGTGCATGCATAGTGCACAATAGAACAAGGCTTTGATCAGTTATGGTGAATGGAGTTAAGTAGGTCTAAACTATATGATTAATTATTAAAGAATATTTCCTGGATGCTCAATGGAATTCAGTGTTTAATTATGAATGCTTAGTATGCGACTTGCATTATACTGCATGCTTTGGACCTTTACATTTAAAATTCTCATGCATTTATGTCATTGCTCTGTTTGCTAGACTGTAAACATTAAATACACGTCATCTGGGAATATGGGAAAACTACCTATATAGTGGCCTGGTGGCTAAATGGGGTAAGCATCAGACTGGGAAGGTGGCAGGATCGAATCCCAGCCCAGACTCCTAGCCCTTGAGCAAGACACTCAGCGCTAGCTCCTTGTAAGTTGCTTTGGATAAAAGCGTCTGCAAAGTAAAGTGTATAGTGGAGGATGTGAAAACAAGATTTGTTAAGAGTTAGCTCAAGCTGTCTGAAGTGTTCAGCATCAGTGAGCCTCAACCAGTGGAAACTCCTCAGAGACAAAGCAGTATCTCTCTCCTGTCTATCCAGCTGCCCCAGACTGTCATTATATAGCTTCGTCTCAACTCCTCCCTTGACTTTTGGGATCCATTCTTTTCTCATTTCTGCTGCCGCTCTCCACATTCAAATAGCAGGAGCTTGAGAATAGGTTAAGAAAAGGTTCCAAATTTGCTCAATGTTTTTCTCCATTTTAGGCAAACAGAAAGATCTGTTACAATGTCTGGTAAGTCATGATTACTCTTGGTTGTGGTGGCAAGCTGATGTGATGCTGGTTACATGCGTTTTTTCTTCCTCAGGCAAATACAACCCGCTGCCTCAGAAAATATCAATGAAGCGGTGCCACAGCTCCATAACACTGCAGTGAAATGGAGCATGCCAAACATCGGCTTAACCCTGGAAAAGTAATTGATTGATAGATGGTTGGATGGATTAATGACAGACAGCATTCCACCAGAGACTGGCTGGCAAAAAGACATCTTCGATAAACTGTGCACAAATCGCCATTCTAGCAAGCGTGCCCTTCCTCTCAACCTGCATCTGGCTGGCGGGGCAAGTGATTGATGCCAGCTGTCAGTCTGCTATCTGTGTTACCTCGTCACCCCTGCCGGATGCCATTTCTACCACAGTAAGAGTCCATCTCCCTGTCCTGGCAGGTTTGACAGAGTAGAGTCACGTTAAAACTCGGTCTCATCCACCCAGTCAACAAAAGCTGTCCTGTTTTTCCCTTCAGAAACCCTGTGCGAGAATGCTAGGTGTGGGGGCTAGCAAGACTGATGTGGATTCAGTCTGACTCAAGTATTATCAGTGACAATTGGTCATTCAGACACGCCTTAACCACCATCACACTGTAGGAGTAATGAAACCATCTAACTGAGTGAACTGTGGTTTAGCTTGCTGGAAATGAAGGAGAGACAGTGAGACTTAAAGAAAAGAGAAAAAATGTGTCAATGTCGAATGAAGACCAGAGCTGCTGATCATTACATTACAAACGTGGATTGGCTGTAAGTAAACCTGCCAGGATGACGACTGAAAGGCTTTGGATGTCATTAATTAATAAGTATAAGTAAGATCACAGGCCTCAACATTGACTTCAAAGAATGTAACTTTACTTTCAATTTGCAGCATCAGGGAGCGGCATGCAGTACTGTGGAAGCGTCATGCTTCCTTACTAGTGCAATTAAAACAGGAGCCAACCAAAGCACATACAAAATAGAATTACAGAAAGACAGAAATCACCTATTTCAGCCACATTTCACGACACAAAGTTGTCATGTGCACTGCAGATTCACCACAGCCACATCTTTAATCAGACATCAGAGACTAGTGAAAGCATTGCTGACCTGCTGGTTGGTAAACATAAAAAAGAAAAACATCTGTTTGGGTGTTAAATGAATATCAATTTTGCACATTTACATGACTCAGGAGATCTTTGCTTACCCAGCATTTTGAATACTTTTAAAAAAGTTCTTAATTTTCCTCAGCATTTGCATTCCCAGTAGGAAATGACATATGTTCTTTCTAATAACAATCTTTATGACATACCTTTAAAATTTTGCTGGTATGACTCATTACACTTGGTTTACCATCTGTTTTGTACACACATCGACCTCATCAGCCACACATCTCCTTTGGCTGCCAGATGCCCACTGGCGTAGAACCACACTATTAAAAGCATCTCGCATGACAACATGACAACAAACATACTGCATCATAGAACACAACAGAAATAATGATAGTTTCTACAGGAATTTTCTTAGAGCACATTTTGACAATACCGTATGTAAACAATGATGTAGTGTCACTCAGAAGTGTTGTTAAACATAACTGTAATGATTCAGTGAATTTGATGATTCATGAAACTGAGGATTGTTGATTATTCATTAAATATCTCCATATACTCTGCATCCTGACAATGTGTTACAGGACAATACTGCATCATGATTAATCTACCAGTCTATCAATAACTCATGACCTTTCAACTGTATGCAGACAAGTTCTATTATACAGACCTTTACACTGTATTTCCACATGACAAAGCAAACTCACACAATATAAATTTGTGAGGTTTGTTTTCCAAGACTAGATCAATTCAGCTTAATCATTCACCAACTGTTGTTGTACTATAGTTAAACACAAAAGCACTGTACAATGTGTGTTTTGATTGCATTATTAATCATTTTTGAGTTGCAGTACTCCAGCACACTGCCATGACTTTACCATACTTCTTTTAAGCTACTCAATCTTTAAATTAAGTTTTAGCCTGTCCTACATTTTTGTATACAAGAAATAGACCCATCTAATTTAGAGTAAGTCATAGAGAAACGCTGCAGCAGGAAATAATGTCTCATCCCTCTTCATTTAGACACTGCAGGTTGACCGTTTTTAACTCCATGGACACAAACAAGAAATGACTTCAAGCACAAGCAGTGGTCACTTAAAAACAGAGAGGAAAAACTATTAGCAAAAGAAAGTTCACTTGAAAGATTCCTGTTGATTACTAGCACTTTATTCCAGTATTTGGTGTTAAAGTAAAAAAAAAAATCTTGCTCATCTCTGGAGAAACTATGTGCTTGAATTTACAAGGTGTAGCTTTAGGTTTACTGACAGATGATTAAAAATAACTTCTACAAAGATGTGCTTTCTGAACTACATTACAAACACATTAGCTCAGATCTGTTTGTAATGGCAGATTTACATTCCTGACGTCAAAAAAATCTATTTCTTCTTTAACAGAGTGCCATCATTTTATCAAGTGAATTCCTGAGAAGAAATGTATAGAAGAAGAGGAGGAGGAATTAATCCAAAATCTTATCTGAATCATATCTGAAGTTTTTCATTACAAGTGCTGTGCAGTTATCAATTAAAGATGGTGACAGTTATATTTCCTGTACTGTCAAACAGTCCTACTCAAGGCCATACAGAACTAACTGTGAGAATTATCTACTTTTCAGGAACAAACTCATACAGCTATTTATTTCAAGGCCTCCAGCTGTAATGCTCCATGTTTCTGACTGCAAAATGATACAGATTCTCACTGGACTCGGTCAGAGCAGATATGTCTGCTTATATGTGTATGTTCCCTCTGGTGACTTTTGTCGCAGGGGATTAAAAGCATAAATATGGTAGAGGAATCCAATAACTGTGTGCAGTGAAGGGAGAATATGCATCATCTACACCTCGCAAACACAAAATGTCACCAAGCATAGATGCAGCTGTAACCTTGACAATGACAATAATGACTGTTAAAATGGAAATAATGAGGACAAGCAGGATTACCACGTATGATCTGTGCAACACTGTTGGAGTGGCCGGGATCATAAATGCTAATACAGTGGGATCATAACGCGACTGCAACCCAAGATTGATTACCTCATAAACATAGTTTGTGGAGTATGATATTCAGTTTCAACAAAGACCAACCATGCTAACACGAGGTGTAAAGCAATACCTAAAGCCACATTACAGACTCATACATAGCAGAACTGATGGGGACAAGTTCATCCACATGGCAGCTATTTTTGTCAATGGCAGTTGTTCAGCCCCCCATGTCTGTTAGTAACAGTAACTTCCTGTAATGGCTGTTTTGCTGCAGTGTCCGTTTTACCCAACTGATAATGTCAACTCCAACTAAACTAATATGAATCAAAATTTGGTCTTAACATAAACAATCTGTAACAATACTGCTTGTTAATAAAATGTTATGTCAAACCAGGCAGTCGGTGTGATCTAGCATCACAGATAGTGCCTTCAGGTGAACTGCTGTAGCCTTTGATTTACTATCCTGGTCAATTTGGCCTCGAGGACTGCTCATCGCTGAATAGTAATTTTGGTGAATTCTTTCTCCACATGTATGACAAATTAAAAACGCTTGCAGTGTGAATCAAGGGAACCACACTTAATGTGTTTTGCATTTAGCTCAACTCCATCACTGCATGCTTAATGTCTCTGTGGCTTCTTTGGCCGAGCTCATGCTACTTGTTCAGCTACTGGCAGGCTATTTTTGACTTGGATTATGGAAACCAAAGCTGTTGATGTGTGTGTGTGTGTGTGTGTGTCTGCGAGGAACAATCTGTTAACAATGCAAATACTGCTTATCTGAGAGGCAATATGGATGAAATTCCTCCATCAGTTTTTGCAGCTTCTGATGATCAATGAGAATTGATCAGCAGATGCAATAAAATGCTCAAATATAGTTCTGCTGAAGAAAAGATTAAGAATGCACCACATAGTGATACAGAGGGCTCTTGACAGGCTCACTGGTCAAATCAATACAAATGAAGATGTCTTTTTGAAATAGGACAGCAGGCTCCTGCTCTTCCTGTTTGGCTCCACTAACAGATCAATCTGCTGGGGTCATGCGTAAAGCAAGTTCACAAACGCAGATGACTTGAGCATAAAAACTGATGCTGGCTGTGTTCGGTCAGAGATTCGTCCATTTCCTAGCACCCTCCTTCACAGATCTTAGCTGATTGAACATAAAGCCTTCCCTCTTTATACCCTGTTATTTACACTCAGTAATTTAATTAGATCTCCACAGGTGGAAGGATGGTTTTTTTGTGTGTGTGCGTGTGTGTTTAAGGATGTTTGTGTGAAGGGATTTATGCCATTAGATAAAAAAAAAAAAAAAAGACTGAATGATGCACACGTTTAATTAGGTGCATCAGCTTTGATGGCAGTAAATATTTAAGCTGATATCAGTTTGAATTTGGATTAGACGTATTATCGTGAGAGGTTGAAGTGCGGTAATCAATGGGAAAAATCAGCATTCGAGGTAATTACAAGTGCAACATATCACAGTTTATTCTGTTAGCTGAGAGAACTGCAGAGGTGGCAGTTTATTTAGCGTATTTCATTGTGTCAGCCACAGTATCTCTAATAAAGGAGGAGACAACTCTGTTCTTAAATTTATCTCTGCTTTATTGGCATGAACAAAAAATGACATTGCATCTGTACAAACTAGCAGTGCCCCACTGACATTTTTTTATAGTAAATTGATAATCAGTGCAGGCAGTTAACTTGTAAGTGTAGTGCGGTAAAAAGTGTAATATTTGCATATAGACTGAAGCTGAGAAGTATAAAGTCACACAAAGTGGAAAAAGTTCTCCAAAATTGTACTAAAGTGTAGTACTTGATTAAATTCAGGAAGACACAGCGCAACTTAACTAATCACATGCAAAGTTAACACACACTATACGTTTTAATCAGCCTTTTCATTCTGAACCTCAAGCTTATTCAGACAAAATGGCCGTGTTCTTAGTGTTGACAAAATTAGTCAACAGTAATTCAGATAGGGAAATTGTTGTGGGACAGCTGCACATAGATGATGGTGCTACTACAAGGTTTCTGTGTCTTATCCAAGGACACTTAGCCAGGAGGAACCAGGAACTGAAACACCTATCCCAGAGTTTGTGAAACACTGCCGTACTCACTGCTCCATTGTTGCAGCTGCATTTTTCTATATCCCAGCAGCCTGTACACCAGTCAGCCAAAACACCTAATTTTAATGCTGAATTAAGATGATATTATGATTACATTTTCAGATTTGATCCTATGTCAGGGCATTATGCCTTAATGTGGCCAAAACATTAATTAATGCAGCTTTAAATACTGGACAGCTTGCTTAAAATACTTGCTGAGATAGATATACAGTTGCACAAGTGAATTTTGTGCTGAAATGCTGAATATGACTAAACAATGCTAACAAAAGCAGTTTAAAGTTCACAAAATGTTTTATTGTATAGCTAATCTTCTAAAAAAAATGGCTGTACAGAGCAGATACATACAGAAGGTATATCACACACAGCTTAGAGGGCAAGACAAGCTTTGTTCCCATTTTCTTGCTGTAAGAGGCTGCAGAAAATGTTCACTAATACGGTATTCTTTGAGCATATAAGAAACACAAAGCTAAAAAAATCAGTATTATCCCCCTTTTAAGCCGTCGTCAACTAGAGACAAGAAATACTCCACCGAGCTTAAGGGAATTGTAATACTCCTACACACACTGTGCAGTATTGAATAACAGTCTGTCTTAAGTGCCCATCACTGTCCTAATTGGCTTCCTCTGGCTCTGTGTCTACTCCACTTTCTCAATCTCTCTCTAACCATCTTTCTGTCTCTCTCCCTGACGCATCAGGCACATGTCTCCTGCACTCTTTTCCATTATGCTACCTTGCTGTTTGGTCCTATGTCTTGCTTGCTGGCTTGCCTTCCCTCCACAGTGGCTCTGATTAAAGTGGAGCCAGGTACCACTTACAATAATTAGTCCTCACTCTGCCAGTTTTGACCACCGGAGGAGCATTAACCAACTGTTCCAAGGACATATACTATTTTCACGTCTAGTTTAATCATCCTTGTTGATGTCCTGATAAAGTTCTGTGCTGACTGTGTTAAAACTTAACAGGGAACTTTGTGATCAAAATTGTGCTGCCAACTCCAAAAAATTAAGTTATGGGTTTTATTGTGCCCTCTTTGAAATATCCATTTGACATTCTTACCAAATCAGTATGTACTCCAGTTAATTTGACATGCTGTATAATTATATAATTTAATTATATTTCTGCTTTACTGCAGCAACATTTTATCATTTTGACACATTTGTTAGTCAGTGTTCACGTCTATGTGGGCAGAAAAGCTAATGGTGACACATCCTTGTATAATTCTCTGGGTAAATTGATACATTTTATTAAAAGGAATCATGTGAACCTGAACGGATTTCACTGGCCAAATTTAGACGTATTGTCTTATTTTAGTTGTAAATATGAAACTATCTGAATTATACTATATATAAGTGTGTCTAAAACCACCAGGGCCTCACATGCTTTTCAGGACAACGTCTGACACACAAACAATAGACACCACCATGCAAATATCACAGTGTGTTTTGAGGCAGCATGGCATACAGTGTGAAACAAGGAAATAAAGCTCACCCAACTGTAAAAACTCAAATAAACCTTCTATGTGTCCCAAAAGTCAGGCTGCCCTTCATTGTTGGTGCTGCAGCTGAAGGCTTTGCAGAAATAAGCAGGCCAAATGATAATAACCTGAGGTAAATGTTAAACATTTTCTAGCTAAAGTTTTTTTCTTTGTATTAGCAACATTTTGTAGCTGGTGACACCGTTTTTCCACTTGGATGCATTTGCAGTGGTGCACAATGGCTCCTCACCATGTGCCTGTGCAAGTCCTCATTTGTGTAATACTAAAACCATAAACTTTGTTTCTAAACTTAGTTTAAAATTAGATGACCCAGATAAGACGTGAATGTGTTAATAAAATATGTTAGGTCCACATGCTTGCAGAGACTCTTTCCTTCCTGTGGGTATCAGGTGATTGACAGGAAGTAGAGCGTAACGTAATGCATGCACTGATATAAAAGCACTCAAGCACAATGAAATAACACACACCAATAGTGACAAAGCCAAATTTAGACTTGTTATTTGCTATGATAGAGTATCCAGTGGAAGTTGTTTTTACTACTACTCATATTGTACAAGAGTGGAAGTCAGCATATAGAGAAAAACAAGATCTGCTATATCCAGATGAATATATGCAGAAAACGCGAGAGAAAATGAGGACACGGGAAGACTCTCAGAAAGTTAATATTATAGTAAAGTGATAAAAAATGATATAATAAAGACAAAAGGAATGAGTTGAGACTAGATTCAGGATTTTAAGTCAGCACTTCTAACTAATTAATTTGTTTTTATAAACACTCAACATTATTACTGTTATCAGTCTTTTCTTCAATCTACTTTACATACAAATGTGAGAAATATATTATTCATTCCTCTGCCCAGGATGTTGGCTCAGCTCAGCTACACAGCAAAAGATCCACATTAAACTCCTGTATCAGCCCCAACATGAGTCATGTTTTACCTATAGGACAAGCTATTTAAAGAGTCCTGTCCAAAACGTATTACTTACTTATTTTTCCTTATAATAGGCATTTATAGTGGCTCTTCTAACTGTCCCTCCTGCCAGTGGGCCGAGCTGTGCCCAAAACCCACAGAGCCTGAGCACCACCCATTCCTTCTATGTTATTTCTTCTACAAATGCAATGATGGGCTGCAAGTAGAATATGAGTATATATGCAAAATGAGATACAGAATAAGTGGAATGCCAGGAAAATTATTATGTATTGATATTCAGACCAATGGTTAGCAAGGCATCATCAATCAACCATCAAACATCTTCTAAAAAGGCACAAATGTGCACCCATAAGTAAAAGTAGTAAACCCAAGGTATATAATATTACAAGTAATGTCAAGCACAAGTGGCAGAGAGTCTTTCCTACTAGGATGCCACAGCTCGTTTTAATAAGGTAACAAACCACCAATCCTTGACACACTTCATTGGGCAATTAATGCACTTTAGAGCTAAATGTACAACCAAAGTAAGGATGGAAAAGATCCAACAACTAACCTCCAGATCTTTGCACAGGCTACAAACAACCAAATGTCCCCACATGACCAATTCTGGCAGGCTTGACCACCAGCTAATAACATACTGTAGAAGTGAAATTTGGAAATATGAAATTGGTTAAGTAGGCGTCCACCACAGTGTCTGTGGACAGCACTTGGCAAACTTGCATAACATTAGTCCTACTATACCTGTTACACAACGCAAGAAACTAGATTGAGGCAAATATTTCACAAGCAAAACAATTAGCAGCTACCAAAGGCAAGTAAAGGTGTGTTTGACTCAACTAAGGTGTCGTTCATATCTCCCGCTGGACTTGACGTGTTTCATCACAATCATCTTCTTTAAGCTGTTCTCCCTGGCACAACAGGTTCCTGAGTAAATTCAGCTTTTCTTCTCAGTAAGTGCACAAATCCCCCGTATGTGGCTGCTTCACTCTCACAAAACGACAGTAATAAAACTGGATAACTTGCAAATTTCCCTGTTTCTGTCAAATAACACTGCTAGAATTTCAATTGTGTTGCTATAATGGTTAGGTTCACCGGTTTCTTTCCCCCACATGACTTCAGTTTCACAGTAACATGAAGATTCCTAATCAGTGGACATCAACAGCACCTGGCCTGACACCAGCATTTTACCACAAGAATCCCACCACACATTGCCATCCAGAGGGCGCTTTTCTACTAGCATTATTTGAAACATTCAATAGAAACAGGGGGATTAAGATTATTTCTGTGTGAGCTACTGGTTTGAGTTATTTTGTTACTGTGGACTGTCATATTTCCAAAAAAATCAAATGTTTGCTACACAATCCCAGTTTCTTATAGTTCAGTAGCAGCAACTTTGCAGCTAGTTTTAAGAATTTCTGTGATGGTCTGTTGGTAGTTTGGTTGGTTAATCCAGTTATTTTGTAAATTTCTAAATGCATTTGCCTAGCGTCAGTTGTCGTGATTTTTGCTCTCTTTTTGTTGCCTTTAAGAATAATTATTTATTTATCACTGTGAGTCCTAACCATGTTAAAACCTGATGTGTAACATGAAATTAGATGTGAACATTCACCGTCAACAAGGCAGGGTTCCTACATTTTTAATGACGTCCCCAGATATTTCCTCTAGTCCACCCTCAGGCCAAAGTTTTAACTTACACAACAGCTATCGAAAACTTAATCTGCATATCGTCATGAAACTGATCCACTATATCCATGCGAAGCAAAGGCAAAAAACATTCCCATTCTGACACAGCCTGAGATTTCTTCTTCACGCCATCAGGCCTGAAGATCTAGTTTGTCGACGACATATCAGAGCTAATGGCTTGACTTCTACAAAATACCCAATAGGTAGTTTTGATCCCAAAGATATATCTTTCAAGACAAATCTTATATTTTTGTGCCACAGCTTCTACCCTCTATGAATAACTACAGAAGCAAGTTGTTGGTCATTTGTCTATTGTAAGGTGCTTATAAGGGCTGCTGGTAAGAAGTTAGCGTTTATTATGTCAGAATAGTATATTTTTATATTAATGGCATGGGTGGTAAATAATGGCAAAAAGCTGTACTTCTGCTGAATTATGTACATAAACAAATGCCCATATTGAATGCAAAACTGACTACACAGACCTTCACACTTAGGTCTGTAGCAGCAAAAGATGAGAAGTGAGTGGGGATTTTTATCTGGGTCAAAAATACAAACACAGGCACTCTGCAAAATTATATATACAGCTGGATTTTGCAACCATTTTCCCTGTACAAGACACACTAAGGACAACAGATGAACATGATGGCGAGGTTTCAGCAGTGCTGACAGCTATAATTATAACTTTATATCTTGTAACATCCAAAACACCATCTCATATTGAAACCCTACCTATCCTAAAACAGGATTATATACTGTATGATCACATTGTGGCCAGTCCCATGTTCGTCAACCAATTTTTTGACAATTTCTGCTCATCCTCTAATAATCTAGTTTTGAACCTTCATGTCTCATTCAAAGATTGGCAAAATACTGTCCATTCAATACTTTTCTCTCAGATTTTCTTTGTCCTATTTATTCACATTCAGTAAAAGAGTGAACCCAAAACATTCATCACAGTTTAAAGACCGACTTGTTCAATGTTGACCTAGTTTTTTGTGCATCGGAGTATTGTGACTGACATTTCCACCGTGTTCACTTTAGGTTTCACCTCTAAATAAATTACTCTGACTAACACAAGGGTATTTACAACCTTACAACAGTCAGATTGTTTGACTGCTTTTCTTTCTTTGGATGATGTTGCCATGTTCTCAGATCTCAACAGTTGCTCTGGCAGGAACAGTGTTATCATAACCAAGAGAGATGATAATCTAAGACCACAAATATAAGATCCAAAGTGTCATAAACTGAATTTGAACTTGACATAACTTTTAGAAACTTCTGTCAGTGAGACATTCTCTGACCTTTTGGTGGTAACTAACACTAATTATAATGTGAATATAATTTTACAATATAAATAAATTAGTGCATTAATACTTCTGTGTAATATGTCTAAGTAGAGTCCAGATAATAATTTATCAAATGAAACCACAGCAGATATATGAGCATTGCTTTGTAATTCAATCCTGATGTTTCCCAGGTGAGGGTTCAATGCTCTGTTTTAAGGAAACCAATGTTTATTTCCACTCATGGAGCAGTGATATGAGGGCAATGTGTCTCAAACTGTTTACCTCTGTTTCTGTTTTGTGCAGAGCTGAAAATGGAGATGCGGCATGTTATTGTTGTTCACACAGTTGTTATGACTACATGTGGGCTTTGACTCAGAAGGACAATATCCTTGAGACTAAAAGATGGCATCTCCACTTTTCACTTCTTTCTCAGTTTCTTTGAGCTGTGAAAGAAAAGTGCAATCTGTTTCAGTGATTACCAGCTGACTCACAACAAACTGCCAACCTCAAGTCTAAGATAGAGCTTAGGCACAATTTTACAGGAGCCTTTTCTCCACAATATATTGTGGCATCTTTAAACGGTGAAAAAGCAACAACTTATATTTGTTTTGTGACTTTATGTCTATTACACTACATGAAAACAACAATGATACTCAAGTAATTTCCCACAGTGAAACAGCTCAGTAATGTTGACATGAACTGCGGGAGTGAGATGCCTTACAGGCTGTTAAAAGCTTGTGAAACCACCTGTCATGTCATGAAGATGGCAAACTTGGAGCTTCATTCCCATGCGCATAAGGAACCCAGGTATGAATTTATATTTAAAATTAATTCCCTGGGTTTTGACAGCCTCCTGTTCAAACACTTCATGTTGACATCTTAAAACAGCATGACTCATTGTATAACTTAGAAAACAATTGCAACTACAACTACTGAACCAAAGAAAATCCAGAATAATGACCAGGTTGGATGTTTTGCACCTAAAGAAAACAGTACATAATAAAATTCAGAGAAACAAATGTATTGAGTGTAGGATTTCTTCACTTAAAGTCCCATGTCCATGACAGAAAAGTCATTTGTAATGCTTTGAGAAAAGATATTTAATTCAGGTGAATGGATGTGAGGATTGAAAATTTGTCATTTACATATTAATTTGTATGTCACAGCAGATCTATTTCAGTGTGAATTTGTTAGGCTGCACTGTCTGTGGTGTGTCTGCATACATAAATGTGAATATCACATTAGGGATCATTAGGGAGCAAAAAAACACAACAAATATATATGTTGTTTATTGTTCTTTTCGCCACCAATACATTTACAACATTTATCCCATTTTCAACTTCAATATGAAGATCAGAAGTCCACAAATGCCCCTCCCCGGGCCTTCCCCTACATTAACAGATTAATTTTACTTTATGCAATGAGATACATATTTTTCTGAAAGTTAGGAAAATGTCACAGTTGTCAAATGTCTAGTTCAGCATTTGTGAAAGTGATTTTATATGTAAATTCTGAAATGCCATGAGGTCATGAGGGCGTGGATCTTGTGCTGTATGTAGAATCCATTATAATGACACTGTCCAACCTTTTCATCATATCAAAAAGATTATTTCACAAAATATTGGAATGATTTGGATGAAGGCCTGTGTGTTTTATTATCATGCAAATGATCATAAAAGACAGCAGTGAACTCTACAAACTAAAACAAGTACTATTTTTGTGAGAGGCAGCTACAAATGAAATGCAAACCTGCAGCTTTGAAGGGGTGACAGAGAAGAGGTTAGAAAAGCAAGGGGGAAAGGAAGCCAAAGTCGAGCTGTTGAGTCATCTCCATCAGGTTAAGTGCTTGAACTCCTGACAGTCCGATTGCAAATGAGCTCCCAAAAGCTGTGATGTGACAAGCTTGTTCTCAGCACACCAAAACTGGCCTGGAGTGCTACCTGGTGATCTGCTGATCATGAATATGACAGTTGTTGAGCTTTAAGCAACAGCTCCCCCTTTAGAGCATGGTCAATTCCAAAATTTGTATCACAAAAAATGTAGGAGGAAGTAAGGCCAATTAGTGTTATGTCTGTTGAACTTCACAGACCAGATGTGCCCTGAGGAGAAATTTGGACTGTGTCCACTTTTTCCTCTTCTTCCTGAAGCAGAACAGACAGCCGTGGAGATCTAAACACGTACGTCTTTATTCTGACCTCTCTGGGTCAGGCAGCTGGGAGACTGAGTCTGGAAGCAGCCTTTGAGCCTTCAGTCTTTTGCTTATTGTGAGTGTACTGCGTATGTTGCTGCGTTTCTAAACAAACGTATTAAAACATTAAAATGTTAGTCATTTCATAACACTCATTACCATGTTGAGGTGACACTGAAGTCCTAAAAGTGGTGGTGAAAAATGTATCTGAGCTGTTTATCAGTGTGATCAGTCGTGTAGTGTAATTGAAACTTTCTCCACCCGTGGCCTGTGTGAATTCTTTCCTGTCCATAGCTGAACCCTTTCTTTTCCACTGTAACTCAGAGACTTATTGCATATGCTAATATGTCATACATGTAATATGTATATAAGTGATGTTGAGCCACAAAGGTCATACAAATGCACTACATGTGGCCTGAGTGGGAATGGGGAGAAGGCAGATGTCTAGCTGTTTGTATGATCACTATTTTAAGGTGAGGTGCCAGGAGTGAGAATGGTACAGACGAGTTATTAATTAGAAATTGAACATTCAACCATTCGCTTCTATAGTGCTAAAGTGGTGGATCAAATTTCTCCCAATGCTGACCCCTGTCTACCACAGCATTAAAACCACCAGGTGGTGTTAATGTTGTGCCTCATCGGTGTATCATATCAGCATTTCATTTTCTTATACCAAAGCAGTTTAGAGTTGTGATCCACTCCTCCTGAGATATTTGTCATGCTTAGTCTGCCAGTATTACCTGCCTTCACATGTCCTCTTATTCTCTGCGTCTCTTTTGTGTGTGTGTGTGTCTCTCTCTCTCCAGCTTAAAATGGAGAATGTAACATAATTCTTCCAAACATCTCTGTGACTTTGTTCTTTTGCTTTTCATGCAAGATTGAAATGTAGATACCTTGACCCTGACTATCACAATCTCATTCAAAGCATCAAAATATCCTTATGGGAGATTTAATCCACTTCTGGCCCACCGTAACACAAATGGATTTCTCTGTCAGACGCCTGTTCTATAACTACAATACCTATGAAAGATGTACCCTTACTTTTACCTTTTTCATGAATAATAAACTGCCAGTGCTATACCTACAGGTCAGCTCAGTTGCTGCTGTCAGTGGTGGATGTGATATACCAAAGTGAAATCGCACCACAGGGCTGTAAGGCATAAGAACCCTGAGTATGAGAGCACTCATAGCTCAAGCAGTGAAGGTATGGATGAACGTTGGTGTCCATCTATTTGCATGAATGTGTGTCAGATCATCAGGCAATAGAGGAGAAAATATTCAGGTCCTTCTCACTGGTAAAAGTTGAAATAACACTGTAAAAATACTCCACAACAAGTTGACATTTTTCCCCGGTATATTGTACTTGAACTTCTAACATAAAGTCATATCAATTATGGTAAGATTTATTTTATTAATTCAAGTATTTGGTGAGCATAGGATGCACAGAATCAGCACACCACAGACCCGAGTTTCATTCTGCCAGACTATAACAAAAGCATTAGAGAAAGAATGTGGCTTTGTTTAGTTTAATAAACATGTTGTGTGAAGTGACTCTTTTTCTACATTAAGCCAGACCACAATTCTCTAAGCTAACCCAACTATAACAAACTTTAATAACACTGCAACAAAACTGGATGTACCGCACAATGTTGTCTGGATACATTTTATTGATATGTTCAGTATCAACATATTTTCAACTTGCCATTTGTGTTAAATATCAATATATTTACTTTATGGTAGTAGAAGACATAATCTACATACTTATGTTCCCTGCAAAAACATGTATGTGATTGCAGCATTGTTGTATAGATACATAATTTTTAGGAAACAGACTTGATGTAGGTTATTTTCACTAAATTTCTCAAGCAATAACCAAGCTCACATGACACACAAGTATTGGACATGATGCTACCCACAAAAGCAGATGTTCTACAACATTGTTAACTGTCTTCTTTATTTAAAAAAATATTTGATGATTCAGTTCAGTTTGTTTGGCTGAGCTATAAAAAGATTTTTGAGGTTGCTCTTCTTCTCTTGCATTTCTAACAAAACATTCATTCAACAGTCATTAAATATGTGTTACCCAATAATCAATACATGTAATATTTTAAGCAAAACTGGATTATTTAGACATACCTACTGTCACCACTACTTTAAGTACTATGCAGTAGCTTAAGTTATGATTATCTGTCATATTAAATAAATTAACTTTGTATGAAAAATATTCATAGCCCAGTGGATAGGGTCATAGAATCTGTCATCTAATTGTTTATTTTCCAATTCAATTCAATTCAATTCAATTCAGTTCAATTCAACTTTATTTGTATAGCGCCAAATCACAACATAAGTCATCTCAAGGCACTTTA
>JAUMHL010000027.1:20578046-20617551 GCA_032362345.1 Sandelia bainsii
GAAGATCATTGGTGACTTTAACAAGTGCTGTTTCTGTACTATGATTTACTCTAAATCCTGACTGGAAATCTTCATAAGGATTGTTACTGCAAAGGTGGTCACATAGCTTCTTCGCAACTACTTTTTCAAGGATTTTAGAGATAAAGGGCAGATTCGATATCGGTCTATAATTGGCTAAAAACTAAAAAAAGTGTTGTTTATTTTCCAACACTGTGCTCGGATGATGCATTCACTTGTCGGCTGCTGACTAGTCCACTTTGTATTTGTAGACCCCTGTGAGCAGTCAGTATGCTGTTTACTTGTTTATGTTTTAGGTGAAAGCTCAATACTGAACCTGTCACTGAGTGCACACATAACTTGCTGAGAAGAGCTTTAGGCAAGTTGAAATGTGGCCTTCATTTTACCCTCCTGTGTTCACTCATAGATATTGAATGAGTTCACTTTGAGAGAGCATTTCAAAATATTCTTTTATCTGTCTTTGTTATTTTTTCTTTTCTATGTACTTGTTTGATTTGGAGGAGGTAAGGTGCGTTTGGTCTGGGGAAAGAAACCAGTGTGCAATGTATTTTTATCTGATTAGCTTTTAACAAAACCTGGAACTAAAAAAATCTAATGGAATCTACCAATACTCAGAAATATGAGCAGATTTAGTTCATACAAATGTGTGACACATGTTTAGGGTAAGTTATAACATAAACATATTAAATGTTGTTAAGGAATATTGGGCAGCAATGCAACTTACAGTATATATGAAAGCACATAACTGACTGTATAGGTGTAAATGCACAAGAATGAAGCTGCAGTCACTTTTAAATCTGCACAGAATCCTATGAGCTAATGTTTGAATTTTATGTGCCATAGCATGTTAAACAATCTAGATGCAGTGAAAATGGTGCAGATAAATGAGAGATTTGTATTATTCTTAAAGTGCACCTGCTGGCATTCAGACATTCAGAGTGTGTGGAAAAACTCTCTGGATGGCTGCCTAGGTCTATTTTTATGTGTGTATAAGCCACATAGACATACCAAATAACTGTGTGGTGGTACTTAAAGAAAACCTAAGCAATCACTCCTATGTATGTTGTAGTCATTGGAAAGTAAAACAGGTTCTCATACCCTGCCTGGATTGGCAGTAAAAATGAGACCTTTGGAGGGTTGTTTGATGTTTGTGTATCTACAGTAGGAAGCAAAATGTTTAATAAATTACAATCCAAATAAAAGAATAATACCAAGCATCTATCGAGAACAATGTCTCTCCATCTGTTCTCAGGAGAAAGATAATGATCCACCTCTTTCCCTCTCCACGTCCTCAAATGTTTTTCAAGTCCTTATTTTATCTCAAAGATTAACAGAAGAATTACTGACTTGTTACTCCATTTGTCTCTTTTTGGTTTTATCAAGTGCAAAAGTCTATCAATTACTTTTCCTTTGACCTTAGGGAGGTAAAAAAAAGTGGTGTAATCCTTGTTATTGCGTGATAGTGGTGTCTCCATACATTAGGATGCACTGCTCATGTTGAAGGAGGCCAGTAAGATCAATCCACTCTGAAAGCCTCAGCATGGAGAATCTCTGTGACTGTATTGGCATTATTTAACTGTCAAGGGCTACATTTAATTAACTGGCAGTATGACAATTACTAAGAGTCTGAAGGATTTAGCAGCTGGTTGTGTCAGAAGTGCTTTTGAACTGCTGTTCAAGTCCAACTTTGTCATTATTGTCCATTTACTTTATTCTTCTTCTGTATTAAATGACACCTCTTTGTATTAACCGGTTATTTCAGGCATGAAATGTTGCCTCCACAAGCCTTCATTTGACCGTTCACAGATGTACCCAAAATGCAGATCACTTTTTCTCCTTCATTGTGGGGCTAGAAGGACAGCATGATGATGAGAGGGTAATGGCTGTTTGAGGCACTCTACAATAATGTAATCGATGCCATTAATGGAATCTGACTGCCCAAAAGAGCTATTGTTGGTCAGCCTCTGCCACTAATTTGCATGGAGAAGGCTATGGCATCAAAAACACAGCAGAGAGCCATCTGGAAGTGCAGCCCAGTGGCGGCTGCCTGGATATGCCATTAGTGATGAGTACTGCTACTGTACTTAAGCCAATAAACATCACATAAAGTGCCTGTCATATGGAGGTGGCTGTGGATGGGAACTTAGTCCCCATCTCATTCTTGGTTTCTACATCTCTTCCGCTGTGTCACAGCTTTATGTCAATTTTATGTAAATAAGTATGTAAATAAATGGCATTTGTTTTCTTATGTATGCATTTGCTCAGTAAATTGTATGTCCAAGGCTCTTATGTGCAAATGCAACTAGCGAATATTATGATGTTTTTCTGTCATTTGTCATTTACTGTCAGTGACATCAAACCCAGTGGTTTTTATTACTTAAACCAGCTGTACATTCTGCATCTGTTTGATAAAAAAAAAAACATCATTATCATTTCTATTCTTCTTATAAATGTGCTGTTCTGTCACCACATTCAGCCTGTTTGCCTCTGTCTCACCATTGGCTGCAGGATTTGTTTTATTCTATTGCATTTGGCTCACTCTTGCTTTCTGATTCAGCTTATTAGCATTCAGCTGAGAGTGCTGAATGAGTAATACAGTGCTTGTGAAGAGGAACGTGGAAAACAAATGCATCTTCTCAGGAGTAGTTTAGCTGCTGCAAAACTGCTGTTTGTGTCTGGATATGTTTTCTATAAGGGCATAGACTAGCCTTGGTGTCAGTACGTGGGCGGGAATCTCAGCAACAGCCTCTACTGTTTGTTTCTACTTACTCAGTGTGTTCCACTGCTAATTAGAAATTGCTCATAATTACTTCTGTTATCCATGCTGTTGTTTATTTTTAGATTTTTTATAGAGGTGCAAACTTTGACATTCAAAGAAAGTTGCCATATTTATGAAGCAAAAAGATCAGATTTTACACATCTCCAGATGAACTAATTAAAGAGAGTCTTTCAAACTTTCAACACCAATCTTTAGGTATTTAATAGACATACATTTTTGCTTTTTATTTATATTCTTACATGTCCATTTCATGGCACAGATCTTGTTCATGAATAAAATGAAGAATAAAATAAATTATTTCAGTCTTTCAGACATCAGAACACTGCTAAATATAATTTAAAAAAAAGGAAAATTATAGCAGTAAAATGCTCTACTGCAGTATCTTCTTTTGGCAGTGTGTGAGGCCTTATTATTGCAACAGACGCCAGGAATCCTTAATCCACAGGGGTCTCAGTGGGAAGGAAAAGCTTCTTGAACAATCCTCGTTCTGGGAGCCTGTGGTGAAATCCAGCGATCAGTCAACGCTGAGCCTCCTGAGGGCTTGGGACTCAGACCAGTGTTTTACAATGGTCTCGGTGCACTAAGGAGAAAGAGCACAGGAGTAGGAGAGAGCAAGAGTGAGAGACAGAGGGAGAGAGAGGAAAGAGACAGAGATGTGGCAATTGAGAAAGACAGAGGCAGCCAAGGTCTGATGGGAAAAAACACCATAATTCACAAACAAAATCACATCAAAAACTGGCTCAACATTGGTGTATTCACAGGGCCGAGTTACAAGGCTGGCAGGACACAGGAGTGAGTGTTGATTTTGCACAATGCCTGCATACACACATACACATCCCGACATAGTATGTCTGTATCACGTCGATGCATTTGTATCTGAATAGACATCTTTGCACAGGGGACCATTTTTGTGAACAAAAAAACTTTTCAGACTTCGACGTAGATATCATTCAAAACATCAGTGTCCAACCCAAACCCACGGGAGGCATTCTTGTTCATTTTAAAACAGTGATTTAGAAACTATTCATGCTGCACTGTGTATAATCTTGCTGTGGTACTTACCAGAACCTCGACTATCACTCTAGGATGTTGTATTGTTGAAATCTGAATGGACTGCCACGCGGTTTTGCACAGCTCGTAAAATAAGAAAGGCTTTTCAAAGCTTTTGAAAAATGGGAAACCTTTTGCAGATTGATTGCTGGCATGAAAATACAATTTACTGTTAAATGTCACTGAAATTATAAACTGTGGTGAGATTCGTATTAATAAAAGAACAGGATTTTAATGATGTAACCAGCTGTCTTTTGCAAAGAGTGAGAAATGAACATCAGCTAAAAACATTAAAATTTAGTATGGGGATCTACAGTTTTATACACAGTCGTGCTGGACGGGTAAACTCTGATTACTTTCTGTGATGACAACCTTTGACCACAGCTACCTAATGAAATTATATTCATATGCATGAATTAATTTTACTAGCACACCGCACGTCCTTGTTCCCAGAGACCCTGCAATTGACCTTGCATTTTTGTCCATCTCATCTCAGCACACAGGAAATAACTTTTGTTTGTTTATATGGTTGATTCATTGCATTAGCGGTTAGATGTCACTGAACAACAGTAAAAAGTATCCACTCTGTGAACCGGAAACCTTTAATTTGAGAATTTTCCCATGGAACAGATCTGGTGAGTCATGCATCCATCAAAAACTATGCCCCTTGCAACAATCTATTCATTACCATGATTGTAATTACACGTTCAAGTGCTTGCAAGCAATAAGGTCTTAGGGGTGGTCATCAAAGCTCATTTGATCCTCCACCAGAGGGCAGTGCTCAGTGCTCTCTTGACCTCAGAGCTCTGCTTGACTCCCTGGTGGTGTAGCGGCTGCATCCCATCCCACCTATTACTGTACCTCAGAGCTGTGTTTATTTGTGGCCTACTTAGCACACTCAGAACATTTAGTAAATTCAGATCAAGTGAAGGGAAAAAAAACAGCCAGTAACTGCTACAGATGTTAATGTTATCCAATAGATTGATGGTATTTTCTGAACCCAGCAGCACAGGCTACTATTTATTAAGAACTGTGCAGCTTTCATACGATTTGGAATTAAACTTTTCTTCCTTGTCTTTACATAAAACTAAATAACTAAAAACTATAAAACCTCATTTTTTCAGAAAGCATAGAAAGAGGGATGTGCTTTGAATCTCTGCCAGAAAAAGAATACAAGCATAGAAGATGCACAGAATCACTCAGTGTTGAAATGGAGCTTTTTTAATAATCTCCTTGTTGCACTGTGCTAAGCTTTATATCTGAGCATGTCTTTTGTGTTTGAACAAGCCCGGCACAAACACAGAAACAGCAGTCAAACATTTTTAGGCTCCCAGCAGGTTTCTTTAAATGTTAAAATGTGAGTGTTACTCTCCACATGGCATCCTCAATCAGGGTTACAGAATAGAAGGTAATTAAGTAATTCAAGTCATGTGCGTCATGAAGCTAATTTCTGCTCTTGACATAAGCCTGGACCAATGACAATCTTGAGACATTAAAAGACAGATTTTATGAAGTAATAAAGTCACTGAAAGAGCATTATAAAAAGAAGAACTTAAAACATACTGTACCTCTTTAGCCTGCAGCTTTTCCCATTAATGAATTGTTCGCTTAATGCAAATGTTTTGTCTTACTGCAAAACCAGACATTTGTCAGTGATTTCTTCTTTCTTCCACCTGTGCATTCACAGGTATGTCTGAGACTTTACACTGACCTCTGTAAAGATAAGAGTCTCACCACCCACACTCTGGCACTCAAGCTACCCTATCCCTTCACATAATTAAATATAAATATGTGTTTCCAGTTCAGGAACTACTAAAGTGCAGCTCTGTGAAATATAAATGACATCTTGTTTAATTACTGTATGTGTGCAAAGTGATAAACATACATAACGTTTAGCTGCTTGGATGAAAAAATAACATCAGAATATGTTCGGTTCAGTCCACATTTGTAGAGCTGCCAGTCAACTAGCCCACATGAAGACACTGTTTAATATTTGTGATTGCATTTCAAATTTTTTGCACATCCTTGATTAACTTTGTTTGTATAATAGTGCCTTTCCTTCTTCACTGATCATATTCATTGCTGCTGCAGTGCCTCTGTATTTCCATATAGTTCTGTTATCTTCATGTTATGATGACAATGAAGCACTGTGACTGCATCTTTAAGAGAAATCTCATCACATAGTTGCATGATCCAAAAGAAAGCACTTCACTCTAGACAAAGTCAACTTAACTTAATGTTTCATGTTCATGACTTGCTAAGCTTTTTTCTTTTAATACTAACCTTGACTTTGGCGTTTTAGTATTCCTCCTCATGTGGAAAGCCCACACTTGTTGATTATTAATGAACAAAGTTTCCATGACTTATTTATTAGTTTGCATCCATTCAAGCAATCAACAGAGAGGACTTCTTCACAAGTCTTCACCTTGTAAGACAAAAACCCTTTCAAATGTGAAAATTAGTTTAAATATTTTTTTTGTTTGAATTCATTATTGTACAAACACAAGTTTCCTGCACAGTTTACAACCCTCTCTCGTTTGTGCTGTTACAAAAATGTGCTGCAATGCATTACTTATTCATTTCAGGTGAGAAAATCAAAGGATGGGTTCTTTTACTTCAAATAAAAAAGCCTTGCAGTCTCATGTGTCTCGACTGTTCTTTTATGACAGTTTCAATCACTGCTTGACTGTCTTTCCAAAGACAACTAGGAGCGTCACATGTTCTTTCTTCTTCATGTTGCATATTTGCTGCTTTAAAGCACTGTGATGTTCAGAGCACAGCAGGGGGACCCAGCGTTACAGTAACAATGCTGCCACCCTCCAGTCCCTCCTTCTATTTAGTAAGTTCATATGCAAGCAGCTGAGCGACTGACATTCATATCTTTATCAAGTGAAACGGTGCATGAAATTCTGAATTTTGTGTTGTGTACATGCTGACTCTGGAACACAATTGATTGTTAGAAAGACTTGTGCCCCACTCTGTCACACTGATGATCTGTTGGCTTTGATGGAGGGAAAATCCAGTTTTAGATGATCAGATGTGATGTTATGCCTCACAATGTTATGCATGCATCAATAAATAAGATTGGAAATGTTTTTTTTGTTTTATTTCCTGTAACAAACCAAGCACATATCTGTACAAATTCTGTACAGACTGAACCTGGTTAGTAACTGCATTGACTGAAATAGATAACTGAGGCTAATTAGGTACTGAAACAGAGGAAAACTAAGACTATGATCTCAATGTTTTCTGTTAGATGTTTTTGATATATGCTTCCTGTATCTTTAACACTTCTGAGGCTGCTTTCACTAACACGCTTAATAATTTATCCTTCATTTTCATGCACCTTTGTGCATGTTTAATTTGTTTTTCTTCAGAATCATAATTTAATACCTGAGGATCCCCATCTACTGTATCTGCAGACAATGTGCCACGCAACATTGCATTAGGGGTGAAGACTCAAAGTCACAAAGCTGTCAGGGAAAAGATAAACAAACTGTATTTAGTGAGGATTTAGCCAGGGAGCCCTGAGTGTTTGAACATTGCACATTAATAGAGATTAAAACCTTGAAATTAAGTTTACAGCAAATGCTAAAACACAGTGTGAGCTGCAACTACTTATTTTCAAGTTACAGGTAGATCACTTTAAAGGCTGTGGGATGATTTAGTTGACAAGCTAAATCCTCTCCTCTCCTTGAGCAAACATGCAAACAAACAAAGATGACAAAAATATAAGCATCACTAATAAACAAAGGAAACACAACATTACATGGGTATACACTGCAAATGAGTCAACCATTTTCCAGTGGTGTCATGCGTCAGCTGCGGTGACAAAAGCAAATTAAGGTGACACTGCCAATGGACTGTCAAAATGGAGAGTAATAGGCTTAAATGAGGAAGAAAGCAACTCTGACAACTAGTGTCTCCTAATGTATTGTATGTAAAAATATTCGCCATGCTTTTTTAAAAAATTATCTGAAAATGTTGGAGCTACAAACCTGGCTCATTAAAAAAGGTGTAACATAAGAATCACAACCAAGATGTCAAAGGTTTGTGAACAACATTAAGTTGTTCTTTATTGTATAACCGAAAATAGGATTTAAAATTTATTAAATTAGGCTTGGCCATAAAAATTTAAGGAGGAACACAGGTAGAGGATGCCATAGAAAACAAAAAATAAATTAAACAAGTCTAATAACCAGGGATTATTTTACTGACTAAAGTAGAAAGAAAACACAACAAAGAAACACAACACAACCCGATCTAACTAACCTACTCTAACTACCCAAATATGAATACAACAAAATAGCAGCCCCTAGCCCTAATGCACTAAATATAATAGTCCTCAGTATCAGTGCAGATGATGTATGTATGTGTACACAAGGAATGGGTGTGTGGATGCGAGTGTGTATCCAGCCCAGCCTCCTGTACACAAATCAGAAATCTGTGATGTTACAAACAAGTTCTAACAAATAAATCTAAGTCTAAGACACAACAAAGCTTTAATGTAGTTGCAAAGTGCCACACAATTGACCAACACCAAACTAGAAAAACCACTGTCACAAACCACTAAACAAACCAAAACAGCAGCATGCTGCTCTCCCCATATTGCAGCCACACTGAATGAATACAAGACAGAGCTTTTAACAGGAGCCATGATGAGTCCTGGAACTTGTTTGGAGGGTTTCACACCAATAAAAAAGCAGAGGTGGGAACTTAGAGGGTAGAGCACATGGTGATTGGCTTGAGACAAGAGTTGGGGAAATCCACCAATCAGGAGTGCACATTGGCACAGCAGAGACTTGCATATGAGAAAACACATGTCAACTCAGAAAAAGAAAACAAAAGGGAGGGGCGTTAACAGTTAGCTGCTGGTCACTGGGAGCCCTTTGAAAGTTGAAAATGTGTTCAGTCAGTCATTGGCAAGAAAATCAGTGGATCCTGGATCATTTATTGATTAAAATCCCATCAGTAATTCTCAGTAATTCTTAGAACTTCATGTTGTTTGATATTATCATCCCGTTCAAAATATGACTTCAATAAACACCTCTCTGACATGTTAAGTGTGTTAATCACACTTAAACCCACCTCTACCTCGGGTGGTTAGGTGGGCATTGATTCTAAAAGCTTAAATTAGATTTATTTGAATTAAAAGCAAAGTTTATTCATATTAGCCTGTTAACATTTCCAGTGCAGGATATATTTAGTTGTTGAGCATGTCAAGAATTATATAGACAGACTGTAAAGCTTATCTTCATATTCTATGTGAGAAATTCCTCTCTCGGTT
Source organism: Sandelia bainsii (assembly GCA_032362345.1). Classification (NCBI taxonomy): domain Eukaryota; kingdom Metazoa; phylum Chordata; class Actinopteri; order Anabantiformes; family Anabantidae; genus Sandelia; species Sandelia bainsii. The sequence goes on from JAUMHL010000027.1 coordinate 20,587,181, forward strand.
CCAGAACTTGTTCTTGGATAGAAAAACATAAAATTAATAAACTCTACAACGTGCGTCAGGTCAGGTAAGTTAGTGTGTAAATACAAATAAAGGCAGAGGCCACAGAGTGTTTAGTTAGTCGATTGAGATTTATTATCAAATAACTCTAATAGGGCTGCAATTAGCAATTCATATTTTATGATTATAATATTTATGGAGAAACTGGAACAATCAAATAGTTATTGATTAAATCAGTTCAACTCAATTCAGGCTCATCTGATTTTACCAGCAGTGGAAAAAAGGGTTTAGAAAAACATTACATGACTTGCTGCGGTTTCCTCAAGTCTGTAGGTTTGAGAGTGCAGTGGTGGTTTGGCCAGACAGGACTATAGCAACACACAAAAGTGACATTTGAGACCATGTGGTAAAAGCTGAGCTTCTTCACTCTATCCAAGATAACTTGTGGTGTAATTCTTTGGCAAAACATCCCAAGTTATTGTTGTTTGTGATGATTATATCAACTGGGAGAGAAATATGATCTGATAAGAACTAATGAGGACAATACTGAAATATAACAATAGGTAATATGTGGAGATCAAATACAGCTTAATGTTGCAGGAGTCTTATTACTAGCATGATGGTTTAAGTTTTAAGGGACACAGTTCCCATTTTGCATAAACTTTATAGTGTAAATGTTATCAGGCTTCATCAGTTACTTAGTAATATTGATCTGAGGCCTTCCTCAGAAGATCATCTTAAGGTCCTTTTAGTCTGCTTTGTGTTTATGCCAGGGAGTTTGTTTGCTGAGCTGCAAAAGGGAGATAAGACAAAGTGAGAATTTTTATACTGTAATTTTGGACAATACCACTTTGATTTGTCTGACTCTTACTGCTGAAGCTGTATTTAATCTTGAGAACATTAGAATCAATTTTTACTCAAGGACTGTTGTCCTTTATCTTTTACACTCCATTTGCGCTGAAGAAACCACTTCACTGCCAGTAGAGGAAAAATGATTACACTGATGAATGATTCCTTCAGTGTGCACACTACAGGCATGTGAGAATTGCCTGAGTAAATGTGAAATTCTCTTTTAAAGCTACAATAAATATATTTTTCAAATTAACTATAAATTACCTGGTCAAACCCATAGTTACAAGCTAACAGAGAATCATCACCAGTTATGCGGCTTTATGGTTCCTTTTTGAACTGCATGTTTTTCTGGCTTGCACTCAGCTCATCAAGCTCAATTCCAAACACAACACTACCTGCCCAGCACCAAACAGCAGACAAAGTAGTGACTAGCTGCTGAACATGGTCGAGAATTTAGCAGCAAAGAGCCAAATAGAAAAACTTTCGATGTCAAATGCTGTGTTTTCAGCTTGTGCTGCTGCTGACAAGTGGCCGAAAAAAATCAACCAGTGCCTCTTTAAAGGTACCTACTGGAGTTTTCACCACTAGCCTCTCTTTCTCCAGTGTTTTCATGAGGGGGTCTTTATGTTGTTTTGATCTTGTGTTCCACCACCGCAGGGATTCACATGCACAACAGGGGGTTAATGTGCCACAAATTTCATCATGAAATATAGCACTGCAGCTATAAAAGCAGATAAGAAGAAAAAGAGCTAATACTGGTGTAAACAAAACAGGTTTGCAAAAGATTAAAACATGTTTTGCAGATGTTTATAAAGTGGAAAATGCGTTCAACGTGTTTTTAGGCCTTGAGGATACATATAATGTATTTTGGTGAGAATAGTTTGTTTACATTCAACTAATAAAGACTCCACAGGACACGTTTAATCAAAGCACGCCCATGCATTATTAAGCCAAAACAATCCTTTGAATTGCATCGACTTAGTTTAAGAAAGGCAGGTTCACATACATCTACTTGCATCATCTGGAGTGCTTATGCTGAAGGGCCACTGGGGTTGCAAATTACATAAGACTGCCTGTGCTCTCACATACTGCTGGAGCCCACTCATATCAGTGGGTGACATCCCTCCAGGGCAAATTATGCATCCCCAGGGAGGTGAGAGCATATCATTGGTGCAAACGGTTGGCTCTGGCTCTAAGGGAGCATTTTAATTGTAGCTTGTGTCATGCTGAAATAATCAGAGCGGTATGGTGTCAGAAAAGGTTGCCTGCAATAAAAGGTGTTGTGTTACAGATGTCCTGTGTTATTTTACAGATTTTCTTACAGCCACAATCATTCACACCTTTGTGCAGAGTAAACAGATGAAAGGTCCACTTCATCTTCACTGTGTCCAACAAATTAATGCCACCTCAGTATGAAACTGTTGCCAGTGGAGGTGCTGTTGAATCAAACAAATAAGTGCAGATTTTCTTTGAAGGAGAATTTTCTTCATTCGTCACAGATCATACAAATCCTGAAGAAAGCTCTACTCTATGTCTATCTGTTTCAATCATGAATATGAAAAGGTATAAAAAGATGATTTTAAAGTCCAGAAAAAAACACAATCTGTCAATTTATGTAAAATGTCCCTCTCATTTTGAGGTTTTGGAATGGTTTATCAGATTTCATATGCAAGCTGATTTGAACATAATTTCTGAGCAATTGTTTGTTCAGTTGAATAAAAAGACTAATTAAATTGTATGGGCTGCAGTCAATAGTGAATTACTGTTGTAAAGTTGTTCCACACATGAGAGGAAGTGTTTAGAAAATTCTAATTGTATTCCCATTTCAGCTGTCAAAAAGAACGAGGAATAATTTGCCAACCAGCTGAGTGTGAGACAGGTGAAATTAAACGTTCAGACTTTGAGAGTGAACTTGAAGTTTAATCTTAGCATCCAACCAGAAAATACTAATCCTTGTGAGGAGTTTGTGCATGTTCATTACAAAAAAAGACTCCCCACAAAGCTCCCCACAATTAAAGTCTGTCTCTGAGTACTTTAGATAACTTGAACAGTAAAACTTTTATATTGTCCCTGTCCTCTCAATACAGGAGAGATAGTGAATGCAAATCCAACACAACCCACCTCTACTCTACGCTAAAGTGTGAGCTTAATTAGCTTCGGGAGCGGGTTTGTTGAACAAAAACATAAAGAACTAGAGACATTGATCAAGGGAAAGGCTAGAAAGACAAAGCACCATGAGACTTGAGCATCCTGATTTGTCTTTAATTAAAAGTAAAAGATTTATCCTTGCAGAAGGCAGCTGCTGGTCTCCAAAGGCCACTCCAATTACTGAGTGAGACAAAAGGAGGGAGTCGGTGAATCCAGAAGTGGCCAAACTGAGAGTTTGAAAGAGAAAGAGAGACAGAGAGAGGGAGAGAGAGAGAGAGAGAGAGAGAGGGAGGTTGTGTTGCTATGGGGGTGGATGACATGAGGGGTGATAAGGGAAGCATCCCAGTGAACTGATATACAGTGTATGAATGTATGAGTGTGTATATAGAAGGCAGGGCGTATAAGGAACACCATAGTCAAGTGGCTGGCATACTGTACAGGAATATCTGTGCCGAGTATGGGCTGGAAATCCCAAAAAATAGGATCCACCTCCAAAGGTGGTTGAGAATGACCAAGCTAAGATCCTGTGGGACTTCCAGATACAGACTGGTAATGGCTAACCAACCGGACATAGTAGTGGTGGACAAACAGAGGAAGAAGGCCGTAGTGATAGATGTAGCAATCCCAAGTGATGGCAACATCAGGAAGAAGGAACATGAGAAGCTCAAGAAATGCCAAGGGCTGAGAGAAGAACTAGAAAAGATGTGGAAGGTGAAGGCAAATGGTCCCTGTGGTAGTACTTGGGGCAGTGACCTCCAAACTGGGACAGTGGCTCCAGCAGATTCCACGAACAACATCCGAGGTCTCTGTCCAGGAGAGTGCAGTCCTAGGAACAACTAAGATACTGTGCAGGACCCTCAAGCTCCCAGACCTCTGGTAGAGGACCCGAACTTGAAAGACAAAGACCGCCTGCAGGGCGAGTGGGGAATTTTTATATATATGTACGTGTGTGTGTGTGTGTGAATGTGTGATTTTTTGCACATATGTGTGTATTAACAGGTCTTACACTTGAATGTGTAAGTGCAGGGGCAACAGGGAGAGGCAGGATATGATTTTCCAGTCTTTTAACTTGTGTGTGTGTGCATGTGTGTGTCAGTGTGCTGGAGATGAAGGGGAAGTAGGGGGGTTGAAAAAGGGCGTCCCTCTTGTGGTCCCTCCCCAGCCCTGCCCCTTCAACATAGAGGAGTATCTTGTAGCAGGTCCCAAAACTGGAAACTCATTCAGTCCCTTCTGAATGGAGTGTCTTTAACGTGAGAGTGGAGGACTTAACTTTCAGCACGAAAATATGAGAGCCCTGCATTTGGTCCTGGTCGGTGCCTTCCTGACCCTGCTGCTCTGCCTCCCCAGTCCAGGTCATGGAGGTAAGTGCCACTACAAATCACTCTATTAGTGTCCTGTAGCCCACTTTCTTCTTCCCGTTCTAAACATATAAATCAAAGAATGACAACCTGATGAGATAATGCTCAGTCTCAAACTGAAGAAACTTGAACCTGCAGAAATATTTCACTTAGCACAAGTAAAGTGCACATCGGTTTGTTTTTTCTTTACTTTTTTGTTGTCCACACTCTCTCACACACTGTCCCTTGGACATTCATTGTACAGCAGTGAACCCCTTTTTTTTGGATGAAACTCAATACAAGAGGGAAAAGATGTGCCAAGGGTCTGATCCTGGTCCAAGGTTTGAGACAACATCTGTCAGTTTCTCATCTGATGCAGTTTTTTTTTCTTCGCCTTTCAGCTGTTAGAGCCTGGCTGAATGTGTGAGTGCATTTACCTTGAGAATGTTTGCACTGAAAGCATGTTGCCAAAAGGAAGGAGGTAGTGAAGTTGAAGCCCTCTGTGGTTAGGAGGTGAGCTGAGGACCCTCTGCCGGCAGCAATGAATGGCTCTTTCAGAACGAAGTGCACAGTAGCAGGCAGAGCTGCTCCTTATCCACCCAAAGAGGAGAGATGAAAGTGTGTGAGAGAGAGGGGTTGGTAAGGGAGTGGGAGAGGCAGTGTGTGTGTTTGGAAAGGTGATGCTGTAAAGAAGGCCTATACAATGATCCTATAGAGTATGAGTAAAGTCAGTAACAGATGCATCTTTCCAAATATATATCGTATTGCAGATGCAGAAGTCTTTTTTTATTGCCCTTCTGTGCAGGTTTGTGTGGGATGTACAGTATTTAGGTGAGGCAAGTCTGGTATGCTGATAAGAAGCTGAAGTAGAGTTTTCAACAATTTAACTAACCCACCTCAACACAAAATTGTACATATGGTGAGTTGGCAGGGTTAGCCTTGGACTTAGAGCAGCTGTTGAGCCTATTGTCTTCTGCTGGCTGTCAGATCTTCAAACTCTCACTGCACATTCCACTCCAATTAATTCTGGACAAACCTCTCTACGAGTGTCTCATTGGAAGCTAAAGTGAAAAAGTGGCCCTTGTTCTGAACGGAGGAGTATCAGTGAGATTCAGTGGCACAGAATCAAAGCTCAGCTGGAGAGTCGGATTCAGTTCTTCTGCACCGTGATCTGTTCACCACGAGCATGGAAAGAGTCATCTAACCTTCTGTTTGCTCATTTATAGATAAATCCCACTGACTGGTGTGACGGCAACACCTCCGCTAAAGAATTAGCTGTACAATGAGCAGTGAATGCTGAGAGGAAACAATGCATTTCATGGCATTTACAAAGAAAAAACTTTTGCATGAGGCTGTGCAGCATCTATAAATACATATACAGTAGTACGAATTATAGTTGGTACTGCCTGCTTAAAGTTCCTCTAATCAAAGTGATGCCAGAATGAAACAGAAAAAAACTTTATGAGGGTACAATTTCTCCTCATCTAATTATCTACTGGCACAATCCCTGCTGCCTCTGTGTGAACAGTACTCACCCATTGACCCCAGAGAACAAAATGCTAATGTTGACCAGATGTATCAAGTCACTGATTGGATTTTGGGCCCCCTTCGCTCCACAAAATGCGTACCACAAGCTGTCAGAGGACTCTTTCACTAGCTGTGTAGGGGGATTATAGTGGGTTTCATTTTTTGCAGTTTTTACATCTTCAAATGCCACAGCCTATGTGCCACATGACGTCCAGATGCCTGGGCATTCTCGACTTGGCATTACAAAATCTCTGGCATCTTTCACTGAAGAAGCACTGTGTAAGCTTTCTTCGGGTGTTGAAGTGGTCTTCTTGCTCCCACTCTTACTTTATTTCACAACCTTAAGGAACCTCTTGCAAAGTGGTTTGAATCAAATCATGAACACAGCGCAGAGAACCATCATATAACATTTTCCATGAGTTTTCTTTAGTGATGCAACCTACCACTCTCCCATAGTTTCACACTATTGTGCTTCATCCACCCACACAGCAGCCAGAGGAACAATTATGACGCAGTGTGAGCAATAAGCAGTAGTAGTTCACCATATAAATTCTATAATTTTCTCTGCTTGTTGAATTAAAATGAATTATATTTTCAATGTTTTATGTTTGAAGAGCAGTCTGTTTAGCCTTCTGGTGACAGTACAGCACATAATGTCTGCTATTCCTGAATAGCTGTGAATATCTTTTCACTACAGAAGCGAAGTAGATTACCAACAGAGTTTTCTATTTAGCAGCCATGTGATGTACTTTTTTCCTAAATAAATGAATGTGCTCTTTGTCGTAGCTAAATCTGAAATTGGACATGACATCTTCCTGTTTAGAGTCTTTAAAGCAACCTACAGCATCTCAATTTCTGCACTGGCATTAAGGCTGCCCTTTAACCACCACTTTACCAAGGTTTGGAAAACTTATCTAGGCAGTTATTTCCAACCCTTAAATTTCTCTCCAGTGCTGACATGTTGTTTGGTTGGCCTGGTAATAGAGCTGGCCATTTTTCTGTCTGTTGATAGGAACACAAAGTTTGTAAAGCTGTTTTGAAGTTATGTGCTCCTAAGAAAGCCGTGTCTACTGCCACGCCCCTCTGTTAGTCAAACAGTGTGAAAAGTTAATGACTTCTTTTTTTGCCCCATTACCAATTTTTCAACAAAGTCTTTTGTTTGTTGTCTTTTGTTTTCTCAAAATCCATTTATAACATTTTGCCATCTCCTAAAATATAAATACGATCAGACAGATGAATAGACAGGCAGACAGAAGAAATGGAGAGAAAACAATACTCCTGTCCAGCTCTATTGCCAGAGCTAATGATGCTCTGTGTGTAGTACTATAAATGTGTTTGGTGTGAAAAAGCTACTAGATAGCAATCTAAATGCATTAATTGTCTTAAATTGCTCAGCCAACAAATAATAAGGCACAACATCTACTCCAAACATTGTCTAATGGTTTATGTGTGAGTGTTTCAGTCTCGGTTCTGAATGTGTTTGCATTTTCTATTGCAAAGATTAACCAGGGGATTTGCATCCCAAGACTGCACATGATCCCGCTATCTTCCCTGGAGTGTAATGTCACTATAGTAACAAGAAAAAATAAATATGGAATTGGTCTGGGCTTTGTGAAGTGTCGTATTCAAGGTGTCCATGCGTTTCCTGAGAGCTGGCCGAGAGATGGTGTAGCCACAAGTGTCTGCATACATTGACGATTAACAAGTCCAACATTTGCATTGGGAAATTGATGAGATTAGTGTTCTGCTGGTTTGTGCTGGTCCTGCAGTCACCTCTTACTTTAAACACACCGCAGAACAGAATGGAAATGGGGCATCTGGAGAAAATCCAAACAAGAAAATCTGTAGCTGAACAGAATACACAGCCCATGTCTGCTCCTGTTCTGCAATTTCTCTGAAAATCCCTCTACATGTGTCTGAATGTCCAGAAAACAAGTGGCAACTTCAACTTTATGAGACCTGCCTTAGATAGGAGCTTTAAATGCTCAAACATGTAATATGCTATTTATTTTTTATCAACATATGTCAATTTAAAAAGAAAATAAACTCTGGAGGTTTCTCTGCTGTAGGACAAATGGTTTTCCTCTAAAACTTAAGTGCTGTACATGAGTCATGCTTGTACTTTGGAAGGCATTCTGCTCATTGACAAGCTTGTCCTTTTAGCTGCATGAAAAGACCCTCATAACATCTCTGAGCATGGGAGATGATCAATATTGATAACATTTCTGATATAATATAACCTTTCTCACTTCTGCCTGCCTGGTGTTTTATCCTGCCACTTTCAGAAAGAAAGTTTCAGTGAGTCGAGGTTTATTAACTTTTTTTTTTTTTTTTTTTTGAATTCTGGCCTGAGGCAGACAAGTTTGCAAGAATCCAAAGTTAGCTGTATGGACAACCTGCCTCACCCTGTTTTCCTCTTTGTAACTTCTTCTTGTTGCTACAGTTAGAATTTTATTTCTGACCTGCTGCAAAAGGTGGGCAGCATGTCTGCCCAGTAATGACAGTGTTAGTCCCATAATTGAAACAGCAGAGCTTCGATTCAAAAGCAAAAACTGGACCTAAGCAAGACAATGGACCACTGCTGATCATTTACAGTGAATTTCTGTAGTGAGATACACATATCTGCTAAAAAAATGTAAGTGAAATTAAAAAGAGAGCCTTAGAAAGGCAAGCACTGCTGACAATCTAACTATTTTATAATTGATTTTACTGAACTACAGCTACAGAAGACTTCCAGTTTATACTTGAGTCTTATTTGTATAGTGTTGGTCACCATTTCTATCATATATCACACTCATTAAGCTGCTAAGATCGGCAACAATTTAGCCATGTTATCTAAACTGTTTTATGTAGAGCTAAAACTGAAAGTGAACAAACCCAAAATGCAAATGACTGCAGTGGGTGTGGTAGGTCAAAGTTGACTTAGTAAGCTGGAAAACTTTTACCCTTTGTCTTTGGTTTCTCTTCCAAACAAATTTGGCTAACTTGTAAGCAAGGCTGGATGAGCTGCCTCAGGCCTTCAGACTCTCTGGGGTCTGCAGGCTTGGGTTGTGTAACAAACACGCATTGAACCCACTGCGTGTTTGTAACTTTTTGGTGATTTAATGGTTTACTAGTACTGCATGCACCACCATAACACAATCTAATGTGTATAATTACTTATTCTCGTGGTCCTGACATACAGATGGATTCCAAGTTAAGTCTGGTTTATTATTTCAATTCATACTGTGCTCATATCATATATAGTCCTGTAGAGTTTCACAAACTAATTGCTAATTATACCTAATAGATACACAGTAAAAAAGAGTTTTGGTGAGACAGATCAATAAGGGCCCACTAGCTCATTTTTGCCCCAAGGCCCCCTAGTCCTGCCTACATGTTTCTTTAAAGACAGTATGATCTGACAGCTCATGTTTTTCCCTCATCTGACTTCTTGAATTCTGTCTTTATGCCTTCCATATTTCAGCAATTAAATTGAGTGAGTATGTAGTAACATTACAATTACTTACAGGGATAATGTCTAAAACCACAAGAAGACCATACTTATAATTGATCAGAATCTCCCTTAAAGCTTTAAAGAAATGTGTGATGAAGCTGTCAAGTAGAGTGGTCCTTCACAGGTCTATAGATGGGCCCAATGCACAAGAGTAAATTCTGCCTTTTTTTATGAATGCTTAACTTGCATTGTTGTCACAGTAAGCAGAGTGACTTCATGCACCCATACCACAGCTCAGTTTATTCTCACTGTGATGCAAAAATACTGAAAAAGACATGTCCCTCGTCTTGAGGGCTATATACTTCCTGGCAGATGATTTTTTCCCACATTGCTCTCTTTGAGGTTGCTGGCTATCAATAACAGGCAACTCAGATTATATTTAGGGCCATGATCTGCTTAGAGCAGGCAGACAGCCCACACACATACCCTGGGTGTGTACACAAAGGAGTTTCTGTACATAAACACCGGCCCAGATTCCGTCCTTAGGTGAAAGGTCATCTCATGATGTTGTTTTAACCCCTTCTACGTCAATCAGATAAGTTGGTGGAAGGGGGGCTTTTGGAGAAATTTTGTGATGAATGGTCTACACTCAGATTTCAAGTCTGTAAGAGGCAATTGGAGATTTCAAATTGTGCAGTTAATTAGGGTATTTACCTTGTTGCCATGTAATTTTAGGCAATTCTTAGGACATAGACTTACCTACAGCAGCAGCAGTAGGGACAGAGCTGCATGGGGGGAGGAGGAAAACAGTCATTTACTACAGAGGACTGCAATGTAACAAAAAGAAAAAAATGCATATGTAAATGTAACAAATATAAATAAAAAGTGGACAAATCTCATATTTGACCTTAAGTGATGGTGATAGAGTTAAAGTCAAGAGATCACCAAAGTCCGTAGGGGTTCAGCCTCTGGGAAATTTCTGGCAATCTGTCCAACAGCTGTTGCTATATTTCTAAAGCCATGGATAGACAGTGTCAGTCTAAGACTCATACCACCAGCATAAGAAAAGATACAACAGTGGACGCAGCATTAAAGCTTGGGACATTTGTGCCCTTGGCCAAAAGCTGGATATGCTCAGAAATAGTAGATTAGATTTGATTCATGATATTATTAAGGATATTCAGTCCTTGAAGCCTCAAGCAGCAGGAAATGGATAAGAATAAGATTAACGTCAATTACCGAACATCATATAAAGTAAACACTGTAAGATCTAAGTCGAATTTTAAAACAAACTCAAAAAGACAAATACCACCTGCCTTGATGCACTGGGGTGATAATGTCATGCACATTAGGATACCTGTAGGACCACAATGGGGCCTGAACCTGAACTGGAACATTAAAAATCAGAGTGTGTGTGTTATGACCCTGAAAAAGACAGGCTTATATTTTCCCCCGACTTCAGCAACGGTGTGTTTATTTTTGATAAGAGCTGTTGGGGAGTTTAGTGCCCAAAATGAAAACTCCAGAGAAAATTCTCATCATCACAGAACTGCCAAGTTTTCAATAAGCAGGAATTATGCATGAACAGATGTCTCGATATGAGTGGCCTCTATGGGTTTTTGCCTTTCTTTCATTTTTTTTCAAGAGTCTGTTTTATCATTTTTTGTTGGATAAAGAGGAATCAGTTTACCTATGGCTGCCATTGTTTCTCTTATCCATTGAAAATAAATTAAAAAGAAAAAGCAAAAACAAAATATATTCTTACCCCAAAGGGCTTCATGGAATTACTCAGTTTTCCTTCTCAAGGGTAGCACTCAGATCTTTCCTTCTTATTTATCATAAATGCTATCGTACAATCGTTATGCTACCTCATCATATGCCATTAATTAATATCTAAATTTAATTTAGAACAATGTGTCCTTTGATGAACACCCTGTCTTGCATGTAACTCACATGCCCTGACCAGTGGAATCAGACTGATGTGACCAGTGGAGTAACAAAAGGCTGCTATGCCACTGGAAAACAGTGTGAATCATGGTAAATGTTTCCAGTTATGAGCTGCTTCATATGAGAAACGTTAGTAAAAGCCTGGGGTTTCCACTCAAACATCTGGAGCCAGCTTGGTCAGTTAGTAGAAAGCTAGCGCTGGAGGCTTTAATCAAATTGTCCCTCTACATCTTTTGCCTAATATAGACAAAACAACTGCAGTGAAAGAACGCCAGTGAGCAACAATTAGTCAGCACTTGAGGAATGTTCAATGCTAGATCTGAAGTAGTTGTTGATACAGGGATGTAGAGACCAGTTTGTTATCTGATGTATTTTATGTTCTCTCACCAACCCTGCAACCCCTGAGAACTTGGATCTGCTTAGCCAGTCTTTAATATTCCTGTGTTTTTTGTTGCACATCATGTTACACTCTTTATAGCACTATCCCTTAGAGAAGTAAGTCTACTATTTTTATGTGTCCATCAGGGACAGTAGCTTGCACACGAATATGACTCACTACTTTATATATAGAGAAATCCACTGTGAGTGCGGGGGACTCCTTCCAGCCCAGAGGGTATATGACTCATAAGCACAAGGCTGCAGTGGTTAATCATAAGACATCAGACTGCAAACTAATAATTTTTTGTCCTTCCAATTAATTCTCCTCTCTGATGTTATTAGCCTTTTCTCCAAGATGATAGGATTGAGCTTCAGGCCCAAGGTGCAATGAAATGAACCTCCTCTAAGAAAAATATTTCTATTTATTCCAATATTTGGAGATAAAGTTTTTACATCCTAACAAAGTTTTGAGATTTTGGCAAACACCTGACACCTGATGCAGAACTTCACCAAGAATGAGACTTCATTTTCATTATTTTCCACGAGGATGATTTTGAGTTATGTAAAATAAATATGAAAACCCCATTTTTCTTCAAAATAGCTAGTCGCCTGTACTATCATTCCCACAACATGACAGCGGGAGGCTACAGTTAGGAGGGCCACTTTTCACAGCATGCTGACGAGAAGGCAAATCAGCGCCAGCTCCCATCCTGTTGAAAATCTTCATCAGCACCGCCGAGGGACCATGAAGTGTTCTGAGTAATTTGACGCCAGACGGCCTCATTACAGGCTAGGTTCAGACAGAATCAAGGGGGCTGGGGATAGCACCAGGCCTGGGATCTGGCAGATGACAGTCTGGAATAGTCTGCACCAGATAAATATAGCTAGACGGGAGGACTAACAAAAGAGCATGTTGCCTCACAAGGGTTGACGAAACATGGACAGGGGGAGAAAGAGAGATCCGGGAGGGGGATTTTGTGTGAGTGTGAGTGATTGTGTTTACATGTGTGAGGGCGTGTTTTCTGTATGTGCTGTGGCTCACACAGATCCCCAGTGTTAAGGGGCCAGAGTAAATGTCGTCATCTTGCTGGTCGTGAAGGCTTAAAATAACGAGAGGAAATAATGAAGTTTGATTTGACTGACTGTATGAGTGCTCACAGTAGCATGTAGCAGAGAACAGCTGCACAGTGGACCTGAATCACACGTCACTGGTTTTCCAAGCCAGACAACCAAGCTCCTTGTGCAATTATGTGTTGAATCTTTCACACAGTTACAGCAAAGCAGATGCTGAAAAGTTCAACACACTTTCATAAAATATTATGAAGTGAGCAGAAACTCACACATTACATGCAGATTTAGTTCTTCTTTCGCTCTTCAGATTGTGTTCTGATTAGAATAATTTGCTGATTAATGTTTAAGAATAGGAAAATGACTGTAAGTCTTTTGTGATTAAGGTACAATTTGGGGGTTTAACCTTAATTAGTTTTGAGGTTAAATGGCTGAACTTACAATATAAAGGACAATTCTTTTGACAGGTTGAAAACTTTAAGAAATAACCTTGCCAATCATTCCACGAACAAAACAGATACCTGGTATTTCTTTTCTGTATGATAAAAATGCTACAGCTAACAGCCATTAGTTTAACTAGGTTAACATGAAGCATCCTGGCTCTGTCTGAGAGTGGCGACAGGTCTTTCTATTACTGGCCTATTCTGAAGAAAACAAATATCTGCTGAAACACTGATTGATAGAAATAAAAACGGCTATATCAAAGTCATCAATGTGCTGCTTTCACTTCCTTCCTTAAACACATGTAAAATCAATTTGCCACTCTCATCATGGCAAACACAATTTCTGTTTCTTCATCATCAAACCACTACCTGTTCCAACATCATACATTTTTCCTCGCTGAATAAATGTCTGTCTCTGAAAGACTTGCCTCAGAGCATACATTTATATTCCCAGACGTTATTCCTATTTCAGAAAAACTTGGGGAGACCGAGCTTGAAATTATTTTATGCTTGATTAAACGGAGAAACTAAAACTACTTTATCTTGTGGAAGAGCACAAAGGTTGTGAGAAATAAAAACAAAAATCTGAATCTTTGAGCAACTGACAATAGAACCTGAATGCACTGAAGTCAACAAATGATCAGCCAAACCAGAAGAAACGCAGATGACAGGACAGATGAGGGTGTACCAAGAACAACCAGTATTTTTGTGGCCAGCTATGCAATCTGATGTAACATATTGTGCCAGACCCAGTCATGGGAATAGGTCCCTGGGGAAAGCAAAGAGATGGAATAGGGAAGCTGACTGCTTGTGACCCTGAAGCATCCTGTCACTTTACAGTCAAAAATGCATTCCTAAGCTTCTCGTTAGGACAAATCTTCATTGTATAAGTGACCACAGAGGAGACACTCTAGATGTTTTAAACATTGTTGGGATCAGTTCAGATTTGGTAAGCGTAACTGCTATGCTGTCACAATCACCTTGTCGTCTAAATGGGAAAGGAGGCTAGGCTGAACACCACAGAGACACTGCCACAACAACAATGCTTTTTATTCCTTTTCTTTAAACACAGCCACTACTCATAACCTATTCAGGTATTACAGTCTGAGTAGGTTGCCATTAGACAGTGAGAGTCTAATGGTAATGTGCTCCAATACTTATTCAATAACCACCAGAAGCTATACAGCTAATTACAGTTGCTACACATAAGGATACCAATAACAGTTGGATGGCAATTAGCTTAAGGCCAGCCTAAGGGAGAAAACTGAACTTATTTCTCTGGCTGCCTCACTCTGTAATGCACATTAATTTATTATAACAATAAGAAAGCTCCCAGTGTGTCTCTATTTCCATGAAATGCATTAAAGTTATTTTTGTAAATGTATGGGGAAAAAAGTGTCCAAGTAAAAACTACATTTGCTGAGATACCAGATAGCAGTTTAGTCAAAGTTGAGAAAACTCTGGTGTGTAACATTTACTCTGAGTCTTAAATACTTTTGAGGTGTTGGACTAAAAACCATAAAGCACACATTTCCATCAGTGAAAGTCCATAGACTCATAATATTTGAACCATCTGCTATTTCCATATCAGCAGGTGAATCTAAGTAAAAATTATGATCCTTTATTGAGTCGACTAATTAGAGAGAGTTCAGTCACGAATGGGAAATGCAGGAGAGCAGACATTTTTAATCAGGTTTAAGTTATGAGTCAATTGAGACATCAGTAATGGGGAAGCAAGTGAAAGGAGGGTGTGTCTGAAATTTTACACACACATGTTTCTCTTCTATTTCAGCAGACAGTGAGAGCGAGGCCAGCAGTTTAAAAAAAACCATAAGAACTCGAATATCTCCCACTGATTAGACGACATTCTCATCTGAAAGCCTGTTTTACAGCTTCAACAAACTTCCTCCAAACAAAATGAATGTTTTCCACTTTGCAGCCAGACATTATCAAACCAGAAAGCACATCAGTTTGTCGAGAAGGGTTGGGTTCAGAGAACTGATAAGACAGAAACAGAGTTTGATACCATCAATCATAGTTAGAGAAATATGAAAAGTTCCAAAAAATAAATAGCACTGAGCTGTTTTCCTATCTCTGCAGAAGCAAAGATTTGCTTTCGGTAATTTGTCATGTTGTGTATTTTGGTGGAAGTCTCAACACTAACTTGCTCAGCAGCTGTTGCTGCAGAGAAATCATAGTGTCATCCAACATGCAGATACTTGTGAGCACAAATATTTTCCTGGCAACTGAAAGTGGAATAAACTGGGTTCTCTGTCTTGCCAAATTATGGATTTCATTCCCAGACATAATTGAACGTGGTTGTCAAAGACAGAAGAGGCTGTGGTGTTGTTTTAATGCTGGATGTGAAGTATTTCTGCTTTCCTGATGCATTTACATGATAAGCCAGTAGGAGAGATTGTAATTATATTAGTAATTGAAAGAAAGTAAACATCTCACGCCAGTAAAATTAATCAATTTGATAACAACGATTGAAATTGCATTTCATCACGAATGAGCCCAAATAATGGATCATTGATTAGGCCTAATCATGAACATCCTATTAGTGCCTGCACAATCTGAGTACAAACAGGCTCACTTCAGGCTAACACTTCTGCTTGCAGCCTATAACAAATTACACTGTGTTTGTTAAACACACGTTGTAACCTTCCCTTCTCCTCTAATGGGAAAACTTCAATCTCTCTCCTAACTGAATGACTTTCTTGCTCAGCAGCCAATTTCTGCTCCCAAAAATGTCTTTGTAGTATTTTAGTGGAAAAGGAGGCTGTTTTCAACATGACATCTATAGTTCTGTGCTGAAAGGTGAAATCCAGACCACATTCTCATAGAAAAGCTGTTTCTGTAATTTTGAAAAGGGGAATGTTCAGACATTACATTACATCTGTCTTTGTGCACACAGGTCAGCATTCCTGAGCATGTCAGTTTCATAACTGGATCCACTCGCTGGGCTGAGTGAATAGAGTCATGAAGGTGATGCAGTGAATTACATCCTCCATATCTTCAAGTGGAAATTAAAGGTTATAATTAGGATTTTCACCTCGCTGAAGAACTTCTGCTGTACACAAGCCTTTGCTCTTTATCATGATGGATCACAACCCTTTTAAATGGTAGAATTGCATTTTTTATTATGGTAAAACAATAAAGACAATGACACATACATAATACTTTAAGAGTCTAATAATGCCAAATTGCTCATATGTTTTTCCAATATCTTAACGTTGTGATTTAAAATAACACTGTATACAACAGGGGTTTTGAAAAGCTTCATATTATCATTCATTTTTAGTCCTGTTTCTTTTATCACCAGCGTGATCTAAGGGCGGTGCTATTGTACCTATATGTGGTCAGATATTCCATTTGAACCCCTCACATATGGAAATGTTGTGCAAATCCTTACTATCAGATGTATGATTCATTCACATACAACAATACCTTGGCCAGAACAGACCTCCTCAGGCCTCTTTTAAATGCAAGTCATAAACCATTGATGTGGTCTCCATCTGAACTCACTGCTGACTACTGAATCACATCGCTGCAGAGTGAGGCCATTTGGAAACAAACTCACTGGCCCTGACGCAGTCTGTGTAAAGTCTGTGTTGGATAATAGGCCATGTACAGTAACAGGCTAATTTATGAATAAACATTTAACTGTGAACAGGTGCCCTTTTTATATAAATATAATATACTCACTTCCTATGAGTCTCCAACTGCAAAATTATATTGTTTAAATGGAAGAGAGCCATCACACTGTTGGGTAAAATAAATGTAAATAATATGAAAGCAGTGAACCTCAAAAGTCTCATAAGGACACATGGTATGGTTTTAGTGAAACAATGTGAAAACATGAAATACAGATTGTGTGAGAAGGATGCTGTGGTGCTGTGGGGATGAAGAGTCCGACATTTTGTTGCCAAATACAACAGGACCAGCCCTGGGCACCTTGGCACTGCCTTCCTGTGTCAGCTTGTCTTCTGTACACACCAAGAAACTATAAAAATGTGTACAAAAATTATGAATTTAGTGACTTAACTTCACTATAAAGGCTACCTCCTGTTTTGGCTCTTTACTTTTTCATCACACTTCTCGTACTTCACCCAAAGTCTGTGATACTGTGGCCTCATCCAACATTATTTCTCTCACTTCCACCTAAAATTATTGAAATTAGAAGTGCATAGCATGAACCACAACATCCTTTGGAAACAAGACACTGAAGAACAAATGGACTATTGTATCTCTATGGTTTTACTCATATCCAGTCTGTTGGCTTGGAAGCAACACAAGTATGTTTATGAAAATGCATCATTCACGCATTCCATACTTTGTACTGCTGCATTCTGGATACATTTTTCCATGGCCTTTATACTTAGTGAATCAAGCACATCTGTAAAGCATCTGGATGCCAGCTGGATGGTATTTGATGTTTTTGGCAGGATTATCAAGAATCAGTGCCTTTCTGAATAGCATTCATTAGTAGTCGGAAATACATGCACTTCTTCATTTGGCCCATGGAATTCAATTCCTCAACCTCATTTAAATTCTAATAAACAACCATAAATACATTCATAACTAAAGGACAGAACCTTTTCACATGCACAACACCAGTTTATTTGGACATATGCTGTGTTACATACATGTATCAAATTCATTAGAACATCTAGGATTCAGCAGACACATTAAAGGGCCATTAATGGCTTCACTTAGGTTGGGTTTGATTTTGCAAGCATTAGAAAGTGACTCATATTTATTTTCAAATGGATGTCTGTATTGTGTGATTCAGCAAGTTGGCATACTGTACTGTATGTTGACCAGTAGGCTATTTTTACTCAGTATGCTCAGTTGTAAATGTGCCTTATTGCATGTTTCCGACAGCTAGTCATAAGTATAACATGTTGGTAAGTGCTCCGAAACTTGAACAAATTTAGTTGTAAATGGCTAAAATGCCTCAAGCTGTTTTCTGTAGTCAGACGCCAACAACTAGCATCAATGTCCACTAGCAGTTGTTCTGCACTGCAGCTAAAACAGAGGCGCATTTCTTCCCTATGGAGTAACAGTGCAGCACATTTCTCCACTGAGTTGGCTGTCAAAGTAAACCCACTCTTGTAGTTAGTGTGTGACTTAGTTTAGCTGCAGCTTCTCATTGAATACGACTGTTGCATTTAGTGCTGCCACATCAGACAAGTGAAGCAGTTAAAAATAAAACAGGTCTTATGACGCTGCTGTTGCACAGAAAGTGACGCTATTGGAAGCAAGACCAACGCCCTGATGCTACGCCAAGGCCTTCTGGTGAAACAACAGATCAGAAGCTTCTTTTCCCCAAAATACATCTTTTGCTGCTCATCAGAAAATCCCCTCCTCCTACTGGGTACATTGCGTACCTTCTCTTTGAGTCTTTCTTTCCATTTGTCCTTTCCTATGTTGCACTTCTTCAAGTGTCGGTTGGAGCAGATTTTTGAGTGCACAAAAGCTCCTTTTACAGTAGCCATCTGAAAAATAACTTTGTGCCATTTGTTTGCTTTGCTTTTTGGTGGGAGGCAGTTTCCTCCACAGCTTGAGTGGGATGGCTCCTCCCTTCTGCAAAAAGAGTGCCCCACAGCTTATACATTCATTTTAAAAAAGAGCCTTCTTCTCTGCAATCCAAAACCAGGTCAAAGCTTGGCAGAGTTAAAGGACGAACACAGTATAAACGTAGCAAACACATTCCATGTCATCAACCACACAAAGCAGTGCTGGTTGTGCATGTAATGTTGTGTGGACACTTTTCCAAAGTTCTGCCAACTCAATGCAAGTCTCACACTTTGTGTTTGCTCACCGCACCCTGTAGAAAGCTGAGCAGTCACTTGCTGTCACTTTGTGTTCAGCTGCTAAGTAGTATGATGATTTAGGAGATTGGTGTAAAAAAAAAATTATGGGCTCCATGTTCACGACAGCTTGCTTTTCCTGTGGCAGAACCATGAATGCTGATATTCTCTCATGGCAGGTGGAGAGGATGATGAGTACTTCAGAGATTTTCAACACATAGCAACACCCAGCATCACTTTCATATCATTAGGCACTTTCACACCAGGGAGCCACCAGTGTTAACTGCAGCTTATGTGTCTTACGCTCAAGGGCACCTCACTGGACCCTTTTAGTGTGAGGAAATGACACTACTCAACCCAGCAGCTCGTTTGGGAACTCCTGCAGCTATAAACACTCCTCTATAACCTTTATGCTACCAGTACATGCACGTTATTTAGCTTAATCAGGAGGTCTTTTATTCGTATTGGAAGCCGTCTGTTTGTGAGTGGATTGAATTGAACGTGTCTGTGTCTTATTGGGAGGATTCAATGAGAGCAGGCAATGGCAGTCTTTATGTGTTTATGTATGAGTTTTCTTGTGTGTGGCCATCTGAAGCATTAAGGCAGATGGATGAGTAAGAAAGCTTCTTACTTTTGTTTTTGCCAATACATTCAGTTCACTTGGTTTATTTATAACCATATTTATATCCTTTATTGTTCTGTGAAAAAAGTTTTTAACAACCCCGTTTGCCAAAAATATGGTTTAGAAATAACTGTGACGTAGATTTGTCTCTATAATGACAACCATTATGTATTGAGTGGAAGCATTTATCTTCTCCCAACCCAATCATGTTGTAAGAGTTTATTGTTTATCTGGCCATACCCACAAAAATCACTATATCAGGTCATATTTACACAAAGTTACTGTGCAGTTGACAGCAGAAGTCATAAAATAGTGCGCTGACTTCATGCAGGTTTAGCAAATATAGCTAAATAAAGAACTAACTGAGATTTATCTGTGCCAGATCCGGAACCACACCCGTTGTATGACTCAAAGATAGGGAATAACAAGTCATGCAGCTTTTACAAAATTTCCAAACTAGCAGTGTTAGTGAGACCGACAGACACATACACAGCCAACTTTTTTGAAACAATGGCTTGTAAGCTATTAATTATGTTGCCATCGCTGAGTACTGAGCACATTATTCAATTAACTTGAGTATGAACATCTCCACAGGTGGGCTGCCAATATTCACAACAATGTGACTCTTTATTTTTAGCAAATTAATTTAAAAGAGATCACAAAGCAGCAGTA
Organism: Sandelia bainsii; assembly: GCA_032362345.1. NCBI lineage: Eukaryota > Metazoa > Chordata > Actinopteri > Anabantiformes > Anabantidae > Sandelia > Sandelia bainsii. The sequence goes on from JAUMHL010000027.1 coordinate 20,607,424, forward strand.
AATTACCTGTAGTAACCTGTCTGAAAATGGGAGGTGATGATGTTGCCACAAATAACTGTACTTAATTTGTTACCATGAATAACTATAAGTGCAGATGGGTTTTGTGTGACTGAGAGTCACGAGTTGGATTTTCCAACCTTTTCCTACTTCTTGTCATCAACATACTGTATGTTACTTGGGACATACTTCTTTGCCTCAAACAGCAGCGTGAACAAGCTGTCAGTCCAAAATTTGTGTTTTTAATTTGTCACAAAAGCAACCATCTCATGATCCCTCAAAGTCTGCTAAAACTCAAGCATCTGAAGATTTGCAACATCAAACCAGCCCAGACAGGCTCTTACCCTTTTTGTCTTTTTGGTTGGACCTTTGCTTGTCATTAAGTCTGGGTTAAGTTCTGGTACAGGCACTGAATGGCTTACAAATTGGTTCAAAAGGATTGAGTTGCTGGAATCAAAGCAAGAAGACTGCAAACACTAAAAGCGATAGAAATGATATCACACACGATGGGAAAAATTGCTAATGAGTCTTTATGAATGTCTGACCCTAATAGGAGTATAATCGTATTGGGAGCTGTGAAATCACGTGTTCACCCATTAGCAAAAGAAACACACTTCTCAGTGTCTCCGATTAGTCCAAGAAGCTCCCAAAAGGTCTGTTAGCATGCGCACTCGAGAATGTATTTAAATCTAGAGGAATTTTAATTACTCTCAGATAGCTTTTAAGTGGGTTAGCTTATGTTGTTTGGATGGTAAATTAATGGTTTTGTAAGCTGTTTTCATTTCATCTGCAAACTCAAAGAGGAGTAAACAAGTAGACAACAACATCAGGTGATGTCAATGAGTTATTTTAATGATTAAAAATATTAAAAATATTACATGCAGTCAAAGAGCTTTACTAGAATCCATAAAGACTTTGGAGTATCTGCTACTGCTGATGATTAACAGATTAGTTGATTAATATTGATTCGCTTTGTGTTTTTTAAAAGGTGTCTTTGTGATCTGTAATGTAAATTTTAGTCACTGAAATGTAATTTAAGAAAATAGCTAATTTCTCTATTCATCAAGGGTTAGAAGTATTGTGACAGATGTGTTCTGTACACTTCAAGTATCATTTGTTTGTCTGATGTTTGAGACATAAGCTTTGAGGGAGCCTTTTGACAGGAAACATGTTGCCAGCTTGACAGATCATCCAGATCTGTGAAATACTCAAAAAGCTAATCCTCAGATTTATGGTTATCATATCTGCTGGCACGGAATTTGATCTCCCTGTGAGGTATGAGATGTAATATATGCATGTTCAGACCATGTGGTGCATCAGTTCTCACACATAATGACATTCTGCAAGGTTTGCTGACTTAGCCGGGAACACATCTGCAGATGGTTTGGGTTTGTACAGTAGGAGGCCTCCTGTCCCATTTTCCCCATGCATTATGGGTTATCATTTTTACTTAAATGAGGCAAAGGAAGAATGGAAAAGTTGAATCTCAAACTCTTCCTCCTCCACAACGAGCCAGATGGAACTTAATGCATGATAATTCCCTTTTTGGAAAAAGTTCAAATAGTTTTATACAGCCAAGTAACTAAGCCAAGTACCCGGCAAGTTCAAGAAACAACTAATGAATCAAAATGAATGACCCAAATACAGGTGCACTTTTTGGCTCCATTACTGGGATCAGAGGTTTTTTTTCACATAGATTAGAGTGATTCTCTGTCTCTACTAGGAGAAGGAATTTAGAGGAATTGCAAGTTTATTTTAACAATCATGTATTCCGCAATAGCCCTTAATACACACATTGTGACTATGAATGAGCTGAGTAAGTCATACATCAATAGACATTGATTAAAGTGAATCACTGTGAACACTGCAGCCAAACTAGGCAAGATGTAATATGGACTAAAGTGACTAAAGTGGAGCTGTTTCAGGCTCAGAGCATGGTCCCATTTCCACGGGATGATATCACATTCTTTATGTTTGCTGTGAAAGAGAAATGATTTAATTTTTTTAGTATTTATACCAGTGTTTGGTGGTGTTGTATAATTAAAATTTGGGCATCTGGAAGAAACCAGGGTGGAGCTTTGGGGCCTCATTATGCTTCAGACCAAATGCTTGTCTAACAGCTTCTGAAATGCCTCCCTCCACACCACTCTGAATAGTGGCGACTATATCTGAATATTTTATCTTTCCAAAACATCTGACTAGCAATTGATTTTTCTTCACTTTTTGTATAAAATGAGTCAAACAATGTGAATGCCTTTGAGAGGACACTGTCTGAAATTGTGAACCTCAGCCCCAATGGTATTTCTAAGTGCAATTTGACTACTAAAATAAAGAAAGAAACTTCTTGGAGACAGAGATCAGGGCAGGATCAGCAGTCTTTTTGTATATTCACATGCAAATATGGGATTTCAAACCAATTTAGGCAACACATCATAAGAATTGGCTTTTTTAAGGTACACTGAACCCTGAGACACTCTGAAAGTGTTTGGGCTAGCAAGTCAACAGATCCCGAAACTTAAACACTAAAACATAAACACTAAAAGGCGTAAAACTTGCAACTAAGGGCTTTTGCTTATTGTGGAAAAACACAATAATAGTGGTGGCTGTCACTCAATTGAAACTTGAAAGCAAACTACAGTCTTTTTTGATAAAGCTGGAAACTCCGGTTAAGATTCACAAGTTTGAAGTGCATTTTGTGATTCTAAAATGTTACATCAGAAAGTGAAAGTCTAGTGCATTTACTTTGCTGTATAATTGACCTGTTAAAAGATTGTTGAACAAGACATGTGGCCAGGGAGTTAATGTCAGCCAAATGACAGTATGTTGAGCACATGTTCATAAAACATTATAAGGGAAATGGAGAAGAAAGGAGGCGAAGGATAGGACATTTGCTCCAGAAGGGACCATTATCTGTAATAGCATGACATACTTTCACTCATCCACAGGGAGTAGGAGCAGAGAAATAGTCTCTTTAATGAAATTCATTTACATATTTTAAACAAGGTACAGTACACGATTTGTTCTTACTATGCTTAGACTTTCTGTTCATAGAACAAACTAACAAACTGAAATGTCACTCACTTTTTGTATTGCCTCTCTGCAATATGCAAAAATGCAGCAAATTATCTGTGTCAGAATGTTACACAAATTATACAATAGGTAGGTGCAATAGGTTTTAAATGTTTTTATCACTGTTGACAACTGTTAATTGAAAAACAGAAAAATTACATTTTAGTTCTAAGCTATCAACCTGATAAATCTGTAATATAAAATAAATAGTGAATGTGCACATGTGAAATGGACTGTTTTTGTGCGCAGACTGTATTAAAAACAAAATATATGTCTGTAGAAAACACAACATTGTGGATAGAGTTGAAAAACAGACTCGCACATAACAAGTAAAACCTTTCATACAATCAATACTTGGAATCATCAGCTGTCTAGATAGACTTTTAAACCCTAAGGGGTTTGTGTTTATTTTTTTCTCCATCATGTCAGAGTTTACAATGGCTGCCTCTATCAAGTTCTGTTTTCAGCTACAGGGTTTTGTGAAGGCAGGCATCGATTTTAGACATAGGCTTTGTTTTAGTCTTCAGTCAAGACAGTCACTCTGTCTCAACAGAGCTTTTGCCTCCAGCAGTGAATAAAAAACACATTCCTGACTTTCCCTTTTGCCACTGATCAGTTACTCTGTCCCATTGATGATCTCTCTCTTACTCGATCTCGCTTTCAACATTGCGCTCTTCCAACCCCTGGATTCATCAAAATCTGACAGCCTTGTCAATATTCCCCACCCAAAGTGGGCAAAAAGCCATCTAGCTCCTCAATGAGATGAACAAATGTGCTCATAAATCTATTTTTAGCCGAAGAGCTGTCAGCATTGTATGTAAAACTATGTGCAGTGATGTGAGTATTAAGCATAAAATCTGCGCAAGCCATCTGTGCCTATGGTATGTCTCATACCATCAAATTACTCAACCGTGTGTGGCACTTCCATTAGTACACATAATGCCGCCATGGCAGGATTAAAGATTAACTTTGTCTACCTGATGATGAATGATATGCTCACAAGATGCACCAGATTTGGATTAGCAGATCTATTCTGACAGGTTCGAAGAACATTTGCTCTGAAATACACACCAGGTAAATATTAATGGATGCTAGTTAATGGATTGGTTCTCATTTATAATACCAAGAAGATGATAAATCTTGTTCTGACAGACAAGAAGATACAAAAGCCACAAACAGTTGAGACATACAGAAGGTAGAGAATGAATACGACTCATTGCAAGTGTCTAGTATCTATTTACTGAAAACAGGCACAGAGAACTAGCATCTGTCCTTGTTATTGTTCCACAAGCAATTGTAACTCACTCTCAAGGTGAATACAACTATCAAATCAGAGTCTGTATCGGCAAATATTAAAGGTCTCAGCAAAAAAGTAAAATGACCAAAGTAATATTATTGTAAAGTTATTGCGTATCTACATTATATCTCACAGTAGGACGGTCTTTTTTCTCTTGAAGCACAGGTCCTTTACCAGAGGACTGAGAGCTGGAGGGTCCTGCACAGTATCTTAAGTCCTTTTGAGTCATAGTTGACGTAAGACCTTTTTGTTTACACAGACTAGATATTGCTTATTTTGTGAACTGAACAAATGAGTTTCATGTTGAACCAAGTCTCAAAGGTGTCCCAGCTGTCAGTCACAGGTACAGATAATGAACGAGTCTTTCCCTTCCAGAAATCCTTGACACATGAAATAACTTCGTGTTTTCCTAATCGATGTCTCGTTAGGCATATACAAAAAGTTTAAGTTTAAGTTTAAGTTCACAAGCTTTTCTCCGCTGTTCATTACAGCCAAAAGAGCAGTTGCTTTGCTACCATTTTACGCTCATAGTTACATGCTTCTAAGCCTCTGAGCAAACCCGAAGGCTGTATTCAACTGTCACAGACTATTAGTCTTCATAACCAGTGTTCTCACTATTTAGACAGATCTTTGACTGTGGTACAATAGTTTCACTTTCAGCACACATACCTCTATAAATCAGTTCTGTAGCTAAGAAGCAGTCAACCTTCAACAATAGCTGCCCCGAGGTGGGTGGTACAGTATAGGAGGGAGTGTGATTTCTCCACAGTCGTCTGTATTGCATATGGTTGTTTCAAACACATTGATGAGCATTTAGTTGACTAAGCCATTCACATTTGGGGATTACACAAAAGGAAGATTATGAGCAACTTCTCTCAAATGAAATGAAGAAATAACACTGTAATCAGTCAGAGGCAATGAGGTGCGTTACTTGTAATTACATCTGTTGGATACATGGGAAAAGTTGCTGGAACAACAGCCCATTCAAACCCCCTGCTCTTGTTATCATCTAAATGCAAATTAGACATAATAAGGACCTTGTCTATCTGCTGAAGTTCTGTGCCAACTTGCACGGACAGCAAAATGAAATACAGCTGTCTGATGTATGTCTTAGACTCATTCTTCATATTTCTCAAGATTTTTTTCCAGCCCTTTTTTCCAGACACTTGCTGCACAGTTTCTCAAGGTCTTTTATCATATTTCTTTCCATATGAAATTTTTTCTCTCTAAATTCTAATAAAGTTTTTTTTATGTGCTCTCTGTCTTTGAGGCATCCCCGAGGTTGAGCATGTTGTGGTGTACACAATCTTGTGCTGCTGTTGCTTTGAATTTGACTCATGACCCCTGTCACAAGTTATTCTCTCTTAGGATCTTCACACATGAAACCAAGGAGACTGTTCTCGACAGAATATTAACCAGCATTGGTTATTTGTTCAAATGTTTGAGACAACCTATGTTTTCCTCTCAGTAGCAGTGTGGAAGTAACTTTCTGTACAATCATAAAACCTATTAGACTGAGGTTGATGGTTCATACAAAGCACTGTTCACTTCCCTTATCAATAACTGAGTTTGGTAACTTTAACCAAGATTTTTCCCAAATCAACCACCTTCACTAATAACTTCCTCTTTCGATACCTTCGGACCTAAGGAGAATGTAGAATTACTCCCCCCTACTTTTATCCTGCACTGTGGTGGCCAAGGCCAACAATTCTGTGTAAAATTTTGCAAACTATATGTGAATAAAATGCTTCCAGGTGAAGTAATAGCTGGCAGTCATACTGGAGGTGTTGTGGACAGCTGATCTAAACAAAGAGTCTGGGCATCTCATCAGGAATCAGTGGGCTAATATGATGAATTGCTATCAGCAATTGCAAAGCTTGTTTTATAAATCCTACAACAAATGGCTGGACAAACAAAGATATTATTTTCTTACCAGCAAGGTGAAGGCCGAAGCACCCAACACCATTGTAGATTACACTGTTGGATTTATGCTGTTGCTACATCTTAACACAGCCCTAAAGGACATGAGTTATGTTCAGCAAACAGTGGCTTGTGTTACAGGGCGCCTGTTGCCACGACGCCCCCTCAGGCCCACTGCGGTGTGCAGAGTGGTTGCTGTCAGTGACTGATTTGGTTAGGATACAGAGTGTGTTTACCCATTCAGCGATTTTGTCACCATGTGTTTAAACTATTACCACAGATGTGGCATGAGAGTTTAGACTTTAAAAAAGTGCTTATATTAGATTTATATTCTATGTTGAGCCTCATACAGTATAACATATGTAGGCAGAGATGACTTTGCAAGGCAGATGGAACATTTTCTTTCAGGACTAAGAAAAAGATTTGTGAGCAGAAGTTTGCTGGTTTGACCAGTTAAATAAATCTGGAGGAGGGAGATGAAGAAGCTGTACTTCTGCTAAGCAGCTCTTGAGTAAGAAACTTCTCTTAACTACATTGTTAGCTTCCAGGTGTATGTATGCAACTGTGTGCTGCAGGGTGTTTCTGGAAAAAGGTATTCTGTGAATTGAATTTCTTTAAAGAAAGGTTAAATAAAGAAAGTACACATTTTCACACGCTCACTTGTGCCACTTAGCACCTTTTAAAATAATCTTTGCTTTTGACTATTTTGGTTTTATTCATATTTTAATTACCATGTAATAATTGACACTACTGCTTTAACAAAAATAAACTAATATGAAACTTAAAATAATTAGTGACATTTTATCAGCTCAGAGATGCATTTTATCATGGTAAGAACTTAGTATAAGAAGAGAAAGAGGAGACTGAAATTCAAATCCTAAGAGATTTCTCCCCATTTATATATTTTCAGCTACTAACATGTTCTTTATCTTCAAGTCAGTACTTCAATAATGAAAGCTAACTGTGCAAACTGTGGAAAAATGAAATGGATATAAGTTGGGGCTGAAACACTGGAGTCTTGTTGAAGCTACTACACAGCATTCCTGGGCTTTTCATGTTATAGGCTGTTTATTTTGGGCTGAAAACAGCAGTCAGAGAAAGTGAGAGTGGGACAGAAAGACGCGGGCAAATACGCCTAACTTCTCCTGAATGAAAGTTGAACTGGGGAAAAGTGGCAGGGTAGACTGGGCGGGGCAGGGTGGACCTCCTCAACGGTAGCCTGGTGGAAAATGGTGGGCTGAGTCAGCCAGCAGGCTGCGGAGAAATGACTGTGAAGTTGTGAGACGCCTAACTCATGGTGGGGAGAGTGAGAGGGTGTGTGTGTGTGTGTGTGTGTTCATGGCCATTAATATGTGCATGGCTAAGTGAGGGTGTTTATGTTTGCACCATGTACTTCTGTTTTTGGGTGTGTGCACTGGAATGGTTTAGAGTAACGGCAGTTGATGGAAGGGTTTGAGAACAAACATCTGGATAAAGCATTTATCTGGGTTTCTAAATTCAGCAGAGTAAAGCAGCAGAGAGGTATCCAGGGTTTGGAGGAAGGGGTGAGGTGGTGTTGTGCACGGGAATCAGTGTGAGCTGGAGAGGGTCATTCTGGTGGTGTGTGCATTCAGCTGGTTCTCATTATGGGGCTAATGTGACACTCTGATCTCAAACACACTCTGACACTGCAGACCCAGGTTAAAGCCGGATATGGGTTTTGGGAGGCCCCTACACTACAGCTTCTGTATCACAGTTTCCCTCCTTGGAGTACGACAAGACTGGGGGCCTCGTTTATAGAAAAGCCTCACTATCAGATTTGGTCATGGAAAAAGTGTGTAGAGCCTGAAGCTTGAAACCAATGTGATGAGACTTGTCTCTAGACATTACATCAATGTGAGGCTTAAATCATTGCATCATTTAATTTTTTACTTATTTATGCAGGACTTTAAACCAAATTCAACAAAAAATTGAATCTCAGCACTTTCACATAAATATCAAAAATACATTGTTGTAGCACAGAATATAAAACGTAAGTGTCATATCAGTACATGTATAGAAACTAAATCAAGATCACCATAAAGTCTACAAATATTTAAATATTTCATCACACTTTTATAAGTTATTAATAAAAAGACAGTAATTGTCCAAAATGAACAAATACAGAGAAAAAAGAAAGAGAGAGTTAGTTATATACAGATCTGTCTGGCAAATATTTGGAGCCCCTAGAGAAGTGAAACCCAACATAAACTCAATTTCTATCCATCTAAGTGTTCCCCTACACCCCAGCTGATCTGGGTTTCTCAGGGTCCAGGCCCTAAATCTCTTCCCCTGCGTTGACGTGAAAGTGGAATGATTTATGACAATGAAATGCTACTCAGCAAAGTGTTTTCCAGCCCAGTGAAAAGCCAATGTCATGCTGATAATTAGCGGTGGTGGAGTGAATAATGCCTGCACTCTTACTCATAACTGCAGCCATAAGGGCACTCAGAGCGAAAGCTGAATGGAGCTATTGATATCTCTGAAATGACTGTTAACTGTGAAAGAATCAGGAGGAGAGCTAACATGTAGACATACCTCTTCAATAGCCACCATGTGTGATGGTAGAAATTATGAGACCAAATCATAGTGCTGTCAAGTGCTCTCTCCTCTTTCACACTTAAAACTGAGACAGTTCCAACAATGCCTCAGATACTCTCAATAGTGTGCAGTGTTGTACCAGTCAGATGTATGATGGAAAATCCACAGAGTAAGTGAGGATAAAAACCTCAAGAGCACAGAATGCTGACATTTAGTGAAGTACTAGGAACTGTAGAGGCATTTGAGTCTCAACACAGGGACTACATCAAGAATATGTGACTTCTTGTGTCAGGGCTAAAGAAATAGACTACAGAATGTGCATCCTTTGTCCATCAAATATTTATGCTTTCTTCAGTATTCCTAAAGAGATGGTTCCACATTTTGTGAAATATGCTTATTCAAATTCTTGTGAAGAGTTAGAAAAGAAGATCAATAGCACTCTCATGTCTGTGCACAGAGGAACCATGAGGCATGAGTTAGCTTATACTCTGCTGTTCACCACAAAATAGTTAAATAATTTACTGCCTGTAAAACCCTAACTTGTAGCTGAATTTATATTACTGTTTCTGTAAAATACCAAGCTTTAGAGATGCTGGTAGACATGTTTTCAAACTAGTTGTCTGTTTCTCCTTGTTAAACTGAGCTAAACTGGGTAAAAAAGAAAATAAGTTTATTTTGAAAAAATGCAACTTTACCTGAAAATGTTTGTAGCATTTTCCACTCATGGTCAGATAGCTTTACCTGTCTGATAACAGATTGCAAAGGCGACCCGTGGGTGACCCACTGCAGCAAACAACTTTCAAAACATCTCAAAATATCCATAGAAACTTCTTAAACCAGACCTGCTGTACAATCCAATTAGACAATGTTGATCAGTTTGTTCCCAACATTTGCTGCTTTGCCAACAACTTGCTAAAGGGGTTACTTTCAGTGCAGCTCTGGAAATCTGAAACAGCAATAATGCAACATGTAAGTATATATTTCTACCAATATGTTATAGAAACTAAGTGTGTTGCTATGAGTAAAGGAGCAAGCCTCAAGTAATCAAGTGAAATATTCCCCTGAAAATCCATCTTTTGACTCTCAAAAGATGGATTTTCAGGGGAATATTCATTTAATCAGTGTCTCATTATCACAAGGTTCACCTGCCACTGCAAGATATTGTACAACCTGTATATTAGGAAGTAGTACAAAGATATATACATATATATACACTACTCACAAAAAGTTAGGGATATTCGGCTTTCGGGTGAAATTTCAGGATGAACCTAAAGTGCACTATAACC
>JAUMHL010000027.1:20625652-20639707 GCA_032362345.1 Sandelia bainsii
ATTACGTTCTCTACAAAAACATAATCGGGATTGCAGTTTAGTTGTATACGAACGTAATTTTTAGGAGACAGGGCTGCATATTTACCACTGTGTCACATCACCTTTCATCAACTACACGTTTTAGTAGTTTGTGAACTGGCAATTTTAGAAATTGAATATAGAATCCATTCTTGCTGGATACAAGACAACATGTCAGCAGGCAACAGTTTTGGTCACTGTTATCTGATTCTCCTTTTCTTATGATGCATCATACATTTTCAATAGAAGACAGGTCTGAAATGCAGGCAGGCCAATGAAGCACACACACTCTGTGTCCATGCTTTTCTAGCACATGCACATGAATGAGGCCTGCTAAAATATCCACTGACTTCCCAGGAAAACACACTGCCTTGATAGCAGCAAATGTCTCTCTAACATCCGAATGTGCACTACCAATGGTATCTTCACACGTACTATATATTAGTCACCTATATCATAGGCACTAATGCACCCCCATACCAACATATCTTTTGCACCTTTCATTGATAACAGTCTGGATGATCTTTTTATCTTTGAGACCCTGACGTCTGTTTTTCCTGAAACAAGCTGAAATGTGGATTCATCTGACCACAGAACACGTTTCCGCTGTCCTTCAGTTCATTTGACATGAGCTTGAGCCCAGAGAACTTGGCAGCATTTCTGCCCAGAATTGATGCCCTTGACTTTTACACATTGAAATTCCCCAGAGTCGCTGATTGTTTTCACAATATAATGTTCTGCAGCCATGACCCATCTTTGCTTGCAAAGACTGAGCCTTTGATGGATGGTCCTTTTACATCTAATCATGATACCTTCACCTGTTGGCAATTAACCTGCTATATTTATCACGTATAATTAAGTTGGTCAATGATAACACTGAAAATATTTCAGTACAGTACATGTACAGTTTGGGACATATTTCATTAGATGCCACACTGAAAACAACCTAAATTGATTTTATTTTTTCTGTTGTCTTCTCTAGTTGTTTTGCTGGAATTTAGACCTTTAGACATTTCACATTTCCAGTATAGTCAGTTGCTTGACAGCTTTGAAAAGCAGCAGAATTAACATCAGATGTGCTATCAAAGACATTCATATAGATTTTCCCACGAAAGGGCAATAGCTATGCATTTTTGATGAGGGAAAATCTCAGGGTATGTGTAATCAACTATATATTGCCTTTTTTAGTCTTCCTTATTCTGTTCCCCCAAGTGATATGAGATGCACTGAGAAAATAGACTTAAGGCTTTAAGTAAAAATGAAATCGCTTTATCTATCATGCATGTGTAAAAATCATGCCATTTATTTAAGCAAATCTCAGATCTGATGTTATCATTGTAATTTCTTTGAACTAGATCATTAAAAAAAATATAGCTTAGTCAACACTGTGCATATAACTGAGGAGATTTTCTTGGGTTGTAGATACACTGTCTGGATCATAAATGTTAATATTATAAGAAAATGAAGCTTAGACTCAACTATTTTATAAGTCGGCTCTGTGTGGTATGTGACAGGAATGGTCATATGGCATTTTAGGATATTTAAGGTGGTATTTGTGTGTTCAAAATAGAGTTTCCTGTTGTCAAAACATACAATGTTTACGTTTTAGTAGAATAGACATTCCTTTTTAAACATCAGCCCTGAATCCAATCCATGTGCTGCCCATTTTCATTTATTTCAATTAAATATGCAAGAATAAATACCACCTAAATACAATGTTTTCATTTTCCCCTAGGCACGGATGAACTTGGGGGCTGGAGAGGTGATAGTGTCCTCATCCCAAGGAGTACAGCTAAACAATCTCCTGGAGCACAAAATCTCACTCACACTGCAAGATAGGAAACTCACCATGACAATTGATGACCTCTTTCCAACATATGTTCCTGTGAACAATGATGGGGAACAGCTCAATATTGACCTGGGCATTTGGGTTGGAGGAGCAGGAGATCTGGACGCTCCCTACCTCAGCAATGCAATTCAGCCTTTCCGTGGGTGCATTTCTGAGCTCAAATTCGAATCCCATCAGTTTGATATTCTCAGCACAGCGTTTAAACAGTGCCACGACACAAAGGAATCCTGCAGTAGTGAGTTTGAGGCTGGTGATGGTGAAGCAACTAGTTTCAGCACTCCTGATTCCTTCATATCTTTTTCCACGTGGAGTGGGGCTAGTGGTGCTCCAAGGGTCTTGGAGTTCCTAATGAAAACCACCATTGAGGATGCATTACTTGTTTTCCATCCTGGTCAACAGTCAGACTTCATTGCTGTTGGTCTTTCGAAAGGCTATCTCAAAGGTATGGTGGACCTCGGCAGTGGCACAAAGGTACTGGAGAATACCCAGGTGCAGTTGGATGATGATCAGTGGCATAGAGTTAAGGTTCAGGTCATTCAGGATTCTTTTATCATTAATGTAGATAGCCAGTTTTCCTCCATCCCTCTTGACCCATCAGAAAAACTGGACTTGGTTGGAAACCTGTATTTAGGAGGTATCCAGGGGAAAATGAAGGATTACTTTCGTGAGAGTGGGTCCTTAAGTCACGTCGAGGATGAATTAACAGGTGAATCCTTCATTGGGTGCTTAGGAGAAATCAAAATAAATCAGAAGGATCGAAGCCTGCAGGATGCTTTGGTGACCAAAGATGTTCATGTGAAATGTGAAGGAGAGGAGTATGATTATGACTCAAGTTATTATGATGTAGACACAACTACAACTTCTCCAACTGTTAGTATCAGATATGGTGACATAGACTCTGATGAACAACATTGCTACCCAACAGATGACACACCAGACATATTCAAAAATGTAACAAAACTTCTGGATGTCACCCCATTGTTTGTGCCTGATGGTGGGGAAGCTTTTTTTGATCTCAACAACTTACGCCCTACATTTGACCTCAGTGCTGCGGGAATGCAGCAGTCCCAGGTTATGTTTACTCTTCAGAACGATCCCTGGTACGGCTTGGTTGATATGAACTTTAACACACAGCGCAATCAAAAGTTCACTCTTTTGGATGTTGTCAATAAGAAAATTAAGTATATGCATGATGGAAATGAAAAGCATGCAGATCAAATCCGGCTAGAGGTGGTTGCTGACAGTAATGGCTACCTACCAGAATGTCTAAAACATTCTCGTGAGTATGTCCTGCCAGTTGAAGTTCTTCCTGTCAATGATATAGCACAACCTAGTGGAGGAGAATTCACCATCACAGAAAATGGCAGGACTCGTTTGAGTCCTAGCCTTATCAAAATTATGGATTCTGACAACCGCTGCAATGAAATAGTAGTAACTGTAACTTCACAGCCATCTATGGAGGTCGGTTACTTAGAAAACGGACAACAGCCCGGAAGAAGGATTTCAGAGTTCCCTTGCAAGGAGTTGAAAGATGGAAATATCTATTTTGTACATAGACGGGGCAGTGCTGCTGGAATTACCTTCGAAGTCTCTGATAGACAGTCAGTGAGCTATTCTACTACTTTAAAGTTGTCTGCGACACAGCCCCACATGACTATTGTCACCAACACTGGCCTTCTTTTGTATCAAGGAAGCAACTCATCAATAGGTGTTCAGAATCTGGCTGTACTCGCTCAACCTCGTAATGGAGATGTTATATATAACATCACACAACCTCTGATATATGGAGAACTACAGATTATGACAAGTGATGAAATGTACAAACAGGTTACAACTTTCCACCAATCTGATCTGGATCAAAACCGTCTTAGATATGTCAGCACAGACTCAAGTGACCAAGAAGATATTGTGGTGGAGAGGATTCGGTTCAATACCCACCTGGGGTCCTTCTCCCTTTGGAACAATGTCTTCTTAGTAAAGATCATCCCCGCACCAGTGAAAGTTTCTAATCTGGTTGCTCTGGAGGTGGAGGCTGGTGAAGAGCAAACAATTGGATCCACAGAGCTTCTGGCTGAAGTTAAAGGGAAAAACCCAGATCCACAAACTGTAACATACATTCTTGTCAAACCTCCAACACTGGGTAGTCTCCATTTGTTGGACAAAGTGCTAGTTGAGGGTGACACATTCACCCAGCAGGATATCTTGAACAATACTGTAAGCTTCAGGGTCCGGGTGCAAAGAGCTACAGATGGTATAGATAATTTTCAGTTCAGAGTCTTTGCTGATGATCAGTACTCTCCTCTGTACACCTTTCCAATTAACATTGTTGCCAATTTAGATGCTCCTGTTTTGACTAATGAGAGGCTGGTTGTCTTGCAGGGTGGTGAACACACTCTGAACAAGAACTATATTTGGATACAGTCACCAAGTTCAACAGATTTTGTTTATCGGGTCACACAAGGGCCAAAGTACGGACGACTGATAAGAGATTCCCCTCGTGGGCAGCCAAGATTTGAGGGTGCTATTAGAGTTTTCAGTAATGAAGACCTCAATCTTGACAGGCTTATTTACAAGCACAATGGCTCTAAGACAACCAGTGATGAGTTCCACTTCTCAGTATATGATCAAGGTGCAGAAAGTTCAGACAATCAGGAGATATTTAGTGGTGTTTTCAGAATCTCAATCCAGTCCAAGAATGAGCATGCTCCAGTAAGGGTTGTGGATAAAGTGTTCAATGTGGTCCGCCAAGGTCAGCGTCTGCTAACAACGGATGTCATTAAATTTAAGGATGATGACTCAGGTTTCAATGACACTCAAATTGTCTATGCTCGTGAGGGAATCCTCTCAGGCAATATTGTCTTAGCATCTAATCCATCGCAGCCTCTTTTCCGTTTCACGCAAGCCGACCTGCGAGATAAAAACGTCCTTTTCATTCACCACGGAGCAGATCGGGAACGTTTCTCATTACAGGTGTCAGATGGCTTCCACAAGACCACCACACTCCTTCAGATACAGGCAGGCGAGCCCTACCTGCGAGTGGTGAACAACACAATCATTGTTATCGACCATGGGAGTACCAAGACCCTTAATACCACCCTTTTGAGTGCTGACTCCAACATGGACATTAGAGATGACAGTGAAATCAAGTTCCAGATTACATCATCACCCAGTGATGGCAGAATTATTGTGAGTGGGATTGAGGCTTCAGCATTCACCCAGGAGGACCTGAAAAAAGGTGTTGTGTCATATGAGCATAATTATGAAAGTCTGAGGTCCAAGGACTACTTCAGTTTCACCATCCAAGCAAAAGGGCATTCAGAAGAGGGCACATTCAGGATTAAAATATTTAAGCAAGGTTACCTGTCTGAGCCTGAGGTGATAACCAATGAGGTCATCATTTCCTATGAGGGAGAGCACACCATAATCAACCATAATCATCTCAAGGTAATGTTAACTGACTGTGAAATTACAATATGTTGAGCAAAAATGACTTTTTTTCACTGAAAACATTTGCATATGATTCTGAGCTACAGTTAATAACTCTACATTTTAAATGTATTTAAATCTGTGCAACACACATTTGTTCAGATTCAACAAGACAACACTTAATTTATACGTTTATTCTCTTTTGGTGACGACGACCTTTCAAATAACCCATTTAACCACAGTGACCTGTTTTGTAACCCTGTTTCTAATCTATATTATAACCACATGAAAGCAGGGCTAAATATGATGGTGCAGTTGCTGCTTTTAATCTTGTTTATGTACTAAATTCCAGTCTATTAAATGTTAAAAACAGAGCAGTAAGTATACCCTGAGGAGCTTCCTGAAGCCCACTGTAATTTATAAGATGAGTCTGCCTGCACTTCATTTTGAAAGCAATTAATGAAGTTTAAATTGTAGGTCCATTGCTAACATATAGCCTGTAAGTATACAGTATCTTGACTTTCAGCATATTGAAGAACATTTCTGAAAGTAAAATATAATTTATTTTAAACTTGAGTTTCACAATAGTGCACACAAAATCTGTAGTATTGATCAGAGAAGAACCTAGACACCCAGTACACATATTGATGAAATATGTCATGAACAAATGTTTGACAGAATGGACTTTACAAGCAATAAAAAACTGACTTGACTTCTGGGAGCCTTTCCAAATGTGTATCCTTACTATGAAGTGGAAAGTAGTGAAGATCTTCTGAAATATTGTCGTACCCAGGCATGTCTGCTAAAATACCCCACCACTTCTGGCTCCAGAGAGTTTATTAAAACTCCTAAAAGAAGGACGACTGTAAATCTGCTTGTGTGTAAATCTGCATGTCTTTGAAAATTGCCAAATGTCATAACATCTGTTTTTTTAAAGTTTCTGTTCACAATACTATCAAAGACTGTGTCCCAACTCCATATTATACTGTACACTGTACAGTCACTGATAGTAGTTAGACTACATTACAGTACTCTAGAGTAGATAACACTGCACTATTTTAGGATACAACAGACTACTAAATCCATGTATCATAGTGTGGATTTAACAGGAAATGCCACAAGGCATCTAATTCCAGATGTTAAGTCTAGCTGTACCTTTGCACTACTACTTCTGCTGCTACTACTGCCAGTTTCAAATGGAAACTGTTTTCCAAAGTTTTATTAGTTAATTTGGTTTGTTTTGCCAGCTGTCGCTGGAGAAGTTGCATAACCTTTGGCTATTTTTGAGTAGTTCCTCTTTTTCCACTGTGTGTTTGATTCAGAGACAACAGCATTTATACCAAACACATTTCAAAAGTCAAGTGATTAAAGTTCTGTCACCTTTGAGTAAAAGAAACATGCATTTATGGTGATTTTGAATTTTTCAGTGAGACTGAATGTTTTAGTGTTCTTTTATGGGTTGAGAAATTTCACATAGTTCTCAAGCTAAATCAACCACTTAAAAAACACTGGGTTGTATGAAAAATGCATTCACACGCAAAGCAAGCAACTATAAGCACAGCTGGGGGGGGTTTAGCTCATGAAAAGTTAACATTTTTGAGATAGTTTTCACAGAACAGCATCTCTTTGTATTCTGCAATGTGATCTACACTTGTCAAAAAAAAATTATATACAGTATAAACATTTTGAATTAGTGCAGCATATGTTACTGTGTACAGTGTTCTTGTAAAGCAACATACTTCTACTTATTTTGCTTGTCTTCAACTACAAAACTGTATATTCAAATGTTTAATAATAAATTAACAGAATCTTCTACCTGTGCTTTTTGCTGTTCCTTTGCCTTTCAGGTGGAGCAAGCTGATATTCTGCCTACAGAAATGGTTTTTACCATTAAAAAGCCACCTGGGCTCGGTCATGTGGTCAAACTGACAAACAGCTCAGACAACACGGCGTCACCTGTCCTCAACTACATTCACACCTTCACACAGGATGACATAGATCGGGGGCACATTCTCTATGTGTCTTCATCCACAGAGGTTTATTGTCATTTAATTTATTCTGTTTTATTCTGTAACAAATCAGATGTGGCAGCTTGTTCGCTATTATATTCACAGTGAAAGTAAAATCAGACAAAACACATCCCCAGCCTCTGATGGATCTAGAGGGCAAGGTTTATTATTAGTGTATGAAAAACTTATTTTAACACCCATCTCTTTCAGGGCAATGACGCCTTTGCAGTGGATGTCAGTAATGGTTTTACCACTGTGGAGAACCTGCAGATCTCTGTGAAAATCTTGCCCCGGCTCATCCCCATCCAGATGTCCAACTTTACAGTGAAGGAAGGTCTCAGCAGAGTGATTAATGCAGAAATTATAAACATCTCACATCCCTTCTACAGCACGGCAAGCATCGATTTTCTTGTTGTAGAGCAGCCACAACACGGGGAACTCCGCTACCTGGAGGGAGATGAAGTTCATTATTTTACATGGAATGAGGTACGTAGAGCCATGAGAGATGGCAAACACACATTTTAAATTCAATTCAATACAAAAAATATGAAGACAATTTCAATGCCTATTCTCATTACTCAGACATTGCACGATTTCCTTTTTCTTCTGTGTATCACCCCTAGTGTAATCTTTTGTATGATCTGTTCCTTCACTTAGTCTCAAAGACTTTTTAATCAAAAATCATTTGCTCAAGAATATGTTATATGCAATGCACTATGCTACTATTAATAGGTTAGCTTCTGGCTGATGAACAAGCATTAGGGTCATGGTTTGCTACCAGCTCTTCTCCGCATTATTTTGGCAAGCAATATTTCCAGTGTATGCACCAAATCCTCAGATCTGATCTTAAAATCTAAATATGGCCTTAGCTCTTATTTATTTTTGCCCTGGCTCCTTACTGTCTATTAGATGCCTTGTAAAATAACTTTTCATTCACCAAGATGTAGTGCCAAATCCACCAAAACATTTGATCTTCTGTCTAACACTGTAAAACACAAAGAATAAATAGATTAGATTCATCAGCATTTCAATGAAGAGTGACCATAACCAACATCTGAATTTCATTTGGGCAAATACTCACATGATTATGACGCTCTGGGACCCAAAACCTCCTACAAGACCAAAAAAAACCAATAATCATTTTATCCCATGTTTATAACTTCAAGGCATGTACTACCAGCTTCCACTCATGACTAGATCATTGTGGTTGGTCAAGAGTATTACCACAGCACAGTGTCACTGGAACTTTTCTCAGTTACTACTAAGTGCTGTTTTGGATTTGTTGTGTGGTACCAGATAAAAAAGGGAGGGGGAGTCTGGGAGCTGCTGCAGCACAGTTATCTGGTCTCCCTCAATGTGGTTCAGAGGCCCCAGCTTTAGGAAAATATTAAAAATGTATGAGTAGTTACTGTTGGAAAAACCTCATGCATTCTGAATGGACCGCATGGTTTAGTGGAGCTAGTTAGACACATATCTTATAGCTCCTACATGTAGCCCTGGTCTGCCTCGTATTGCTGAACCATTGTGGAAAAACTGACGATGCCTTTGGACCGCCTGAAGCCAAAATAAACCGGCCCAGTATATTCCTATAATAATGTGTGAGTGTTCACAAACCTCTCATGATTTGCTGCTGCCAGACTCACTTATACTGTCTCCCGAAGATCCCAATGTGTAACTCAAATGGTTCGAGTGCATAGTGCTGATTACATTGGCAGCAGGGTGGCAGCAATGAACATAGATATTATCATCTGCCACTATGGAAATGTGACAGAGAAAAAGCTTTTCTTTATAGTGCTTCTTGGAGACTTTTTTTTTATGTGTGCACTGTGTTCCCTTTTTTTGTTTTCTTTTACTGTTCTCCCAGAGAACGAAACACAGTCAACTCTCCCAAATGAGTACCACATTGGAGAATAAATGTCCAAGCCTCAGTCTGCGCAATATTTAAACCAGACTGTAATTGTTCCAAAATTAAAGTCGGATGTGTGTGTACTTTTCTGTATTGCAGGGGTTTTTTTCAATGCTATTTCAAGCTCCACTGGGCAAGTCCTCCTTGCCCCTGGGAATGGACACTGGACTTATTGGTGTGTGTAGTAATTTTGTGATAAAGTCATCATTTGGGGTGGTTTACTGAGGTTATGTAAGCGTACAGTAACATGGGGGGTGTGCAGTGAGTAACAAAAAGAGTGAATCATGCAGAAAATCTGCATGAACACCTAACACAAGAATGTAAAGTTAACTCTGTCTCGTGTGGCCCAGATGTGTCACATGAGCATAGAATGTGTGTCAGAAAATATATGGCATCCAGCCACAGCGTTAACTATGATTTACTGCCAGTATGAAAAGTAAAGTCATATACACATTCATTAACATATGCTACGATGAGTGGGATTTAACTTGAAGAAATATTGAAAATCAAAGACACTTTGCCCTAATAAACCTTTGCTTTCATCAGATTCAGCTCTCCACCAGGTCTATATTAGTTCTTCCATTCGTGCAGCTATTGAAATTGACACTGACATTTATATTAAGTAAATGAATGATGCAGCTAGTATCAAATATTGACACATAGATCAGTTCCAACAACTGTCCGCTATGGTTGCAGACTGATTGTCTCGCTGCCTTTCCCTGATCAGTAATGATGATGGGGGTTGTTATTCCAGAAGCCACTCATATGGGATCCATATGGGATCGGACTGGCACTTCCTGCTATCTGAAGCAGGTCCTCTCATACCAGCAGCTTACTGGCTCTTGTCAAAAAAATGCTCAAACTGTCCTCTTTAGTGAGAAATACCCTGATTATATAGAGTATATAGGAAGATTATGTGGTCCGGATAGGACTACAGGACTGAGACAGGAACACGGGATCTTGGAGCTGAGATTCCTCCTCTGAATGTCCTCTGAAAGTCAACAGAATTAGTTTGGTACTATTTTCTGTCTAGCTCATTTGACACTGGATGACTGATTCCTTTGTGCATCTGGTTTCCCTCAAGGTTTTGTCACACATGGGAGATTCTCTTTGTTTATGTGTTGCCAAAAGACTTTAAGACCTGATTATAGCCCTTATCTCAAAACTTTGCAGAGGCATATGATATCCTTAGGACAACAAAAGAAAAAATATAGTGTATATTATACATAGATTAGGATTTTTTAAGTTTTTAGATAGATAGGCACTTAAAATAATAATATAGATTATCACACTGGTTTTCATAGAATGAGCAGTATCAATAATTATTTGTAAGACAACTGTTTCTTTTATGAAGGAAAAGACACACACCTGACTTGAAGTTTTTCCCAGTTGTCATAGGAGTTTATCCAGGTCGACCAGGATGTGGTGTTTATTGGATTCAGATGTTAAGAGACGCAGTCATCCTGTTAAGTTTTATTCCACCCTTTACGCTCACTCAGCCCTGCCCTATTTTATGATGTATTTTGTATATGTTTCCTACTGGTCAGATCTGATTCAAAACTGAGTGACAACTGGATTTGTTTTATTGTCTTCTCCAGGTAAAACTTGGACAAGTCTTCTACATGCACGACAGCACAGAGAGCACAGAAGACAGTTTTACACTCTCTGCCTCGGCTTATGAGCTTGAGCGCCGGAGCCTCCCAGTCACCATCTCAGTGACTGTCATACCAGTCAATGACGAGGCACCAAAACTGACACGTAACACAGGACTGGAGGTAATGTTTTGCTCTTTGAAAGTGCTGTTACTTTCAGCTTTCTTCCAACACTGTCACTGGATGGAAATGTTGCTTTGAGAAAATCTTTTACACCTATAAAATTTAAACTTCCAGGCAGTTTGATGCTTTTTTGATACATTTCAAATGATGAGGATTCAAGCTGACCATGTGGAGGAGGAAAGAAAACATGTTTCACTGCAATTCATTCACACATTCACATATGCATATGTGATTGACAGGCTGTAGGCATTCCCACCTGCTCCATACTTTGCATGATTGGTCCAATGCCCCAGCCACACAAAAGATGAAAGCATGATTAATGGCTTTATTATGGTTGATGAGATTTTGACATGTTGACGAGTGGTCAGTTTCTAAAAACTGCTACTCTGTGCTGTATGCGTAAGTGCTTTATTCTTGAGTCTTGATTTTCTAATTGATTTTCTGACAAAAAAGTATGTGACTTTAATAGTGTTTAGCAACTCGTTGAAGTCCCACCAGACATGAAGACACAAATCATCCTCTCTGACCCTCTAGAGTGTTTTATGATAGTAGCTCAAAGGTAAAACAGGGTTACTGCGATATCTGAGCTGATATAAAATCATAGTTTTAAGAATTAATGAACTCTGAACTCTGCATGAACTCTGTAAACTTTACTGATCTTTCTTGTATCCATACTGGATAGTTTCAGCTGCAGCTACAGTCCACCATCATGAATCGTGTATGAACTGAGAATTAAATTCACTTCATGCAGCCAGTACAATAAATGCAGAGAATTTTTACTTAGACACTGAAGAATACTGACCTCACAGATGATGACGCACGATGCATCAGTTCAGCAGTGGCCTCCACAGCATATTTGTTTTTGTAAAGAGTCGTAAAATACAAGTGAATTAGCATATTCTCAGCTTGACTGTTTCAAAATGTGGAAAGTGAATCATTTAAGTCACGTAACTACAAGAGGGTGGTGATACAATGCAGTATCAAATTTGCTGTAAGTTTGCACATGAAGAGGACAGTAGGAAACATATTATTCTCCCTCTATTTTAAAGATATATTAATGCAGTAGAAGCCAAATGAAAACATATGTCAGTTTATAATTGATTTTAGTTGATATTTTCTGACATAGCCAAAGAACTTTGTCACAGTAATTGGTTTGTTGTCAAGCTAAAGATGTTTATTCAATAGCAATAGTATTAGATGTAATCTGCAGGAGGTTCCCTGTGTGTTTGAAACATGCTTTCAAACTGATTTACGTCAGTTGTTAAAGAAAAGTTTTGCAGGATCAATGGAGTATATTCTACTGTAAGGGTAGGCAGGCAGTTGGAAAAAGCTAGCAGTAATCAGCTCACAGAACTGGAAACCAACTGTGTCATTCAGCCCTCCCCGCTCTGCCTGTGGCTCTGTGTCTCCGTGGCAACCCGTATTTTTGGAAAACCAAGATGGTCGAGGAGACCGCGGCTTTCTGGCAGAGTGAGGGCGGCATCCAATCCCTGTGCCTCCTCTGCTGCGGCTGCAGTATGTAACATAATAATATGTGGATGTCTAACCCAGACAGAGCCAGGGCTGGCCCAGCAGCACTTGGAGTGATTTAAAGCAGGAAATATGTGTGTGCAGTGACCTCTACAGCAGATGATCAGACATGATAACTAACATGGCCAGGATCAGGCACTGTTCAAGCTTACCATTCATCCCATTTGGCCCACAATGAAGGATACATCTGATCTCGATTAGGGTTTACACTATGTCTCTGTCTGTCCCTGGCTGCTTTTCTTTGACTTTGCTGTATTTATGAAAAGTTGTCCTACTGGGTCAGTATGACTTTTTAAGCAACTAGCTTCTATATATCTATGGAATTTCCATCAGTCTTTGTGCCATTGCCTTCTGTCTTTTGACTCTTTCCAAATTTTTGCTGGATTATATAACTATCCAAACACGTTTGTTATGAATGCCAGCCTAATCCCCCTTCCTTTTTGTACATATGACCAGTGAGTGAGAGATGAAGTACAGTAATTTTGGTTCATCCCTCATCAAAACACAAAGCAGGAGAGAGTATGTGTAGCTAATCTGTGTCTCAGATGTCATAACTGCAGATGTGAAACAAATAAAAGGGAACATCACTGCTGTGTTGTTCCTTTCATGGCAACTACAGCGTCTATCAGCTTTTTCGTTGTTGTTCCTGTAGTCTGTCCAGCTTTACCTACCACCTCCTAGTAATGCGTTAGGGGCACACTAGTGTAACTCTTCCCTCAACCAGCCAGGATTTTCAATGCCAGTTTGGGATACAGCTTCAAATGTCTGGCGCACATCAGAGTCTTAAACATTTAAAAGATTGTTTGCTGATGACTCAACAGCAAACAAAGTCATTTGCCTATTGCAGCTCCTTCATTACTGCCTCCAAATGAAATATCAGCTATTGTGTGTGATCAAATTGAATTTGCAGTCCATCCTCTTAGGTACTAAATGCATTGATTGTTATATAAACCATCAATTTGCAAGGCCATTTTCAGATTACCTGCCCTAGATTGTGTGGCGCCTCACTGGGGGTTTAGAGTGGGCTGATGTAGCCATCTAGTGTTGAGGATTGGGGATTGCGCAGTAAAGAAATAAATAAATAAAAACCATCTGAACTATCCATCCATCCATCCATCCATCCACTGTCTAAACTGCTTATCCTGTTAAGAGTCACAAGGGTTCTGTAGCTGACACCCTGGACAGGTTGCCAGACTATCTCACAGCTGACATATAGAGACAGACAATCATTCACACCCACATCCACATCTCAACTAGTACTAACGATACTTTAAATTTGTTCAACAAGGTTGTTATACAGTGTAAATGTTGTTTTCTGTTACGATATTATTTTAATTTTTTCCATTATAAGGCCCATATAAAGTTGAATTTCAGCATAATTTCAATAGTTAATGTGTGTTACTGTACATACACACTATCACTCAAGCCCGTACAATCATGTGCACTACCAGTCAAAAGTTTGGACTCACATAGGAATTACCATGTTTTTCATGAAAAGATACATGTCTTCAGTTGTGTTACCATCATTGCACATGGTTTTCT
>JAUMHL010000027.1:20639807-20655941 GCA_032362345.1 Sandelia bainsii
ATGTTATGAAATCTGCTTTTCTTTCACAAACATGGTCATTTCTATGTGTGTCCAAACTTTTGACTGGTAGTGTACTGTATGTGTAAAAGAACTATAAGAAAGCAATGTCCTAAACCAGCTGTTCAGATATATTCATCTCAATTGACATGGCAAAGCTATTAAAAACACTGGCAACATGCAAAAATATAATGAAAGGCATTTTAATGTGTCTGTCTCACAGGTGAACCTCCCCTCTTCCTCTGTTAGGGTGTTAAGCCTGTAATTAGCAAAATTTTGTACATTTCTTAACCTTCAGCTTATATTTTAAATGGTCTAAATGATTCCTCGACTCATATTTCCCAGGTAATTTGCATTAAAGTACTGTGTAGAAACATATCAGTGACCGCTCTTTTAATGCTTTTCCAAAAACTACTATTTTTATGTTACATATCTTACCGCATGGAGAATTTGAGTTTCTCTTGTACATACACGCTCCCTTAGATTATCCTAGAATACTGCTTTTTGATTTTGTGCTCCATGTATCTGGAACAAATTACAGCATGCACTGAAGATTAAAGAGTAACTATCTGTAAGACTTCCTAAAAATCCTGTTTTTTGCTGACCTCCAGTGGTTTGATTTGTCACCTTCAGTGATGCACAGGTGTATTCCAGGACCACATGATATCACTGTTGTTTGGGGTTAAATGTGTTGAAAAGCATATTTTTGACCTCACAAAATCATTTGTGCATGTGGATGTTATATGTGGTCAAGAAGCAGGTGAAGAAGCAAAAATGCTGCAGTTATAGTGTAAAGGTACAGCTCTGTTAGTAGCGGCTGAAGAATACTGTTATACTGTGACACTAGTTTTTGCCTGTAAAAATGGATGGTGGATGGTGCTATTATCAGCTGAGTCATCTCTGCATTCCATGTCCACAGCTCCCAGAAGCAATATCAGCCTCTCATGCTTGATAAGGAGGGGGATAAAATAGAGGGGTGGGAAAGCACTGAGCAGCTGCATTGTCCTTGGTGTACAGTGGATAGTGGGTGATCTGCCTTAAGGCAAATAGATTCACTTCCATCCTCTCTACTAGAGTCCAGATTTGACTCAGAACATTTGGGCTCTGTCTCCGCTCGTTGTGTGCCCCCAGACAAACCACGAGGCTCTGCTTTCTGCCAGCCTGAGATATAAACTGTCTTGAGGAAGTCGAGTCTCTCTGAGGCCCGATATCTCAGGTCCTCTGCAGCACAGCACAGTAAATACAACGTTACACTGTTTGTTGATGTAGGCTGATATGGTGCAGTTGTGAGCTATACCTGAAATAGCATTGGAACCTATCAGTGACTTAAAATGATGCAGAACCATCATTTCCAGTTGGATGATGTGACTGTCTTCCTCTGAAGGTGACACATCACTTCCTGAGCTCGCCCAGGCAGTTTACGGCCATCCTATCATGGAGGTATCTGACACATGAGAGGCTGTTGACATAAGAGGTGGTGCTTTGTATCGAATTTCACAAATAGTACAGTACTCAGATCTCGGTATGAATCTCCGTCTGAAAGACTACAGCTGAATTTTTTTCAGTATAGGTGCTGTATTTGAAGGATTAAATCTCTATCCTAGGTCTGACTCTCCTCCAACCTGATGTTCCAAGAATCGTCCCTATTTAGCCTCCTTACTTCCAAAAACAGCTTCCACACCTCTATTTCCGGGTGGAACTTAATACCTGAAAAATATAAACAAGCTTTGATATTACAATTTTTTAGGACTTTACAGTAAATTAAAAGAGAATCGACCCTAGAGCTGATGTGCCATGTGAAGTAATTCTGCGGTGGATTGTTTTGTTTTGTTTTCAATTCCCATGGAAACCTGGGCCCATGTGGACAATTTGGCATCACATCAACTGCAGAAACCGCAGAGACATTTCCTGCAATTCAGATATCAACAACAGACATCAGGGTTTTTAAAACGAAACCAAATTCTTACCCCAGCATAACAACCTCTCATAAATTAGATATATTTTTTCTTAATAAACGTATCAGTCAGTAGACTCAGTAGATGAGACTGCAATACTGCTACTACACATGTTGAGTTTGAAGTTTTGTCTTGCTGTCTCCCAGCTAGAAAACCTCTTGATATTATTGTTTGTCTGTTAATTCTTTCTGTCCCACAAATGATGCGCTCTCTCACTCAAAGTCATTATTTTTAGCTTATGGGCAGTAGTAGTAACTGCCACAGAGCTAGATGAGCATGCTGAGAGAAACTGGGCTCAACAGAAAACTGATTTACAGCACTTGTTCTAGCACATCATTAGACAATACCTCGTCCACCTACTGTATGTCTTACATATGGATCATATGTTTACACATGGCATTTTGCATGAAATTCTATTACAGGTAGCTAACTCTTGGTGAGCGACACCTGGAGCATTAATATCTGAGACTTCTTCTACCCTCTTCCTTCTGCATGAGGCTTTTAGCTCTTCATCCTGAGCCTTGTGTAACAGGGAGGAGGAAAGAGAGAGGGGTATCAGTGGGCGAATGGCTCTTGAGATCGATATGTGCCTCTTGCTGCAGAGCACCCTTGGCTCAGTCTCCCAACTGATTTCAGCTATTTAAGAATGTCTTTCTGAGGATCTGGCCCATTTCTTTCAATTAATGCTCCTTTCAGCCAGTCGACCATTAGAAGTCCATTAAAGCCCCTCCACCCAGAGAGAGTCATTCAGTCTGCACTGCTGTGCTCCATCTTCTGATAACAGGAGCGTCTTGACTGCCACAGAGAAATAATTAACCTTTTAAATTGTTACTTTGGAGGTGGCTGTTTGTAGGATGGGTCTTGCCTTGTTTTTGTGCTTAATTGTTTTAATTAAAGTTAGGTTCAATTAAAAATGATCTATCTATCCAACTCTCCATCCTCTAATAATCTTCAGATAAACTTCTCGCCCCCAGCTTGAATTGCACTCAGACTCGGTGATCTAATGTGTCTTTTAATCTCTGTTTCTCTCTCTCTTTCCCTGTGCCTTTGATATTTCACAGGTTCTTGCTGGAGAAGAAGCTGATATCACCCCCGGCATGCTGAACACTGAGGACACTGATACCCCCGCAGAGGAACTGGTTTATCACGTGGACGTGCCAACCAATGGGATGCTGGCGTTGAAAGAGTCGCCTGAGGAGAGCATCCTGAATTTCACACAGGCTCACATAAACAAAGGAGAGGTCATCTTCATTCATAAGGGTGAGGCCACTAGCTTAAAAGTAAAACACTGAGAACGTTTGCGCTTGAGTTTGCAACCTGTTTTTCTGTGTTCTGTACACACCCACATAATTCCAGAGATGTGAAAGACTTCACATGTAAAACTTCTTCTGAAGATAAAATGCCCTCAGGAACATAGTGATGATGGTTCTGTAGCTTTAACACCGATTGCCATGAAAATATTTGACACAATCTCGGTATCGCAGCTCGAAAAAGTGCAAACTTTATCCTTATCAGTTTGCAAATAGACAATGCATATTTTTGGAAAATAGTGTATAGTAATTTTAGACCCTTATAGATGTCTGTCATGTCTGGTTTTGGTAAAATTATCAGTACTTCATTGGTACTAATTAATGATCTTATTATAGTAAATCCGTACAGATATACTTTCCATGCTTTGTAAAAAAGGTCCACTTGAAAGCACACTTTATTTACCCCTAATAGAAGTGTATTCATTATCAAGGCTACAAAGGCAGTAAGATTGTGTTATTAGTTATAAAGACAAAAAAGAAATAAGCAAAACAAAGAAGTCAGAAACAAACCATAAATTGAATGAACAAACTCTTCTGCTCCTCCAGGTGAGGAGTCTGGTGGTTTTAGTTTCACCGTGACAGATGGAGAGCACACATCTCCTCTCTACCGATTTGTCATCACAGCGAGGCCTCTCACCATCACTATGGTAACGCAGGAAGAGCTTGTGGTATTTCCAGGTAAGATGCCAAATTCCCGTTTTTAAACTGCGATGGAAGGACAACCACAGTGATGAATGTGTGGTCACTTGTTAGTCATCACAGCAGCATAATATTATGTCTTTTTATAACACAGTTCAACAAATTCTTAAAAACTTTTTGCTACCTGAATAAAACTGAGTGCCTTTAGTTAAACTTTTCTCACTGAACTCTTTCTCACTTTGTCTATCATGTAAGGTAAGGGAGAGACAACAGCATTTCGTATCATAGTATTATATTACACCGTATTATAGTATCATAGGGTGGTTCATGTGTCTGTCAATGTAAAAAAATAATAGGAAGCTGGTTGAAACGCCCTCCTTTCCTATTGGTGGAGTATATTGATAGGCACCAAGACCAACCAACCTACTCTACTCTACAAGTACAGAAAACTACATCATTTTCATTAAAAATATACGTGATACAACAAAATGGATGTAATTTTTCTGATCATCAGGTCAAATTCCATAAGAATAACATAATTTTGCCCAGGTAGCAAACATTATGTTGACCAGTGTGATCACTGTGTTCTGTTTTATATGTATGTCTGCTGACAACTAACTGAGAAATGTTTGTCATGGATATTTACAACAGAGATTGTATATATAATACAGTATGTCAAATTTACATACAGTACAATGAGAAATATTCCAAGTAATCACATTTAGGACAAAAAGATCAAAATGAATGTACAAAAAATACACAAAATACAACCTTTCTCATAAAAACTCTAATTACAGGATACTCTTAAAATAGTGATATATATCCTTTTTACATTTTATGCACTTATCTCGAATATTTCTGTATCTTATGTAAAATTTAGATGAATTAACATAGATTCTATTAAACACTTATTTTTCTGAAAAAATGTAAGAATACACATTATATACATACATACATGTTTTTGTCTTTTACATTAGGACATTTTTTAGATCTTGTTTTA
This sequence comes from Sandelia bainsii, assembly GCA_032362345.1. Lineage (NCBI taxonomy): Eukaryota > Metazoa > Chordata > Actinopteri > Anabantiformes > Anabantidae > Sandelia > Sandelia bainsii. The sequence continues at coordinate 20,644,709 of JAUMHL010000027.1, forward strand.
AATTGTTGTCAGTGCAACAGAACAAAGATATAAAGTTGTGAATATTTTAGTAGGAAAAACTAGTGCAGTGGTCAGTCGTCAAGTGACACATTGAATTTGCCTTAATTTACCAAGATTCTGTTAAATCAGTCACATCAAAAATAATATTGTTTTTATCTGAAACATGATAAATGTAGAAAAGTTAGCATTATCATTATCAAATAAAAAAATGTTGGTAAAAAAAACAGTGCCAATTAGGCTTGGAGTGTCAGTACTGTCTATTGAATTCAGTAATTTATATTGCTTATTCATAGGGGGAAGATTGTGTTTTTGAAGTCACTCTACCCTAAGCTTTATAGGACATTCTAAAATGTTATGTCCCAAACAGTGGCATTCATAGGCTACTGTATACATGGTTGCTTTATTCGAGTTTTATAAATACTTTAATTGAGTGTCAGCACATGCCTCAGTTGTTTACTTTTATGCATGGCATACGCCGGGAGATGAGTTGTCACGTTTTTTGAAAGCTTAGATCAAATTTTGGAACACAACTCTCTGCACCAGGAACCTATTCTGCACAGTGTGTAGTGTAGTGTAGTTACTGTAACCACAAAGGTTTAGGGCAATTCTAAACTTAATTTTACAAGCTCAACTACTGTACGCTGCCAAGAGGCCAGTTTCCAAAGAATCATCTCAGCACTCTGAGGATCTACTGTATGTGTGTGTGTGTGTGGGTGTGTGTGTGTGTGTGCGCGCGCGTGTGTGTGTGTGGGTGTGTTTTACAGGAACGAGGCAGTCCATCACAAGCGCCAATTTGGGAGCTGTAACCAGTGAGGATGGAAATGAGATAAGCTACTCACTTATCCGCCCACCTCGTTTGGGAAGACTTATCCTGGCCAATGACAGGAACCAATATGAAGAAATTACCCACTTCTCACAGTCACAGGTGATTACTTTTCCAGTTTGTGATGCTAAATGTGTGGGATTCTGGCATGTATTTTCTTCGAGGAGACATTAAACTAATTTCCCTTTCTTTCCTTCTATTGAAATGAATGTTCTTCATTAACTTTTAATCACCATAATAACTTATAAGTAATAGTAAAAAGCAAATATTAAAACAGTAAAATAAGAAAATACATTGAAATGCCAGCAAAACCAAAGAAAAATCTAATTTCCTTAAGCATCATATAAGTTCAACACTAATCTTATTCAATTAAATCTTCTCCACTTTAGGCTTGTATTGCTAAGTAGTCATAGCAATCAGGTACTTCACTCAGCTGCTGCATACATCCTCAGACAGATAACTACTATAAGAAGACATAATGCCTCTTTCATGTACAAAAATGCAGCTAATCCTGCTTTCAACCACCTGAAGCCCACAGAAATGGAATTTCAGTACTGTAATTGAATGCTTAAAGTTGCAGCTCCTGACATGTCTGATTACTTTTCTCAAAACTCTGTGCTGTTATTTATATGTTCCCTAGTATTTAGCTTTATTGTCAGATAAGTCAGTGATAGTAAAGTTCAGTCAGTGCAGGATAAAACATATGAAAAAATTTTGAATGCTGATGAATGAATTTTTTGTTGTCATTACATGCATTGTTAATCACTAACATAAGACCTGCTTTTTTTTTAGTTATTGGGATTTGTTAAATTCTAAGTAGATTGCACTGGTAATGGTAGCATACATTTTAATAGAAAGCAATTATTGACCATGCCAAAAATTATGATTAACAACTGGACTATTTCAGTATACAGTAACACTAGCTTTATTGTAACCCTAAAACAAGCCTATTGCTTGTAACTTTAAACCCAGACTTACACTTGAATTGTATGTAAATGTAATTGTATATTGTACATTATAACTTTAGTCTCATACACTCTTATGTACTGTAAGTGCAATGTTCTAGTTAATTTACACTGCATAGGAATCAACAACATGTTCCTCTTTTTCACCAGCAGGGAGCCTCATTGAATACAAGTAGTGCCAATGTGATGTTTAGCATTACCATTTACATGGCCAGTGGAGCCATGTCAATACGCCTTTAGCTTTTTCACTTTTACTCTATAGACAGAGATAGTTATAGGTCAGTAGGTGACTGCCTTCTTGCATTTACCTTCATTATTGTTAAGTAAATATTTCCACCAAAGCTACTGTATGAAATAGACGGGGTTGAAAAAGATTTAAATATAATGTTAACAAGCATTTTTAACATTTTGTATTTTCACTACACAGTTGGCAAGTGACAACAGAATAAGTAGAAACATTCAGATTATATGGAAAAGAGAAAGAAAGGCATGCTGAGCCTTGTTATACAGTAAAATGCCTTTGGTGTTTAATGGCTGACACCCACATACTTTGGACAAACCCTTCATCAGGATGAGACTTTCAATTACAAAGAGTTCCTTTGTTCATTAAGTAGCACTAAATAAAGTATAAACAGTATAAAACAGAGATACACTGCTTTTTCTGTCTCTTTATTCAGTTTGCATGACTAAATGTAAGTACTCTGTATATATTTCATGTTATCAAATGTTAAATAGTACTGATATTCTAGCCTTTAGTTGGTTTGGTGTAGTCTTATACAGTGCAATTTTGCCACATAGTGAATAAAAAATAGCAAGTTATTTGCCACTGCACATGAATCTCATGCTCAGTGTTTTCTGCCATAGTGACAATGTGTTTTCACCCTCATCTTCATCTAATCCAAGTGTATCTGTTCATTTACGTTCTTGACATCTGACCACACTTGGATGAGCACAAAAACAAATTCTTTTCCTGCAAACTGTTCCATTTAGAGTGTGACAGAAAATCTAACAGCATGTTGAGCTGAAAACATGATTTTATGTGCACAGTGACGTCAGAGAGTGAACACAGGTCATCGCATTCCAGTTCTCAAACCCGTATCCCAGTTCGGCTAAGCCAAACCACTGCTGCTGCCACTGAGCTTCCATTTTACTGGGGTGCTTATAAATGTCAGAGAGAAAGAGAGAACTAAAATATTTTTAAATTTTAAACACCCACAGAATTATATATTTAACTTAATGTGGCTGCCAGTGGGTAAAACATGCACATTTATGTAAACGTGCACATTTACTAGAGATAACTCATCATGTTCTGACTTTATTTCCCCAATATGCAGTTGGAGTCAGGAGCGGTCTACTATGAGCACCAGCTACCTGAGGAGCCTTTCTGGGTGGTGAGAGACTCTATAGAGCTCACTCTGTCATCACAACCAGCCCCAGATGTCCATCATATCCTGCCCATCACCATCTCTTACTACGCCACTCACAGCAACATCTCCACACAGCTGTGGAAGAACAAAGGTATTTGATGGCTTTGCTACGTGAGCATCTAATTAAATGACCACTCCATTACAAATTTATCTGAAAATTTTGATTACTGATTACACATTTGCACAGATGTTGAGATGCTGAAATAAGTGCCTAAGCCTGTAAACCCCCTTATTAGAGGGCTCCGACTAAAGTAACAGCACTACAGTTGCAATGTGTTGTTTTCACCAGCTGCAGCTGTATCATTCATACATCACTGAAATATTTTGATTGCATCATACTCAAAAGATACAGTACAATTTGTGCGTATCACTATATAATGGAATAGTTTTATGCCTCTTCATATGTATTTTGGCTTCTTCATCTCAGAATATATAAACATTTAAAGGGTGTAGAGGGTGTAGAGTGCAGCACAGATTCACTGGTTCAAGTGCTGTAATCTTGTCCACATTGATTTTAATTTAATATGTTTGCTTTTAATGAAAATGCCAAGTTTGAGATGTTCTGAAGATATTTTATTTTAAAAATTAGCACTACTACTAAAAAACAGCCCTGACTGAAATATAAATTTGTTTACAGATTTAAGAAAATACCTTCACTCACCTTGTAGTCACAACTGAATAAAAATTAGTGTCTATTTATAATTTATCTGCCATTATGTTGAAAAACTATAGCTTAAAAACTTTTGCTTTTCATAGCGTTTTATAATAACTTTCATATTATGTACTTTTATTCTTCTTCGCCTGATCATCCGAAGCTGGATATAAGGTATCTTTGAATACTGAATTTGATGACATTTAAAAACTCTCTTTTTGTTGTTTCCTCTCAGGTTTGGAAATTGTGCAGGGCCAGAGGAAAACCATTGATGATTCAATTCTTGATGCCTCAAACCTTCTGGCTAGCCTACCTGAGTCTGAGCAAGGTGACACGGATGTGATTTTTGAGATTAAGCGTTTCCCTAAGTATGGTCGTATCACCTTGGGTGGTGAGGACCTGCCTCGTAATGCCCCAACCTTCACGCAGAAAGATGTAACTCAAGGAAAGCTGGAGTATCTCCATGATGACTCAGGGGCCTCATTTGACAGCTTCTCTTTCAGGGCCCGACTGAAGTCTGGTAGTCATCGGGCAGAGTATGTGTTCCTAGAAGAGATCTTTAATATCTCAATCAAACGACGAGGCTCTGACCCCCCCGAGCTAGTCACTACAGACATGCTCTTGGAGGTTCTTCAAGGCTCAATGACCATCTTGACCCAGAAGCATCTTAACACTCAAGACGAGGACAGTCCACCAGATGAGGTCAACTTCAAAGTGACCAAAGCCCCTAGCAACGGTCGACTGGTTGACTCACACACAATGGACCCCATCTCTGAGTTCACACAAGAGATGGTCAATCTTGGGCAGGTAGGTTTCTACAGCGATGGCAGCCTTGCAGGCAGCTTTGTGGAATTCATTGTGTCAGACGGAGAACACCAAACAGAGCCACACACACTCCACATCGGTGTATTAGCGCGCACCCTGTTTCTCGACAAAGCTCCAGAGATCAAGGTGAAACAAGGAGATGATGAGACCCTTGTGACTGAAGAGATGCTGAGGGTGACTACTGGGGGCCCTGTTGAGGAGGACATCCTTTACAAGATCACAAGTGCTCCTAAGTATGCAGCTGTCATGGTAGATCGGCAGGTTACATCAGCTTTCACCCAGAAACAGATCAATGAAGGCAGAGTGAGTGTCCGCTTTGTGAAGTCCACTTCACCTCGGGATAGTGTTGCATTTGTAGCCCGCAGTCGGGCTGCTAATGTCTCCTCTGTTCTTAACATCACAGTCCAGCCTCTGGCTAACATCGCTAAGGATCCTCTCTTACCCCAAGGTGCTCTTGTTCAACTGGACAAGAAACTTCTGGATGCATCTCCCCTGGCAAACAAGACCAGAAGCTCCCCTACTTTCACTGTCATCCAACAGCCACGAGGGGCTCGTTTTGTGATACATAGAGGTCGTGGTGCAGGTCAGCCAGTGGACACATTCAACTCTAAGGATTTAGATGAGGGTCGTATAGCTTTGGAAATCCTAAATAAGTCCTCTGGATCGCGAGGCGGTGTCACTCAGGATGAGGCCCGTTTCCTTCTCAAAGCCCATTCAGTGCCTCCTGCAGAATGTGTGCTTTCCTTCCAGACTGGCCCTTACAATGCCTCTGGTGTCTACCCTGCCACTCTGCTTAGGGTTCCCTCAGAAGGGCCATCAAAGGACAGGAATGACCTTCCTCGTGCCACTCCAGCTAGTCCCCACGGGAGGGGTGACATGGACCGGCCCCATGGAGATGCCACCACTACAGCATCGTCCGGTTCTAGCTCCAACGAGAAACCACATGTATCCCAACGCAACAACTTCTGGTCTATTTTCATCCCTATCCTGGTAATCCTCATCCTCTTGCTGCTGGCAGCCATCTTGGCATACTACCTGATCCGCAAGAACAAGACAGGCAAGCATGACGTCCAGACAGCAGCCTCCAAGCCCAAAAACGGAGAGGTAGCCAGCACAGAAACCTTTCGCAAAACTGACCCAGCGAATAACATCCCCATGTCCAACATGGACTCCAAAGACACAGACCCAGAGTTGTTGCAGCACTGTCGAACAACAAACCCAGCCTTGAAAAAGAACCAGTACTGGGTCTGAGACGCAGTGCTGGTTCTGATATACAGTAGGACACAAAGAGAGGTGGATCCTCAATTGTTTGGAAACTTTCTCAAATCATTCCTGTCAGTATTCCAGAACTCTTGCCACAGTAGCTCAAATGAAAATATTTTTTGACACCATTGGTTATTATTACTTACTATCTCAACATAACTGTGGACAAATTCTCAGGCAATGAAACACTGAATACTTATTGGCAAAGAAAGAGGCAGTTTCTTCATTTAGGAGGCACATGCCATGTCTATTTATTTTAGTTGAATCATTCCTTGAGCACAAATAAAGACATAAACATGACATATGTTTGCAAAAAAGTATGTAGGATGTGCTCTGTCATTGTATTCCATGTGATATCATAGGCCAATATTATTAACTTGAGTGGCTAGGTAACGTAAACCCTTGGTAATAGTTTGATTTTAATTTTTGGTTCCTCTGGAAAGTGTGTGCATACATCATGACGTAAATATATGCTGTAGTTTTGACAAGATGGCAAAGTGCCTCTCATTGTTTTTACTCTTTTTCAGTGTTTTAAAGATACAGTTGTATGCTGTTTCTCAGGGCTAAATTCAGTTTAATGGAATAGTTTGACAACTTGGGAAATGTGCTTATTCACCTTCTTGCCATTGTGGAAATGACAATATTGAAAGCATTCTTACATGTGTCTTAAATATAAAGCTTGGGTCTAGCCAGAGGTATCACTTGTCTCATCTATAACTCGACAAGGAAGTGAATAAGCTTATTTCACAACATGTTGACCTATTAATTTGATGTCATCACACAATAATGTTTCAGTATTATCATATTAAGTTTTGTGAAAAGAAGATTGCTATATGCTAAAAAATACTTGTGAAAATGAAACACATGCACACGTCTGGTTGAATTTAGCTCAGCGTCATGTCATCATCTATCATGTATGGTACTATTTCTGCATGCTTCAAAACGTCTTGTAAATATTCACTGGACTGGCACAGCACTGACCACAAAACTACACAGTACACAGTTAGTGGACCACAAGCAGGACGTTATTCCGGTAGTATTAGCCTTTAACACGTCCACATTGGTTACAATTAGGAGTGAGATCATCTCAAACTGGGATCATTGTAGTTTCCAAGTCTGCAATTAAAAATTCATAAAAGCTGGTTGATTGCTGGTGTGGCGATGATGAATGAAAAGGCCCCGTTTGTAAGACTATGTTGATTTTCAATGAAGACTCTGAGAGAGTCTTCATAGCTGTTTCTGATTTTCTTCATTTCATATGTAAGCTGAATATAAAAATTGTCACATACTGAAATTATGAGATTTGTTTGTCTCTTCAAATTTGTTTTGTGTGTTGAAACTAAGAAGAGTGTTACTGTAAATGAGTCTCTGGAGATGTATTTTTTTTGTCATTCATTCATTGTTGAATGCTTAATTAAGTACTTAATCAAAGTAGAAAGTGTACAATGAGAAAATCAGACAACGTTTTGGATCCACTAAAGAAATTTTGCTGAAAACTTTTTGCTGTACATTTCCTTTCTCATATTGTGTACCGATGAAACCTTATTCTTTGTTTGTCATGTACTGAATACAGCAATTTCTTTGCATATCCGTTGTCTTTGAATCTTATATTTTTGTAGTGTTTTAAAAGAAATGTAGATAGAGACTTTACAGACAGCACAGAGCTCAGGAAGTGATGTGTTTCAGGAGACTGTGTATTTCCAGTTACATTATCTCTATTAGATAGCTGAAATAAAAACACATTCAGGATATCACATCCCAGTGTGTGTAAATACTCTGTTTTTGAGTCAGATCTTTGGGCTTAATTACAGTTTCTCAAAATATAGATGTATATATGTGTTTGTGTGTGTTTGTGCAGGTGCCCGTCTCACTCCTCTGTTTTCTGTTTACTGAAGGTTAAGTTCATTACAGAGTTTCATCAGCACCCCTGTTTTTCATTATTTATTATGTCTGTTACTCCCCATACATCAATTATAATACAATTGGATTGATGTGCTCTATCAGAGATTATAGTGTTATCTGCAAGCTGCAGGTGCCTTTGAAAATAATTGTAATACAAAACTGTTTAAATTCTGGAATAGAAATTTCTATTAACGCTGCAGTGTGGCTCTGGGCTTGTTCTCAGCACTAATGGAAATAAAATGATCATGCAACAAAAGCTGTGTTCATCAGTTTTCTCTGTGATTGTTGCTGAAGTTGTCTATTTTCAAGACGATTACTCTAGCTTTGACCTCTCTCCACTGACCTCTGTCAGGGGAGTTCTGTTAAAAACATTCCTTCTTACCTATCAGATGCTACAGTGTGAAGCCTCTCAGTGTAATTCTGAATGTACTTACTTAATTTTAGCCCTAACATTGTCTCAACATAAGGGTCCTGTCCATTATTATTGTTATTATTATTATCATTATTGAAAGTGCATATAGGTATGGAAAAAGAGAAGAAAATAAAGAACAAAGGCAGTTAGGTTTATTAAAGGGATTGAGTCTCCTAACAAGATGCACAGCACTTATTCTGTTTTAATTATTTCTAATCATAAAAAGCCATGTGTCTTTCCCAGGGAAAAGTCTTTTTGTCAACTTATCATCTTTTTAAAGACGATATATGTGCTTTTGACCACCAGGTGGAGTGTGATGCCAACAGGCTCTTGCAGCCATTCTTCAGCATTTAACAAGGCCTTCTCTCCATCCATCATTATTTCCAGTGAATGGCCTTTGCCTTCAGTGTTTTATCAGCTTTTTAAAACATTTTCCTGTTCTCCTGACTTCTCCCGGTGTCACTGGCCTGCTGTTGGACTGCTTCTGCTTTGCTCTGAGCACTCACCCTGCAGGTTTCATAAGAGGCTTGGCACAGCTGTTCCTCCACATGTGTCTGCTATGTCATGGCCTCTGAGCAGTCTCTGTGCTGTGGAGGTCAAGTCTCAAGGTGGATTACAACAAGGATAAACTCAATGTGAGAACCATGAACCATGAAAGAAAGAAAATTAGTCTGATATCACTCAGTTTTAGCATCAGTGTCAGTTTTTCAGTGTTCAACAGTGGTGAAACAAACCAGCTAAGAACAAATACTGCCTCGGGTACTCTAAACATGCAATTTTATTGACTTCAACAGTAATAAAAAATATGCAGAGGAGGAGTAAAAGTGGGAAACATCTGCAGGAAAGCTACTGGCTAATTTGAAAGCATGGTCTGAAGAGAACATCAGCAATTTATTTTTTTGTAGAAAAGTGGAGTTAAAGTGTAAAAAAATCTAGAATAGAAGGAGTGTTTGTGGTGTTGTAAATCTCAACCCTGCTACAAATAATGCAAACCATGTAGAAACAGAGTATATGTGTGGGAGGAAGAAATAAGTTTTCCTCCTAATATTGACTGGACACTTTCGACTCTAACATATGTGCCTACGTATCAGAGTTGGATGTTGTTTTGTAACGACAGATTTATTGGTAGATCCCAGTTTCCTGCCTCAGATTCCACATTTGGAAGTGTGTTTCTTACTGCAGGACTATATATACTATATATATATGTGTGTCTGGTCGGAGCCGCTGAGCTGTTGATTGTCATCCAGCATTAGTTTGGAGCAAAACTCCTCCTTTTTCCCCAAAAGACCAGCAGGAATGAAAACACTCAAGGCAAGGAGGAGGAACCATTCTTCAGATTCCATGAAGATAAATACTTGAACTTTTTCACTGAAAACTAAGGACTAGACAAAGTGTCACATAAGATCTTTTGTACTTCACTTAAGTCAAATTTCAAGGGACAAACACACCCTTACCCAGATGTTGGCTTTCAGTTCAAGGAGTGCCAGAATTACATAAGATGGTATAATATACTTGTTTGTCAACCCAGTTGATGAAAAATTGTGAGATTAACTCCTCCTCATCGGTTTAAAAACATCACCAGTAACAACAAAAACCCCTGTAACTCGTGTAACTTTGCAAGAAAAGCATCAAGCAATTAACTAATTATTTCCAGCCTCTTTAAGTTTCAGAACATTAGTTTGCTTATCAATCTTCAATAAAGGTCTGAGCTGGGTTATGTTGACACTGGCTTCAACACACAGGCTCTGAGTCAGCTTCAGTGTTTACTCTGCTATATTATCTACAGAGCCCATCAGCTCTCGACATGCAGTTTGTGGCATGCAACAGGGAAAACTTCCAAACTTTGGTGCGTTTCCATGCATGCTGTTCCCTTCTTCTCCTTGACATTGCTCATATTGGTGCAAATAAAGTCATGACCTGAAAATAAAACAGTGGTGCTGTTTGTTCTCATTTTGGAAACATAGCTGGTGCTAGTGTGGAGTTGCTACACTTCTCAGGGATTATTTGTCAGTCAAGCAGTATATGTGTGTGTATTGAGGTGACATATTATTTAGCTCGTGGTTCTCAAACTTTTTACACTGGGTACCACCTCAAAAAATATTTGGCTCTCCACTGGGCAACACCCGACTCGTTACTCTTTTTTTTTTTACCATTTATTCTACACATTCGTTTCACCAATCAGACGTAGCAACAATGATCACATGACACAACAATGATCACATGGAGATGTAAAGTGTATAAAAGTCTGACGGTAAGACGTTGTCCAGTGAGTGGAACCAGCTAGAGGGAACCTACTACCATAGTTTGAGAACCACTGATTTAGCTTTTAACTTGATTCATTTCTTAAGAGGTGTTCTTGCAAATGCAAAATACAGTCAGTCAAAGTCAACTTTATGCATCAGTAACAGTAAAACAAGACTGTGATTATTTTTTTTTTACTTGGATTAATGTGCTGAACACAACCTAGTTGGGAAATACACTGCACCAAACTAAAAACACTCTTTTGACCAGGTTAGAAATTATATATTGTACAGGCTTTAAAAAATATCATCTGAGATACATGTTGATTGTGTGTAACACTCTGTCTGATGTGCTCACATGCAGCTGTCAGAGAAGGTTCAAAGTGGGTCCCACGCGCCACATGTTGAGGTCAGGAGAGCTGTGTAATCTTCTGGGAAAAAAAGTTGAATGCAGATTATGCAAAGTGGAGCTTTCTTTTCACGGCAGCACCACCGCGATGCGTGAGCATCAGACACGCAAGCATCCTGGAGCTGTGATGCCGCCGTCTCTTGTGAGGTACGTTTTAGCAAGTAAAGTTAGTGTCACGTGAACATCAGAACAGGATGTGCAACAACAGGTCGCAGGCTTCAAAATAAGGCTCGTTCGGGATGAACTGCGCCTCGCCTGGAAAAGAGACGAGAGCAGGCGGCCGCAGCAGGGGGAGTGGCTGAAAGTCCGCTATGA
>JAUMHL010000027.1:20672538-20717837 GCA_032362345.1 Sandelia bainsii
CCCCCGCCCCGCCCCCCCCCCCCCCCCCCCCCCCCCCCCCCCCCCCCCCCCCCCCCCCCCCCACATAATCCTAAAACTCACCACAAAGAAAGCTTTAAGTGTTCTTCCTTGCAGCTACATTGGCTTTCAGATTTCACATAAGACTACTCCATTACAATTATATAATATTCAGGCTTTTCTGTGAAAAACTAACGAAATAAAAAGCAATCCTTCTCTCCCACTATGAGCCTTCTGCTCCTTTTCCCAGTTAACAAATGCTCTGTGATACATGGCCAGTGTTCTGGAAAGTCACCAGATTTGTTTATCTTGCCCAACCAGACTGGCTACCGCATGTTTTATGGCAACTATTTCACATGTGACAGCTTCATGCGTCTGTGCTGGGTAGATATTAGTGCTCTACAGGGGATTAAAAAGGGGCGGGAGGCGAGAAGAAGGGGGAGGCGAAAAGAGAAGGGAAAGGAAGCACAAATAAAACAAAGCTAGCATCATTTTTGCACTGTTCAACAATAAATTTAAGACACTTGCACAAAATGAGACCATGAGTAGTAGCTGTGACAGTATTTGATCTAGGGTTAAACAAAGATTTTATAACGCTACTACCTATAGCAAGCAAAAGAAAAGATTTATTTTTAATAAGTCTCTCGGTATGTGTGAGGCAGAGAGAAAAAAGAACGAGAATCGTTGAGATTAACTATAACCACAACCCTCTGGGTGAATGAACTCAGGCATCTGCTAAATTCCCCATTCCTACAGCCCTGCCTGGGCCTGAGGTCACTGCGGGATGAGTTCAGGAATTGCAGCACTTCTTCTCTAACTCAACATCTAGCTTCTGTCCACTTGATGCACACATTAAACTTGAGAACGGAAGTCAATCTTTATGATACTTGTATCTGTTTACAGCGTGTGTGGCTTCTGTGCTTGTATTTATGAATTGGCTTTGGTAATATTTCACAGTTCCTTATGGATCGGTCTGTTTTTATGCAAAGCCAGCACTATTTTTCTTAACGTACTGCAGATTATTTTATGGTCCAAACATTACTATGGTTCACAGCAGTGTCTAATTTTAACTCATTGTCATCTGGGACCATTGTTTCTATGGTTACATGTAATTAAATCATTGTTCCTGTTTAATCCTATGGCGGAGACATCCTCAAACTGGAGTGGAGCCTCTTCAGTTGAAGCTAGTTTATATACATCTGCTGCCCTCTACAATTTATCAACATAACATAACACAGGCTAATAAATTGACTACTAGTCTCAGCTGTTTGACAAGATACTTCACTGTAATATGTTTCTTTTGACATATATGAAACATCTTCAGTCATCAGAGTAGCAAGGCTGAACAAACTATAAATATGTCAATAAGGCTCTTAATTTATTACAGCCCATGGTTGTGCTGTGCTGTGCACAGTTTGTTTTTCTTAGAAGGTGATTAGACTTTTTTGACTCATCTGGCAATAATGATTATATTCACAAAGCGAAGACATTAGTTAAACGTTGTTTGGGGTGAAGTTGAATAACCCAGTCTTTATGAAACAAGATATGCTCCTTCAAAGGTTAAGATTAAGTGTGATCGCCAGTTATGAAAGGTATTGCTTAATGCTTCATGATTCACTCAAGGTGATTGAGTTTGTGGGTGTGAGAGGGAAACAGTGCTGGGCTAATATGTGAAAGCAAAGCCACTAGTATGTAATGACTTCACTGCCGCAGTGCAAACCACAAAACACCCTCATTTTCCTTCAAGACTTGGAACTGGGCTAAATTTTTCTCTTTAAAAGTAAATAGGAAAAATATTTGGCAGGTTGTGGCGTGACGTCTTCAAATCCAATATAATGTTTTGTGGTTTGGTGAACCAACTGACTGAAAAAAATAACGCACAATATCCTGCATGTATAGTCATATTATATTCATGGAATTCAAATTTCTATAATTCAGTTGACTCATTGGCATACTGTGAGCTGGGAATTTCTTTCAAAGACCAAGCACAGGACGAAATAACATGACTGAGCAAGATTAGTGAATGATGTTCACATTGTTTAGAAAAGTAAACAGCAACACTGGGGACAAATGAAGCTTGTTGCCACTAAACACCGACTGTAAAGGGCTCTGACGTCAGTGTCAAGCACAATGAACTGTGATGAAATATTTGTTCTCTGTTGACTTCCCAAAAATGTGAATGAAAACAGCAAAGAAAAAAAAAAAAAAAAAAAGGCTTCTTAAATTACCACATCACACATCAACATAGCCGTCATCTGAAAATCCCTCCTTGTTTGTGGAGAAGTTTATACTTTTACTAGTTTGAAAAGTCAAATAAAAGTAGATGGAGAAACATAGCAAATAAACAACAAGTGTTTCCCACATTATGGTTCTGTTAAGTCAAAATGGCAGGAATATTGCATGTCAAAGTTCACGTCAAACTCAAACTTGTTGCAAAATTGTGCCAGGAGGGATTAAATCCTCTAATTGTTACGGTCCCATTTGAATGATTTCCAATGGGACTGACTTTTAAGTGCTTGTATGACCAGGCATTTAGAGGAGAAGATAGGTCAAGTTCAATACTGACATTTAAGCTTAATGGAGGAAAAGAGCTGAGGAAAAATGCTTTAAAAGAGAAGACTTGAGAAGAAAAAAATAAGAAAAACACACATTCGAGCATGACGGGTCAAAAGGACTCATACGTGCCAGTGTTTAAAGTGGGCTATAAAAGCCTCAGGGATACACAAACATGAAAAAAACACTGCTGAGTAAGTTAACACAGTGTTTACAGCAGGCAGTCAGATACACAGATAATAACAGAGCTCAAGTTTGTGTCCTGAGCTGGAATGTCCACACATCCCATCTCAAGTGTCCTTTGTCCATCTATCTTCATTTTTTACTCTTGTAAAATGTTCAGAATCAACCCCATAAGCCCGCACGGAGAGTTACTTCCCCTTCCTGTGCACGCTCCGTCCTCCTTTGTGCTCATCCACAACTTTCTGGGCCATGGCTGCAACTGTAACTCACAGATTTAAAACATGACATGACATGACATATGACATGTTGCGATCATGGTTTGTTTATTAAGGAAGATATGCTCAGCACTGATCTTGAAGGGACGTATAATTCATAATCACTCCTAACACCCGTGTGTTTATGTTACAGTGTTCCTCTGCAAAATTTATTTTATCCCTTTTCAGCTCTGTTTATGACATTGTATGAAGAACGAGTGTTGCCATGGTTAAATCAAAAGTAGAACTGGATAAGGATAACAAAGTATTTGGGATTTCCAGGTGACACGTGCAACAAGCCAGCTTCACAAAAGCGCAGATATTAAAAGGACAGTTATATCATCACATGCCAAATAAAATAAATGACCAGCATCAACATTAACTGACATCATAATTCCACTGTATAGCTTTGTATTATTACTTTAAGCTTTGTAAGACAAGGGTATTGATGTACTGAAATTGCTCCAGATCTTAAGGCTTTCTGTTCTGTTCTGTTTCTGACTGACATTAAACTAATTTACAACAGTTGTTTTGTTGTGGAACAGATGTATTATTTCCCCTGTGAGTTTGCCATAATACATTTCTGTAATGAGAAGTGTTGCAATGCATAAAGAGAGAGGCAGCCCGAATTACAAAAGAAAGAAAAACATCTTTCTGGTCAAAATTTTAGTTGTCCTTTTTTAAGAGTAGAAATTAATGCTTGCAGTGTGGTTGTCCAACCTCGACTGACACATGGTACCAAATCAAATACTCATTCAAATGTCTTAACTTTTACAGTGGCTTAGTAATGTTCCCACAACAATGTGACATAAGAAAAGACCAGAGAAAGTACTGCTCTCCTCTAAATGTCATCATCACCATGCCAACCACAAGCATCATGCTGTTACCATGACACCCGCAGGCTCGCAGACAGTTAAAGCTTACTTTCAGTCAGGTGGAGACAGAAACAAAGGGGATGAAGTTTCAGTCTGAGGCTAGTTTAACTGTACTTTAACTGCACTGGAGGTCAAAATGTTATTAGCTCAATGAACAGAGCCGGAACAATTTAACTGGTGAACCCGATGCCAAAGAATGAACTGATCAAAACATGAACAAATACAGATGGCAATTACTTGTTTTTTCCATTCTTTCATGACAAAGCAAGCACTTTGAGAGTCAAGCTAATAAGCCATCCAGACACTGATTTTCTAAACCGCTTTTACTGTTAAGGGTTTTACCACAAGAGGTTGATATAAGAGATGGTTATACCCATGACAGGTTGGCAGTGTATTGCAGGGCTGACACATGCGTACAGGCAGATAAAGACACTGGCACATACAAGCATAAAAGGCTTACAATTAACTTTTGTCTTTAGACTCTGGGAATCAAAAATATACATATTTTAAACAGCGCTTCAACATGTGAACATGAAGAGCCAAAGACCAAACTGATGGCCCTGCGATTAGTTGACAACCCACAATAGCTGTCCTGTATAAAAGTATCTCAGGGTTTTGTTCAGGCAAATTGATGCAGCGTCAGCAATAATGCAAGAATTGTTCTTGACTTTTATGGTGAAGAGGCAAAGAAGGCAAAGCTTTCCATTTACCAGTCAATCGATGTTCC
This sequence comes from Sandelia bainsii, assembly GCA_032362345.1. NCBI lineage: Eukaryota > Metazoa > Chordata > Actinopteri > Anabantiformes > Anabantidae > Sandelia > Sandelia bainsii. The sequence goes on from JAUMHL010000027.1 coordinate 20,677,128, forward strand.
AACCCTCACCTGTGATCATGAGCTTTGGGCAATGAATGAAACAATGAGAACATGAAAACAAACAGCTTAAGTGACCTTCGCCCATAAGGTCAACTCAACTTTAGACATAGAGTCAGGGGTTCAGACAGCTCAGAGTAGAGCTGCAGAGTTAGCTGAGGTTGTTTGAGCATCTGTGGAGAATACTAGACACATCTAACTGATAGGACACCCCTGGGTAGACCCACAATATGCTGGAAAGACTGTATACAGACATGTCTGGACTGCTTTGTTAATCTGCTGCAAGGTTAATGAGTTTAATATATTGAATTATGAGCCAAATTCCTTTACAGATCTAAAGTCATTGTATTGACAGTCATTTTATTCCCTGTCTAAACAATTACAAGGTCAAACTTTTTTGTGTACCAAAGTAATATGACAGGTTTGTGGCCTTACTTATGCTTCACTGAACACAATTCTTTTGTCAGCCTGAACACAGTCAGCTGGTGTTGAATGACACTGCGTTACAATCTAAAAGGTAAAAGACAAAAAGAGGTTTCGTCCAATTCCAGTTGTACTCATGAGTGGGACAGAACATTAAAAAAAAACACAAAGAATAGCAATGGCATTAGGCTATTTTAGTCTAATGCTGAAAAATCTGTGGTTCTTTTAGAGGAGGGAGGTGGCGTAGCTTTAAAAAACAAGTTCTTGGAGACATCTGTAATCTTCTTCAGTGTGAAACAGCAGTTCACTGGGCCAACACAGACAGGAATGCAGAAGCATGTGGGATAGACAGCATGTGTGAAGACGAGGGCCTAGCCTTTGTCAAGATTTATGAGTAAGCAAACAGGAGAGACAAAACATTTGAGTTCCACAGTCACCAAAGAGGACTGCAGCCGACAAAATAGCATGCAATCAATATTTTAAAGACTGCTATGTGTGGGCCACTGCACGCTCCCGAAACCCAAGCCTGGTACCTGCTGACAATGCAGTATTTTCTTGTGTGTTGTAACCAGTGTATGGAATGTTAACCAGTAACATGCTTGTTAGATCATATAAACAGCATGTGTTCCCGGCCAGCTCTTAGAAAAATTAATTCACCACTGAACAGAGACATGCATGTGCGTGTAGGGACCATCTCAAACCTGAGTTAGACCCTCTGTTACCAGGGCAAAGAAAGCGGGAATTTGACAGATACACTTCCTCAGAACTGGCAACAAAATGTATTCTTCATTCAAACTGATAGATCCTGCATGTGGTTTAGTATTGTGTTGCCATATGGAGGACAACTAACCTTTTGTCCAGATTAAAAATCTGGCTTGTGTACTGAAGGCGTCCCGGGAGAGCTAGCTCATTCTCAAACTGAATAATGCTGGTGTGGATCACAGAAGGTTTTAATGCGCAATCAGCAACAGCTGAAGGGAGGAAACAACCAGTGGTGCACTTTTTCTATACTTAAAAAGATGAGTCAAGAGAAAAGGACAACAGCTGAAGTCTGTTGCATTTTAACAAGAACGACAAAAACGGTCTCTGTTGCCTCACTTGCCTCAACATGTCACTCTCTGGACACAGGTGAGGCAGATCCAGAAGGCACGGAGAGCTGACGCCTCAGATTTCGTCTTACACAACTCAAGTGATCAGATCTGACTAATGCTCCCGCCATCGAGCACGTTGGTTTCACTCTATTGTTTAGCCTTTCTAGATTATTAAGCACTTCAAAAGGTGGTTTTATTTTAGAGTAGTGCCTCAGTTGTCACCAAGCACAGTCACTGTACTGCCAATTTATCAATCAATCAGATTTATTTATATAGCACTTTAAAAACAACATCCTGTTGACCAAAGTACTTCACATGGACATAATAAAAGAAACAAGCAAAAACACACTGAGCAGTCGAGAGTTAGTAAGAGTAAAATTAGGACTGATCACAAGGAGATGTTAAATTAAAATAAATAAAAACAGAGAAAACAGTAAAATATGGGGGCAATTAAGAATCAAGCTCTACTGAGCATTAAAAGCCACAGAATAAAAATAGGTTTTAAGCCGTGATTTAAAAGCAGTCAAGTCCAGGGCCGTTCTAACGTTCAGGGGCAAATTGTTTCAGAGTTTTGGGGCAGACACAGCGAAGGCACGATCACTCAAGCATTTGTATTTGGCCCAAGGGACAGCTAACAACAACTGGGCTGACGATCTAAGTGATCTAGTTGGTTTGTGCAGCTGCAACAATTCACTGAGGTAAGATGGAGCCAGACCATTTAAGGCTTTAAAAACAAAAATCATCAACTGAAAATCAATTCAGAAGCGAACTGGAAGCCAGTGGAGAGAGGCCAGGACTGGGGTTATACGTTCAAATTTCCTTATATTTGTTAGGAGACGAGCAGCAGCATTTTGGACCATCTGGAGGAGCAAAAGAGAAGACTGATTAACACCTGAGTACAGAGCGTTACAATAGTCAAGACTTGAACTGATAAAAGCGTGAACTGCTGTTTCAAATGCGTTAAAAGAAAGAAATGACTTGACTTTGCCAAGCAACCTCAACTGGCAGGTTGAGGTCCAGAGAAAACATATTTAATATTTACAACTAGACTGATACCAGACCAGTATTGCTCAGCTTATGATTGCTTACAATAATTTAAAATAACCACTATTCATTCAACAGCGGACAACATAGTAAATTTCAGAGACCAAGATTACAAACTACTGCCTCCTACACAAAAGCCTCCCAGGGCCTTTATTCTATAATAATCCAGCATAATTAACCCTTCAGATCAAGACTTTCAATTGTATTCAAATGAGATACAGGTCTAACTTTGACATGAATTTTGGCAGAGATTCAAAGGCTGCAACGCACTTTTAGGAGTCCAAGCCTCTGGACCAGACTAGATTTACATTCTCTCTTATTGAAACCAGGGCAATGGACCAGACAAGAAATTGTGATATGGATGTTTTTATGGGGAAACAGAGGGGGAAAAGATTGAAAGAAGAAGGCACATGTGAAGAGGATAAAGAAAGAGGTGAAGCTTTTGTGATAAACTGATCTGCAGGCTGAGCCACAGCTGAGATCAGAAGACAAGGTCTGTTGAATAAAAGTCAAAACAAGACGAAAAAATGGAAGAAAAAGACATCCAGAGCACACCCTGACATTTTTCTGACATTACCCAAAACCTTCTCCTCCCTACACACATTTTATTAAGGACACATGCAGTCGCTGTCCACCATCACATTCAACATTCCTGCAGTTTACATGCTCACCACAACACACAGTCGAAACAGCTTCAGAGGAGAGGAAAGTCAGGCAGGAAAGAAGCAATGTGAAGATGAAGTGCAGGAGGAGGAGCACACTGGAAAAGGTCAAGCTCAGTTGTGTGTGTTCTGAGTGTTGCCACAGCTGTATCTGGTTCCGAAGAACACAAGTCACATCGAGGCGAGTTATCTGGATCGGCAGGGAAGGCTCCGCAGAGTGAAAAGACCTCTGCCTGAACAAAAACAGTGCTGCACAACTTCGGCATGCATAGCATAAAAAATAAATAGTTTGGCACATACTTGATTTTTGTATGATTTTAAATACAATATAAATACAAACAGGACCAGGCTGTTTCCTCCTGTGTTTATGCTAAGCTAACCATCTCCTACTGCTCCCGATTCATATTAATCATTCAGGCATTTAAGTGTTATTGATCTTCTCATCTAGGTTTCAGCAAGAAAGTGAAGGCATTACCTAAAATGTTTAACTATTCCTTTAATTAAACAAGAAACACTTTGCTGTTTAATGTCAAATAAATAGTTTTACTTTCTCCAAATAAGACAGTCAACATTTTGCAAATATGTACTACTCAAATCAAGAGAAACATAGTTTCAACAAGGAACTGAATGCCAATGATCAATAGTTACTTCAATTGTTAGAAGTATGTGCATTTCACTTCCCTATTTTTAAATATCTCAGAAATCAAAATGCCAAAACATGATTACAAAAACAGTTATTTTTATTATTACATAACTATGCTTCCTCTCTTTTCTTTTCTTCCCCCTAAAGTGAACCTATGTAACCAGGTAAAGAGGGTACAGTGGTAAATGATTACACACACAGTACATGTAAAGACAGAAATTGACTCATTGACTGACTTGATGTCAGTGTCAACTAAGAACTTTCTACCTACCTTGTGTTTTTAACATCAGCTAAGTGTTAAGTGTGATTGTTGAACTTCACACTGTGGTATTTGTTCCTCAAAAGGTTAACTGCCGTTTTAAAGAATTAGTTAACAAGATAATAATCTCAAAAAAAGGTTTTTCAATGGCAACTTTTTCAAAAAGCCCTCTGGAATGGAAGGGCGAAACGTAGTCAAGGAACTAAAACAAGTCCAGTTGCCATTGAAAAACCTTTTTTTGAGATAACCATCACCTGGATGACTGAGAATCTTCACAAGATAATAATCCTTTCTAATTAAACCTAATAGCATGAAGCCAAGCAGCGTGTCCAGGTTTACAGCCATCCACCTCAGTCACCCCAATATAATGAAGTTCCTGTGTGATGCTTTTAGCATTTCAAAAAATAATTTTCAAAGACATCTATCTGAAAACCTTCTGCAAGGCCAGACATCACTTGGACTGAATAGTAGTAGTCATATTTTGTGATTAGGGTGGACTAGCCCTTTAATATCATTCGGCTTCGGGTTTTCTTCGTCTCATTTGTTCCAATATACGGGTGGAGTAACTGAATGTAAATAGCTGAATCGTATCACAAATGACCTCTGTAATAATGTGCAGCAGCTGTTTGATGGAGATAATAAAATGTTCCAGCAGCATTATTCCTGGTTGGTAGCAGCCTTTTCATTCCTGCTGAACTAACATCAATCAACTGATAGAGTTAGTTGTTTAACAGCTGATACACAGCGCTGATATGCCAGTGCTCTGACTAAAAAGGTTAACAGGAGACAATGCTTGAGTTACAGACCTGAGCAGAGCTAATATTTAATGGGATTTATGAATATCAGCCATCACAAGCACAGCCATGACAGAGTATTATAATAGTTTGTTAAAAATGGCATGTTTATTATTTCAAAGTTAATGATTAGTTATGCTAACACAGTAGAGTAAAATAAGCCATTGGAGGATTTCTTGTCACTGTGGGAATTTGTTGTTTCTCACAGATGTTAATACTGATAACTGCAAACAGGCTGGACGACTTCTTGAAAAGTAGCACCCTGATGCAACATTACCTGGCTCTATTATGCCACATTTCTAAAAACTGTATGTGGAAATGTGATTCTGGAAGTGGATTTTTAGGAAGAAACACGGTGGTCATCGCAGGGCTCAGACTCACCATATAAAAACATTCATATACCGTAACTTTTGCATCTGCTTCTCTGAAAACCTGATGTCTGCCAAGTTAAAGTGCTCTTAGTGCAAAAGGACATCATGTATTTTACATTTACAGTAGCAACTGTGAAAATAACTTTGGCGTTAACAACTACTGGAATGAGGATAAAGATGTCAACAAGATTAAAGGATTTACTGCCGTGCACCGAGGACGTCACCAAAATTAATTTCATAAAACAGAAATTGCAAACTACTACTACACAAAGGTTAATCCAACCTGATAATGTAACTATTATTATGACTGCCCAATCCACATGCCACTCCCTGCCAATGTAACTCAGATGTCCCTGTCACATCATTGTCCCCATCTGTTTCATCACCTTTTGAAAGAAAAAAAAACAGTGGAATATAGCTGAACTTTCACAAAAAAACACCCAACCTTTACCATAATATTAATGGTAGGGTTGGGACATCACTAGGTAGGTAAATAGTTGGATTAATTTCAGAAATTGTCCAGTGGCACTAGGAGATATGAAACTGTTAAAGGAGGAAGAATGTGGCAAATGACCTCACATGCTGTAGGCAAAAACTCTGACCTAAAATTCTTCCCAGACTGTTGCTTAGAACATACTCACACCATGTTATGTTAAATGGTGTGTGTCTGTGTGATGAGGAAGAGAGAGATGCTGGAGGCAAAACCTGACCTAATCTGCCAACCACAGCAAAATAAATAGCACAGATTGAGAAACAAAACGTGATGATGGGCCATCAGCAGTCTGTTCCCATTAGCAGACGCTTTGTATATTATTCTAAACCATTACTGAAGCTTTTGCAATACTTTCTCAATGTAGCTGCTGCCTGTCTCAACTTTAGCAAGCTACTACGCCATGCTGGACAACCACACACAGAACTTCACCTTTAACAAAGTTATTGATGATTGTGTTTTAAATGAAGAGCTGATTCAGACGTATAAGCTACACACTGGATGTGAGGACACGTCCAACATATTTACTGATGGAACATTTGCCATTTCCCTTTGTTAGTGCTTGCAAGCACTAAGACACGAGAGAAATCCCTCACATATTGAAACTACTCATGGGCAAGCTCATTACCTTTCTGTAGATGAATAATGTCTGGGAAGTTGGCGAGCAGGCCTTGGTAGAGCGACAGCTTGTCCAGCATATGGAAGAGGTCGTACTTAGGTTGCTCTGCGAACATCTCTCCGATGTTTTCATAGGTGCGGCCTGTATGGGAAATGGCATTATTGAGGGCATCCGAGCTGTGGGGAGGGTCCAGCATGAACGCCTGGCTGATGGACTGGAAGGCGTTTCCCAGCCGCTGGAACTCCTTCCTGAACCCACCCAGGTGTTTACGCACCAGCTCAGAGGCAACATGTGTGAGCTGCATCACGCTGTCATCCATTTTTCTAGCAAAGGCCTTGAAGGTGTCGACCCGCTCTTCTACATCCTGAAGGTCCTGGTGCTCATTAGGGATCTGAAGGGTCAGCATGAAATGGGCTCCTACCATCTCGTCCTTCTCTGCCCGTCTCTTGCCCAATTTCCACTGCTTGTCGTCAGCACACATCAGAAAGTGCTCAAAGCCTTCATACTGGGAAAGGACTGGGTGACTGGTCATGTGGTTCATCCACAGTATCAGTCGTCTCTTACGCTTCTCGATGAAGTCTTCCTCGAATCGCCCTGTGGCCTGCTTCTCAGGGAGGTGAGGCACAGAGATCACAGTGAACTTGTGCAGTAGGCGGTTGTACAGCCAGTCAAAGTGTTTGTAGCGGCGGTAGACAGGATGCCCTGTGTGGCTCGGCGTGACCCGGTATGAAATGTAGGTCTTGATGCCCTTGAACTTTGTCTGTTTTGTGGGGTCTTCAATCGAGCAGGAGAAAGGCTGCGGGTTCTCCTTCCACCGGGGTCCCAAGGGACCCATCTCAATGGTGTATGACTCAGCTATCTTTGCCATCATGGGTACATCACCCAGAACAAAGGCTTCTACCCCTGAGCGGACAAAGCTTGAAAATCGGTTCAAGTTCCTGCCCACCATACTGCCTTTCCTGGAGCTGGAGATGCTGTCTTGTCTCTCCATGTGGGGTTTGGCCCGATAGTGAACATTGGGGTTGTTGGACATCGGGCTCTGATTGGCATGTCCATTGGCTCCTGGGCTCCTAGTGTGGTCAGAATCCTCCACCACTGTGGACCTGTCATCCCAGTCGTCCCAGTCATCATCATCTTCATCATCATAGTAAGACTGCTGTAAATGAGGAGGGGTATTTGGTAATGAGGGGAAATAGGAGACCTTTCCTAAAGAGCCTGGAGGGCTGATGGAGGAGTCAGTCACATTAGAGTTTGAGCGAGTGCGAATAATTTCCACATAAGATGCTGGAAAGAGACCCCTCTCCCCTCGGCTGTTCTCCCCCTGAAACCAGCCATCCACTGAGTTCTCATCAAAGATAACCAGTTCTTCGTTCTCTTGGATGCTAATCTCCTCTTTGTTTTCACTTTGAAAAGTGTAGATGGCTTTGGCTTTCACTGACATCTTGATACTCCAGTGCGTCTTAAACCAGAAGATTCTACATGCACTTAGTGTCTAAATTATATTGCTGATACTGTCTTCATGCATGCTGCCTTGAAAATATCCGACACACTAGCTCACTGTAATATTTAAAGTCCTCTCAAATTACATGGCAGCTGCTGGATTAGGTGTGTAACAGCATAAGGTGACCTATGTAAATTTAATAATCTGCAACTTGACAAACACACAAGTCTGTTATGTAAAACTATTAATTCTATCTGCCAAAATAAAAGTCTGAAATGTGCCTACTGTGACCACTAGCATCCTCAGCCCATTGAGGCTATAGCTCTATTGTCTTATTATCTATTATGCTTTTAAAGTCTAAAAACAACTTTAGTCTATAAAGTCATTAAGACATTAAATTACTCATAACATAAAGACATTCTACCTCCTTCCGCATCACAAACACAACAGGTTCAGAAACAAAACTGCTTTCACCAAAGAGCTCCTCCACAAGCGCCAACGGTGGCTTTAATCCCCAGAAACTGCACTGCGACCTCGCGTTTTTTCGCCTCTCGGACACTTGTTTCTCATTACAGAGCCTAGAAATTATCCTTGGTGAAAATATTTCCAAGACAAAGTGACCTGACGTGAAGAAAAACAGAGGAATGAGTAATGGTATCCCCGTGCATTTTGAGCCTGCTCCGCATTCCCTCAGACTCAAACTTGCTGCGTTTTCCTTGTAAACAGGTTCCTTCGCATCTTCAGTCGATCCTTTAAATTCACAAACAGCAGAATCAGCAACCAAATAATCTGCTCCCACAGAGGATCAACTCACATATCGCGCCGATATTATTTCTTTGGGATTATTCCTGTGCGCGCCGCAACAAAGTAACTCTTTCCATGACGTGAGGCTCGGACAATTGAACGCAAATTCGTCTTTTTTCATGAGTCCCTTTATTTTGTTTGAAAGAGGAGAAGCCGGCTCAACATCGCCCCTGACAGGAAAAACAGAGAATAACACACAGCAAGGCACACTACTGTAATCAGACTTCAGATGATGATGTTACTGATGTTGGCTAAAAAGAAAGAAAGGATAATAACGACGACGACGATGATGATGATGACTATTATTATCATGCTTATTCTTATTAGTAGTAATAGTAATAGGATACATACATTTTCATACGTTTTTAGATGATTTCTAGTTCGTGCTACTTTTTACTTGTGCTCCACTACATTTCTTTTTTAAGTATTTATTTAAAAGGTTCTAATATTTTTCATGCGAGAAATATGCGGTCAAATTATTCAAATCAAATCAAAATACAAACACTTACTTCCCAGTCTTTTCGGATTGCCTACACATGGAGGAGCCCTTGGTACTTAGTTCCACTATTTCCCTCACTACCCTAGTACTAAAAAATAGTAAAAAAAAAAAAAAAAAAAAAAAAAAGTAGGCTGATCCTTCTTCAAAAAGTTATTGTGTAAGAGAATTATGCTTTGATGCCAGACATTGATTTACAAATTAGTCATTCGAAATAATTGGTTTACGTATAATGCTAATAATGTAAAACTTTTAAAACTGCTGACAAGAACAAATTAACTCCGGGTTAGTTTTCTGCTGTTGGTCGGCCAACTAAAAGTCGCCCGTGGTGGGAAAGATGACATCGTGACGTTTCAACAGCGGCAGCCTCTCTGGATGTCCAAGGTAACTGCATGTTAGGTTAATGTATTCAGTATTATCTGACAAAACCTATAGATCAGTTAATAATTTAGGCCTGATAGTTATGTTTAATTAGCAGACATTAAAGCAGTAACTTAACGGTGTTGAATTGGTGTTGCTAACGACTAGTTCGCCCACAGTATGCTCGCGGGTTTAGCATGATGCTAGCTGTTAAGATAACTGACTGGCTAACGTTAGCTAGCTGTAGCAGCCTTTAATATAAGAGTTTCTTGGATTTTTAATGTCTGAGTAAAACTAAATGGGGTCAAATAGACCCTAACTAGATAAAGGTTAATCTCTGTTAGTCACTTACGCTATATTATAGTTAGGTTCTCCTCCACAGGACCTAATACTAGTTCGGTTTGCCACCTACACTCAGTTGCTAGTTTATTAGGTACATCTAGGAATAACTACTATATTCACGAAGGTTATAGAGGTCACTTTGTTTTAAAAATGTATGGAAGATGTAGATTGTGGTGGTGTTTCTATTAAGTTGTCCTTTTTTTATATACATGGGGGTCAATTAAAGTAACATTAACTAAGCTGTATAATAAAAGTTTATGATCAACTGGCTTAATGTACAAAAGTATAAAAACAAAACTGAAAACATATAACACCCTCTACTTTTCTGTGCGTTAATAATTTGGAGAACCATTAGTTTGAGAGCAGACAGGAACAAATACACCCGTGGCCAAAAGTTTTGAGAATGACACAAGTATTGGTTTTCACAATACTGAACTAAGTAACTAATATATAGTTCAGTACATTAAATTTTACGGATGGTGACTGGCAGGTGTATTCGCAAGTGGTCACTTCTGGGCAAATTATATTTTCAGTTGTTTTGACGTAAATACAAATAAGTACAGACACTGCAGCAAATTTAAAAGCTAAGATATTCATCAGCTGTTAATGTACTAAAACCTTTTCATGAGCTGAAACAATGTCTGTGTTTACAGTAAATAATACAGCACAAGTGTCCAATTGAGATGCTGTAAAATATATATATATATTTTACAGTAGAAAGGGGGGCAATACTACAGCACTGTATATAATCCTTGTATTGTTTCGCAGAGTCCCCATGGATGCCCTGACCCAAGCCCTCTCAGCCAGCTTTGCTCTGTCCAAGGAGCCCAACAGTACAGCTGCCCCCCACCCTCGGCTGGCACAGTACAAGAGCAAGTACAGTGTGCTAGAGCAGAGTGAGCGACGGCGGCGCTTCCTTGATTTGCAAAAAAGGTTAATGTCTTAGAAATTTAGTTGTTCCAAGTGGTAGTTATTCTGATAAGAAAATGTAGTTTGATCTACCTAATTGTCATATATTTGTTTAGCTGCAACACAAAATAAGAGAAGAGGATGTGTTTAGTTATCATGGATGGTTTTATCAACCTCAGTTCTGCGGTTGCAGATTTGACGCTTTTAGAGGCTTGGCAGTCTAAAAATGCGACTTACTGATAGTCAGTTGAGGAGGCCGGCATTTCAATGTATGTTTTAATGTTGTGAGAGACAAGTAAGAACTTTGTGTGCAGGTAAGTTAAATGTCAGAATGAATGTCAGAAAAAATCTTTTATGCCTTTTTTTTTTCCGTAACGTTAATCTCAGCAAAAGGTTAAATTATGTGAACCATGCACGGCGTCTGGCTGATGGGGACTGGACGAGGGCAGACAGTGATGGGGAGGAGGGCATGGAGAAACAAGAGGAAGGGCAACGGGAGCAAGATGGCAACACAGATGATGAGGGAATGGAGGTTGAGAGGAAGAAGCTGCCAAAACATTATGCAAACCAGGTCAGAGTTTGATGTATTATGTCCCAGTCATATTATTTTGTTCAGTCTCCATTTTGTCCAGCAGAGGGCACATTAGATCTTATAATTACACCCCTGCTTTGGCTAGTGTTTGTATAAGCTTGATGAATGCAGACAGGTTTTCCACTATTATTCTTGGACTCTAATATAAATGTTGATGAAAATGAAATGCCAAGTCTGTTAACAAAAGTTCCTCCTCTTCTTCAGCTCATGCTGTCAGAGTGGCTGGTGGATGTGCCAGCAGAACTGGGCACTGATTGGCTGATGGTGGTCTGTCCTGTGGGGAAGAGATCTCTAATTGTTGCCTCTAAGGTAGGAACCTGTCTAGGCTCTTCTGTTGTATCACGTGATCTGTTGTTGAATTGAACAGTCATTATGCTGATAATAAGCAACATATTGTGTATAAGAAGTGTCAGTCAAATACACGTGAGATTCTGTGAGATGCTCTCTGCTGATTATGATGTGTCATCTGGCCGTGATCGGAAGTTTTACAAATTGAATTAACTTGACAGTAGCAGCCAGTGTCTTTGCTAATTTGAATGCACATTCACAGCTTAGCTGAATCAGTATTTGATAGGATTACTGTGCTTTGCATCTGTTGCTTGTATGCAAGCTGAATTCCTGGTATTGAGGAGAATCGTGCATATGAGTAAGACAAAATGAAAGATCGTCAAAAAGGAGATGCATTTTCTGCCACTGATTAAAAGAAACACACCAAAGCTTTGATTTCTGTAATATTTTACCAATTTTATTATCCTCTGGGGAACATTTTGCCAAAAGGCCAAAGTCTTTTATGTTGGCTCTTAAGCTGTTGTGTAGCAGTTGTTTCCAGCCCTATGTCGGTGAACTAATACTGGGCCTCAGAATAAACCCTCTGAGGCCCAGTATCAGTTACAGCTCAGCTGCATAATGATTAGTGCTAAAAACAGGGTCACAGTTCAGAAATATTTATGTTTGATTTCAGCATGGTCTGTCTGTTTAGCAACTTTCAAGATCTCTACCTGTCAAGCTCACAACATGATACTGATTTTAAACTGAAGTAGGTCATGAGCACTTGATGTAAACAGTCCATCACCTACTTAGCTCTGTTTGTATCATTGCTGCAGCTTGCTAGTATGAGTAGAAAACAGAGATGGTGATAGCTTGAGAAAGACCTTTAGAGTTGCAGCATTTGACTTGCATTATGCTGTCTGTGTCCTGAACAACTGCATCAGCACATTAGCAAGACATTGTCTGCCCCCCCCCCAAGCAGTCTACTCTATGAACTTTAATATCCTCCACAGTATTTTCAAAACCGTCCCTGAGGTGTAAATTAGAAGAAGTTACATTATCTTTTGATAAGTTCTTGAGAAAAAGATGAATCTGTATTAGGAACTTTGTTTTTTTTAAAGTTACTTGCAACATCATGTGCTTTTTGGGGGGTATTGTGCAATGTATAACCAATCTCTCCTTTTACCTTGCATTGTACCACTGTGTAACACTCTTGTGGTTTATGAGTAATGAAATGGCTTGAAAATGCTTATCAACATGCAAGTTACTCATAAATCTTGTACGACATGGTCCTCTAGTGTCAGTGACACTCCACACCCTATGATGCAACCTAATCTATAATACCATAATGACTGTGCAGCTAGTCATGTAAGTATTCATTCATTATTTCAAGCCTTGACCTCATTGACGATGAATCTGTTAAATACAACGGCCCAGTGCTCTTTGCAAAATGAGAACTGAGGATTCTTTGAGAAAGGGAAACAACAGATGTTTTCTGGAGCTTTATCCTCTTGTGAACTTCTGCATTGATGTTTGCATTACTGTGTATGACATTTTTATCTGTTAATCTCTCCAGAGATATACTGTAGAAGCTCTGTGGGGACTTAGTGTCACTAACTCTGCCAGGACTGCACTAAAACTTTTTCTGATCTCTATTTTTAAGTGCCATTTTTCTTATGATCTAAGCAGTAATATTCATCAAGTTGTCTTCATGATTCCATCTCTCTTCTATGTAGGAGTGTTATCCTACATACTTACAGTGGGATCATGTTGAGATGATTGACTTGTTGAATAATCAGCTAATCTTAATCTAATATTATCAGTGAAAATACGATTATATTGTTATCATTTCACTAACTTTTGTTTACTAACTGTGTGATGCGGGCCATAAAGGCTATAGAAGAAACAAAATTATCCAATGTTCTTTTCTTGTCTTTGTTTTTGTGACCAACAATAGAAACTGACAGTACTGTGGGGACTAGCTAATGTTGTGGCAAGTTGTCTCCTCCTTATATATTGTCTCTATTTCTGACTTTTTTTTCTCTGAAGGGTTCTACTGCAGCGTACACTAAAAGCGGCTACTGTGTGAACCGTTTCCCCTCCTTGCTGCCCGGTGGGAACAAACACAACTCCGCCATGGGAAAAGGTAGAAGTGTCTTGTATGCTGAGCACAGTGGTCCACAAAAATGGTCTGTCTTGGCATTTTGGCAAGAGTTTTACCAGCAGTAGATGCTAACCTTTGATTAGCTATTGATCTGAAGTTCTTGTGAAAAAAGTTTTCAGAGAGTTTTCGGTTTCCAAAAAGATCAAAAGAACTTCCAGCATGGGTTTATAATGGGTCTATTATTGAACCCAGTAAACACCACCTACCTGCTGGTGGGACGGCCAGTTCAGACTCATGCCATGCAGCCAAGCTTTGTGAACACTCACAGAACTTTAAATTATAATGGTAATCCCACAATTTCCAATGATGCCAATTTGATGGAAACATGCTTTTAGTGAATAGTCTTTAACAGTGTGAAAGCTACATACGGAGAAATAAACAGGCAAAACTAGATATTAATGTGCAAGTCAGAGCAGTAATGCAACTAAAACTCCTAGTTAGTGTAAGTCACTATGAGGTATTCTTATTGCTTAGTTTTATACCCATGAATTCTATATATGTGTAAATTGTCACATCAGATTATACGATCCTGGACTGCATATACAGTGAAGTGGACAGAACATACTACATATTGGACGTCATGTGCTGGAGAGGCCACCCGGTCTACGACTGCCCGGTAAGACTGGCTTCTAATCCTCCAGCAATCCAGGAATGCTTGGCTAATTGCATAAGTAGCACAGTCTGGGGCACAGATGTGCTTCTTTGCCATGTTGCCCATCTCATTGGCTCTAGAGTCTTTTGTTTACAGTGCTTGTTTTATCATCAACAGACCGAGTTTCGTTTCTACTGGCTTCAGTCCAAAGTCCAAGAAACAGACGGCCTATCAGAGATCGCTAAACGCAATCCTGTGAGTACCAGCACCAGAAATAGAGCCTTTCCACTTCATGCTCCATTTTTTTTTTTCTAGTTTCCTGTATTTAGTAATGTTGTTTAAAGGCTTTCTGTGTCTTGTGTTTGTTGTGTTTTATGCCTTGCTGCTCTTTAGTTCCCCATATGGGATAAATAAAGTCCTGAACTTGAACTTCTTCAGGGCAAAAGGAGACAAAGGGAAATTAAAAGCAAATTTCCATTGCCATCTTTGAGACTAATTGTGCACTAAAGTGATTATTACAGACAAATCTTTAAGGTTATGGTGCTTTGAGAGAGCCTGACTGAACTTTGAGTTCAAGCTCCACCTCTTAATCTTCACAGTTTTTGTGGACCAACCCAGTAAGAGCTAAATCGGGCTTAGTCCTAGCAGAGTGAACTCACCATTGGAAAGCTATTTCTCACATTTGACAAGAAGGCAAATTGTATCTGGAACTAACAACATGCTGCTCTGGTTTTGTTTGGTCTAACAGTTCCGGTTTGTGAGCCTCCAAAGCACAGACTGCACAGTAGAATCGATTCAGAAAGCCCTGGCAGCTGAGTACAGCTTCAACGTAAGAACAGATCTTAATACCTTAATTTGTTTTCTGCAGACACGTTACTCTACTGTTGAGCACATAGGATTTAGTTTTAGAGTCAGGTAACTGCCTGTAATGTATTTGCTAAATTACTTATTATCTTTTCATAAAATTCAAAAAGAAATATATTTGGTTTCCTTTTCATCAAACTTGGATTAGTTTAATTCTGGATTTTTGTGTCCAGGTGGATGGTCTCCTTTTCTACCACCGGCAGACTCACTACACCCCTGGCAGCACCCCTCTGGTGGGCTGGCTTCGTCCCTACATGGTCACTGACATCCTGGGTATAGAGGTTCCACAAGGACCCCTCACTGCCAAACCTGAATATGCCAGCCACCAGCTGCAGCAGATCCTGGAACACAAAAAAACAACATCAAGTGAAGTCCGCCCTGCCAACAGCAGCGGAGGCTATGAGTTAGAGTACCTGTCCACCCCAAGCCAGGACAGTGGGGACTCTCTGAACTTTTTGAATCAAAAGCCAATAAGGGAAGCACACATGGAGATCTGAGTGTGGGGCTTAACAAGATGCAAATTGTTAACGCTGGGTTTCTGAGTGGTGACAGCCCACATATGGCTCTTTAGAATGTCTGCTGAATGGTTCTGCAGATCTAACCAATTGCAAAGCATGGCTAATTCTAATCCGGCAGTGCTCAGGACACCCCCAGAGTGCAGATTAGTAGAGCTATGCTGTGTATGTGTTTTTACTTTGGCAAAAACTCCACTGTGCCATTTACATTTGTACTTCTACCTGCAGCAGAACCTGGAAACAATTAGTTCCCTTGAGAATGATTGCAATTGCAACAGCAGATCGTTTTTCACCAGTAGTCAAACGCATCAAAAATAAAGAATGAAAGGTATCTTATGTGAGACATATTGCGTGGACTCAATGCTGTGGCTTTTTTGCACTTAAAACAAATCTCACATAAGAAACATCTCATTCTTAATGTTGTCAGGTTTTATTACTGATGCCTACCCACCAGAAAATGCTGAATTTTTGATCAGTGTAAGTTGTTGCTGACTGGTCAAACCCCATCAGTTTTGTTCATGCTGAACATCAGGAGCAACATGGACTGAATGGACATGGACAGTTTAATGTTAAATCTAAAATTTATGAGATCTTTTAAAGTGTATGTTTCAAAATAAATGTTTTTTATTAAACTACATTCCTGTTCACTGTTTTTTTCACAGGTTTTTCTAGAAGAAGTAACAAGAATTGTTTTACTAGACTTCAATTAAAGCAAGACTTACTAAATTACCACTTACTTACAGATGCAATTAAAAATGTTAAGCATATATTAATATTAAAGATATACAGATTAGAGAGTTAACATGTTTCAACTGAGTCTTGGTTAGTAGTTATTTTTCAAGTGCGCTGCTCAGTACTGTTGGTTCGGTAATTTAAAACAGTCATATAAAGTATAAACTGGACTTATAACCCCAAAAAATACTAAATTTAGATTTTATTTATTTAACCAGACTTAAAATTCAGCCTCTCAGCAGCAGAGACAGGGGGAGTGGCCAGAACTGAGGAAAGGATGCAAGCAGCCAAATACACATGGGTCCAAACTTGCTCCAGAGACCTAATACTGGGGCAGTGCACGAGGCATACAGCCAAGGCAAGTCCCTTGAGTGGCCCAGGAAAAGCACAGACTTGACCAGGTGTGCAAAACTTGTAGGGACTCACCCAAGAAGAACTGTAGCTGTAACTGCTGCCGAAGAGGATTTGAAAAAGTAATAAGAGATTTCAGTTTATGATGCAAATATGTCATATTTTCATTTTGATGTGTTATTGAGCGTAGACTAATAAAATAGCATTTTTATTAGTTTAAAATTAAAGCTACAATACAAAGTATTGTTAAAAAAACCACACAAAAAAACAAGGAAGTGAATAAATGTGAATTTTTTCAGAAGCCACTGTATAATGTCTAATGAAGTTAAGTTAAAAATAAGTCATCTTCACACGCATCAAACCTGATTGTATATGCACTGTCAACATAACTGCAAGTAGCTGATGTTCCAGTATATACTAAGACGTGACTCATACTGCTGATACCAGCTCTCATCAGCAGAATTCATGAGCACCTCTTCCCCTCTGCAGTGAGCTCAGTGTGCCATTTGCGTAACTGTGAAGAGCTGGGTGGAAACTGTCTACAGGAAAAGACAGTTTCTGGCAGGGTTGTGAACTTGGTTTTAGTGACCTGCGCAAACACATTCTCTGAAAAAGAACACCAAAGTTTAGCGCCTCAGGTTACCAGATCTGGTCTGTGTAAGGTGGTTTACGATATGTTAGTAGGGGAAGTAACCTGATTCTCATTTTAGTTTTGTTTCTATGTTTTAAGAATTTTAAAGTCGAGTTGTTTTTGGTTTCAAGTTCCCCCATTTTAAACATATGAGGTTTTAAACTCTGTGGATATATTAGGTGTATCTTTCTGTGATTGATCAGCTTTAAGAGTTTAAAGCTGAGGTAGTAGTGTTAACTTTGAAGGAATTATCCACCTAAAACATTATAATTTGTTATAGCCACACTAGCACTAGTGGCTGTAGGGATGGACATATCCAGTGAAATATCTCTACTTGATGGGTTTGTACAAGTTTATGGTCCTCAGATGATGTATCCCAGTAACTGTGGATGGGTTGAGATGAAGTTTGGTACAGATGGTCATGTCCCCAATGAAAACAGTAGCATGGTCACTGTGAGCATATAGCATGCTGACATTAACATTTAGCTCAAATGTCAAAGCAATGCTGCTCCAAAGTACAACCACAAAGACCTGCTAGAGTATTTTTTTAACATACATTGTTACCCAAAAAGGATTTTAAAAAAAGCATGTTTGTGCCTCTACTCACTTTTTCTACACTGGAAAAAAAAAACAATCTTATTTTTTCCTTGTCTTACTCTTGTCACAGTATCACTATTGCTCTCACCACCTACACGGAACATCAACAGGTGAAAATAGCACGTTCACTACCCTTCTGTGGAGATTGTTGAACTCATTCTGGGAAACGTAGGAGATCACTAACTGAAGAAAAGTAAGGTGTACTATGCAGCTGAAGGAGATTCAATGTACCACAATAACAATATCTCATCACACAATAATTCCTGGAAAGCACTAAACATCAGAGACTGACAATGTATAGCAATAAAAGATAGCAGAATAGGGGTTTCAGGTTCTGATTTTTTGTTGATCTGCTTTGTGGTGGGATTTCACTTCTGTCTAAATGTAAATGTAGGAAAATATGTATCTGTAACCACTGATGTGGTTTGTGATAGCACAAGGTTTAAAGTCATATTTCCATACTTCATAAAAACAACACATGACCAACATTACCACATGGCTGTAGGATTTATCTCCCATTGTCACAATGTGTGCATGCAGTTTAGTTTATATTTCTGAAAAACACACTGTAATCTGAAGCTTCTATATGTACATTATTTGGCAACAAATGCAATTCATTGACTACAGTCAGATGTTTTTTCTTTCACATTCAGTCACAGCTAAACCGAGAAGCCTGAGCACTATCAAAGATAGCAGAGTCGGGCATGTGGTTACTGCAAGAATTCAGGTATTAGTCAGCAACACCAATCACTTTCCAAGAACTGAACACCTGCCACTTCACAGTTACACTTTTCAGAATGTTCTCAGCGTCTCACACATGCACACACTAACATGAACAATGCTGCTTATTTCAGGACACTCTGATCTCTATGAAAACCTTGTCACAAGACCTCTAGGAAGTGAAGCTGATTTGTGTTTCTCATGAAACTCTTCGCCACCAGCCAAGCAGATGATGTTTAACCTCAGCGGTTGGTTAAAGTTCCTGGTACTCATTAAGGTTAAACAGATGTAATATGCAAAATAAGATGCATGTTCATTTGTGTGTCCACAACCAAGATTAACCAAAGCTGAGGTAATTTTATTATTAAACGTTTTTTTATTATTTACATTTTTTAAATTTTGGTCTAAAGGACTGCTAAGCTAAGCTGCTTGTTATACCTTCACCAGACATCAGAGTGGTACGGCTCTTCCATCGAACTGTCGGCAAGAAAGCAAATAATATTATGTTTTAAATTTAATTTTAAATTTTAGAAGACAACAATTTTTAAAAACACTGTATGTATTTATAACCGTAGAGTGGCAGCTCCTCTTAAAACCACCACATTCCCAGACACAGCATTGAGGACACTAAACTGGGTTCTTATGAAAACCAGTTAAGTGTATATCCTTCGTAGACCCTGTGGATGAATATTAATCACTTTAATCTTAACATCTGGGATCTGGAAATGGATTGTGCTCAACCAAAGGCTTCAACATACACTATATTGCCAAAGGTATTGGGACACCCCTCCAAATCAATGAATCCAGTGCACAAAGCAAGGTCCATAAGGACATGGATGAGCGAGTTTGGTGTGGAAGAACATGACTGGCCTGCACAGAGCCCCGACCTCAGCTCGATAGAACACCTTTGGGATGAATTAGAGCGGAGACTGCGAGCCAGGCCTTCTTGTCCAACGTCAGTGACTGACTTCACAAATGCTCTCCTGGAAGAATGGTCAAATATTCCCATAAACACACTTCTAAACCTTGTGGACAGCCTTCCCAGAGGAGTTGAAGCAATTAAAATTCATGTATGTGTAAAGGCAAGCGTCCCAATACTTTTAGCTATATAGTATATCTTGAATTTAACTGAATTTTTGGAAATTAAATGCCTTGATATGCCTCTCCGGCTTTTACTTACCAGGTTTACTGTACACTGAGTTAAATCAGGCCTTCATCTTATAAAGTTTGATGCACCCAAATACTGTTTTGACTTGACATTACAGGGGCAGGGCTCTGTGGATTTACCAATCACATTGCATGACGTCAGCTGGCTTCACAGGAAGTCTATTGTCGTCCACTCCCTTTTCCCTTTGGCTTTCAAGCCAGACTTTCTCACGCCTCATTATTTACAGTTCACCTATTGTGGGACCTTGTTTTTTTGTTGGGGAAAAAAACAAACCGTCTGTGAATGTTTCCAACCTTTTCCCTTGAAAAACATGTTAAGTCAGAGAAATAAACAGCCTACCTGTCTCCATCTTTATCTACAGGTATACACAGAGCAACCACAATTAATATCACTGGGTGATCTTAATGTTGTGGTGGACACAGGTTAGCATGGGGAAAATGTACTGCTGGCCATGATTGACACCTGTTGAAAACACAGTGCATTACAGCTTGCTCCATATACGACATAATATGTATAATATGTGAAGGTGATAATAGCATTACAATTGTTTCTATCCTCTCACATATTCATGCCCTATTTTGCATTACATTACTTTAACAGTCTCATTAAAAGCACACAGTGTAAGGGCAACAATAATCTTGCAGGAAATGCAATCTCCTGACTGCACAAGAACTAACAACCCTCCTGAAATATATCAGCAGCCTGTAATATTCATAGGGAGACCTGCAGTGTGTCTGTGGGTCATATTACAGTGACTTTATCGTACTGACTGGTAATTTCTATTTCCTATGATGTCATGCAATTCCTGTAAAGTGTTCTGTGTTATATTGTAGCCCGGGGGATGCATGAGTTGAGAGTTTCACTAATTAAATTGCTATTCTTGCAATCAACTATTACGGGAGGGCCTGCTCCTATTATTAGTTATTTCCTCTCTTTATTTGATACATTAGTAAAGTGCGTAGATGGTTTCAACAGTACTGTTATGATTTAGACCTATAACTAAATGTGAAGGTAATGTAGGCTACAGAGTCTGTTCACTGAAAAGTCCATTCTCTTATATGCAGGAACCTAAAATTTGGGGGGCTTAAGTTTCCATAATGCTCCACAATTAGCTTCCAAACTAGTGTCCTTCTTGTAAAGGTGTGTCCTGAACTGAAACTTAAAGCTGTAGTTTTGGGAATACCCTTATTTGGATGTTGGTGGAAATTTGAGCAATGTGGTCATGTTGATCTTTAAATTGAGCTTGTGACTTTCAAACAAGAAATATTACTTTCACTTTGTAAGGAATCTCTGGCCTAGAGGCTCCCTAAACTCTCAGGTTCTTGGACCTATGCCCGTTCAGTAATCCATCCATAGTTATATCAAACAAAAACCAAAGCCTATTAACAACATGTGTAGTTTCACAGGGATTTGTGTCAAACTATGTCTTGGCCTTGTGCAGTAGCATAACTTAATTGTCAACCACAAGACAAACTTACACTATCTTTGTTCTTGTCTACCTTAGTCTCAGCAAGAAACCAAATCAACATATTTCCACAAAACATTGGTTTTAATTAATGAATATAAATATGGAATATACAATTGGTAGCTAGCTAACAGTGGATTATCTAGCTAGCTAAATGATAAGACTGATTCCATTGTCATGTCTGGCCGCTAAATATGAAGCTGGCTACAGCAACTTAGCATAAAAACTGGAAATGGAAGAATCTGCCATGTATCCTGGCTGTTACAAAATCCTAATCAGCAATTAACATCTTATATCTCTGTTTCATTAGTAGAAAACCTAACGTTAAGTGTAAAAGGAAGAATTAGCATTAGACAACTTCTTGGCTAGGAGCACTCCTGGTTGCCTGGCAACAGCTTGAACCAAGAAATAGCCTAGTACGTAGCCAAGTGTATAACGTTTAGGCGAATTTTCGTTTTTACACATCGATTTTTGTACAAATTAAACACACTTGATCTAACATACTTTAATTGACGACTTTTAGATACACTTGTAGGCAGACTTTCCCTTTGGACAGAGCCAAGTCAACTAGCTATTTTCCAGTTATTGTGTTAATAAGCTAAGCTAACTGGCTGTTGCTTCATGTTAGCTAGCTAAAGTTAACCGTAACGTTTGCTAAATATGTGAGTAGGATCAGTCTTCTCAACTAGCTAACTAACTCTTGGCAAGAAACTATATGTGTTTCCCAATGTCAACCTCTTGCTTTAAGGTAAGAAACGTTCCCCCTGAGAAGATGAATTTAGTTATATTTTTATTTCAATAAGTAATTATCGCTTTTTTTCAATGCATACACTGTCTTGTGTTTCAGAGTCCTCCTCACGCCAGATGCAAATCAAAATCGTAATTTTCCTGTTTGGTTTCCTATTTTTATGAATGAAGGCCGAAAGCTTTTTGTCATTATCTGAACTGAACCACCAGGGGGTAGAGCAACATGCAGTCAGAATAGCCTCCAGTCTCTCTCTGTGTTTAAGGCTGCGTGTTTGTGTAATGTGTGCGTGTCTCTCTCTCTCGTACACAATATAAAGGCGACGACCAAAGCTAAAAACTTGCATTTCGTGGCATGGAGGAGTCAGCGGGCAGCTGCAGCCCCCTGATCTGTATGAAGTTAGATGGATGAGCTGCAGATCACAATCTGAGCCCTGTTATCACTGAGTCGAAGCAAAGCCTCTTCAAGCTGCTCGACTGTTGTCCTCTTTTTTTCTCCTTCCCTGTCTTCTCGGTGAAATCCGACACAACATCAGCGGCTTTCTCTCCTTTAGTTTGGATGGCAGATTCAGGCTAATTGGCCTCCGTGTTTCGCAGTCAAACAATATCAAGAAAAAAAAAAGAACAATTCACATCATACTGCAGCGTTTCAGATGCCTTCAACTTTGAACGAGAGGGACAACCCCTGAACCCCGTTTTTTCACACGAGGGACAGGCTCACAGAGATCTCCGTCATTCTCCACTTTATGAAAAGGACGCGTCTCGGTTAAAGGTGATCGGAGAACTAACGGAGATCATGGCAGCTACTTTGTCGGCGGAGGAAGAACAGGTAGGCCTTGAGAGTTACGTTTACACTGACTTCTTTCTCTGTTATGTCGCCCAAAAAGTCTCAGTCTAGGCTAGCCTCGGTATCTGGATGTATTTTGGCCCTGTGCATTATGTGTGCCAACCGCAGCGACTGGCGATGGCCGTGCGCAATAGTGGATTTGTTGCGAAATGGTCCCGAATACTGAACGGAAATATTGTATCGATTTCTGGCGTATTATTGCTGTCGTTGCATCACTGTCAGTTACTCTCCAGCGGCCGAGCTGAACTGTTGCGAAACAGGCCGAGCTCGCCTCGCCTTTACCAGCTTCCACAGATGTAAAATAATTCATTTCATGTTGTCGGAGTTGTTCGTTCGTGGGTATAGGTCGTCATATTACACAGGGGAAAAGCTGTGTGGCTCCACGTTTGGCTAATTCAGAAATGTATACAGTAGAGACGTAGTGTCGTGCTCGTAATGTTGGAGCAAATAAAAAAACTGGGTAACTGTAATATCTAAGCATCATCTAATACACAGTGTACACACAACAATATGAAGGCTATGAAGAACATTTTCTTTTATTTTTATGATTTTGACATGAGTAACTGTAATGTGAAATATACTGATGCCTGAAGAGCTATAAACGTTGACATGTTCCCATTTATTAAATTGCTGCACATACACATTTTGGTTTTGAAAGAGAAAAAGACCCAAAAGTTTCCCTTTGTAAACTCCATGTTTTTGCAGTAGCCAAGTAATCACAACACTGATCTCTATATTAGTTTGTATGTTCTATGCCTGGATTATAGTTTATGTTTAGTGACCACAAGCTCCAAGGAAATTATTTGGTCTTGAGGTCTAAATGAGACTTAATTTGGGTATGAAAAAAATCTGGGTAGGGTAAATCTGAGTTGCTAATAAATCAATATGGACTTAAGAAAACATATTGTGACTGTTAGTATTTCTGCTCACTATCTACTTTTTCAGACCAAACAAGTCAATAGCTAAATTGGCAAAACAATCTAATTGATTGATACCTGACTTAATTACTACTCCCGGCTAAAACTAATGCAATTGAACAACACCACCTGCAACATAACAGCAGTAAATTCAGCTTTATGAATGTTGTTATATTCATTTTTCAAGCCAAGTTGTTTAAGCTTGAATGTTCATTATAAGGGCATTACAACTTTGAAGGCATCAGGATTTCTTGCAGGCTGCAACATGGACTACATCAGTTTTTATGTATGTGTGATTTTAAAGTTGGCAGGCAACTGAGTGTAGATGATAGTATTTATCTTCGTTTGTAGTTCAAATACACTAACTAGTCCAGTCTATTGTGGCATGAACCGTACCAAAGCATAGGAAGTCCAAATAAACAGAGATAATAGAGTAAGTGTCTTGTTCATTTCACTCTTAACAGAGAACAGTTAGTGTGGGGGAATAATGATGTTTACACTAGCTACAATTTGAATAATGTGCATATGATTTTGCAAGTCTTCTTCTTCTGTGGTGCAGATTTTCCGCCTTCTCTTACCACTGATTCCCCTCATCTGACCAGTAGAAAGCCTTATCTGGTGACTCCATTTCCTGTGTGAGCCAGGGCCCCGGCTAGGGTACCGGACGCCCTCATTAGTCCACAGCCTTGTGGGGGGGGGTTGGGTGAAGTGTGTGTGTATATGTGCGTGTGTTCGTCAGGGTGGCTCTCTCGGGAATATACATGGTTGTAGTGGAACTTTATTCTAAAGGCAGCTGTTAAAAGCATTTCCACTAGACTCAGGGGAAGGGGGAGTTTATGAGTTGCACAGTGTGTGTGTGTGTGTGTGTGTCTCTATCATGTGCTTTAGAGAGTGTGTGTGTTGTGTTGTGTTGAGTTGTGTCTACTCCCAGGAAGCAGTGGAGTGAGAGAAAGTGGGGAATAGAGAGATAGTGACGTTATTGACTTCCTGTTTTGGTATTGACTCGTGCCAAATGGGACTCACTGAATTGAAGTGAAGCAGCTTGGCAACAGCAGTCCTATATTTTTAAATAGATTGGCATGTCATCTGTATTCTAATAGATTCTGGAAAGACAATGTTAAGAGTGGCCATGAGTCCCTCAAAAACATAATAATTAAGAAGTGCATTTGCTCTGTCCATGGGATTAAGGCGTAAACGTAATGTCACCTTGCATTACTATATCACTGAATAGGATTTTTTTCAGTTTAGACATTAATACAGTCAT
The DNA here is from genome assembly GCA_032362345.1 of Sandelia bainsii. Classification (NCBI taxonomy): domain Eukaryota; kingdom Metazoa; phylum Chordata; class Actinopteri; order Anabantiformes; family Anabantidae; genus Sandelia; species Sandelia bainsii. The sequence continues at coordinate 20,702,303 of JAUMHL010000027.1, forward strand.
CATCTACAGGATGACTCCTTCTGGCTGGAATGTGAATACAACAGAAAGTATGTCAGTTCTTGTAAGGAAGGTTCATGATGGTAAGTAGAACAATAAAACTCTCCAATGTACAGTAGGTGTGCCAGTAAGTCAGGAAGTACATTATCATTACCCCTGCACTAACACATTTAAATTAATTGTAGCCATTAATAAAAATGATCTGTGTTTAATATATACCATGGGGAAGGTCTGAGGAATTGTATTAATATTATTTGAACTATTAACAAATAAATGAACGTAAACTTAATTGACAACCATGTTTATTGATCACTTGTTTACTGGTTCCAGGTTGTCAAATGTGTGATAGTGAAAAAAGTAATGGCAACAGTGTTTTAATAACTGATTGGAGCACCTTTGGCAGCAGGACCCTCAAGCAAGCTGTAGCTGTGTATTAGATCTGCAAAATGTTTAGGAGGAGCTTTCTTTCTTACAAGACTGCTTAAGCTCAGCCATATTCTTTGGACATCTGGTGTGAACGGCCCTCTTGAGGTAATTCCACAGCATCTCTGGTCTCGGGTCTGACTGGCCCACTCCAAAAGGTGGATTTTCTCTGAAGTCACTGAAGCCATACTTTGATGTTTAGGGTCGTTGCCCTGCTGCATCACATGGCTTAGTCTGAGATTCAGCTGGTGGACAGCCACCCTGACGTTATCCCATAGGATACCTTGATAAACTTGGAAATTCAGTCTGCACTCAATGATGGGGAGCTGTCCAGGCCTTGAGGCAGTAGAGTAGGCCCCAAATCATTATGCTCCCTCCACCATACTTCACAGTTGGGATAATGTTTTCATGTTGGTTCACACTTCCCAGTTTTCCACCATACATAATGATGTGAACAATTCAAGCTTATCAGTGGGGAAGCAGTATTGGGCAAACAAAGCTGTTAGAAAATTTTGCTTTGGGAAGTGATATTGGTGCTTTTGTCCCCTCCGTTTTATTTATTTTCATTCAGTCATTGCCACAGTGTTCTGTATCCTAAAATTACAGTTGTATGACACTAAACCTGGCACAAAATCATAGTGATTAAGTGTGTTTGAATTCTCTTTTAACAGCTCACTACAGGTTAACTCAATATCTTTGAACAGAGGAGTGATTGTGGACACAGCTTTTTACAGATGCACTGATAGCAATTTTCTTGGCCAATTTTGATTTTTATTTATTTGAAATAATTTGACCTGCCATTTCTGATTAGAATTTGGATGTCCTTTCTGTCTAAGAAATATAATTAACAGCATACACAAACATAACTTTTAAAATTTCCATCTTTCTCTCACTCTCAAAAAGTGCAGTGGACAAACAGTTTTTTATCTTTACAAACCTCCAAGTAAAAATTAAGTGCAGTATTTGTACTTTTCCAGAGCTAAACAAGTGCAATGCTGCGGCGCGACCGATATAATCAAAAGCATTGACTAGAGTGGGGGCAATCAGGTCCAACGAACCTGTCGAATCCAGACTGCATCGCAGCTGGTTCTAATGAAACTGCGTGGTAACTGTGCACAACGTGAATCATCATGCATGTATTCTGATCTCCGGCCGATCGATTAGTGCATCTTTACAGCCTTTGTCTCCCATTTTTTTAAGCAAGTTTTCTGGGCAGAATCTTTTTTTTTGGTGATGTGGAATTTTTGGGCCATTTGACCAAGAACTTCATCCACTAGTTACTAGCACAGAAGTGTCCTACCACAGGGAAGGCCAAACCCATTTTTAAATATTTCAGTCAGTATTTCAGAAAAACAAATTGAGGACATGGAGATGCAAATAATAAAGACTTAGTCAGTGTTGTTGTTGCACTGATGTCCTAGTCTGTTTGGATTCCTTATTAGTAGTATGAGCCAGAATTGTGTGTTTCAAAATGAATAATCAAGAAGTTGGAGGAAAAGATGTGATATCAGAACTGGAGCAAGTCAAGCAAATATTTATGCATCCTACAGGAATAGAATAAGTCACTCCTCCGCAGTGAGTCTTCCACTGCAGTCCGGTGTGCTATCATGAAAACAAACTGGTTCATCCTCAAATTCCACTCTGGCGGATATGGCCCCTAGTGCAGAAAAACCAAACAAGACAGGCTTCTCCAGGAACAGAGGGTCACTGCCTGGAGTTGGCAGGCTCTCCTTAAAAGGCTAAAAGAGAAAGAGCAGCTGTCAGACTATTGAAATCTTGGAAACCCGAGTGTACCTGACAGCAATCTGACAGGAAGTTGTCTTTGGCCAACACTGAAGGATTAACGCTTCACAGCGCAACAACAAAGAGCTGACAGCCCACATTAGATGGAACGTCTGAACTTTCTGTTAAAATGCAGTCTAATACATTTTAATATGAGTGACCTAGAAATACTATTAGAGACAGTGGCTACAGTATCTACTAAAGTTTTACAATTCATAAAAAGCACTCTAGCAAAAGACTCTATCAGCTCCTAATATGCCTTTTTTACCATTTCATCAAATACATTTTGTGAAATTCTCTTGTATTCTCTGTACATAATTAATTAGCCATCATACAAATCATAGCTCTAAACGCATACAGATTTTCATCTGTGGTTTCTTCTATTCTTCTTACTTATTAAGTTGGTAGGACTTGATTTTGCAGAAAGTCTAACTTAACCTGCACAGCGATTATACATATATGGAAAAAACTATAGTACGTACACCTCTTGATCCTATGAAATTTGGATAAAAGAGGAAGAAAAATCATGAAGATATGTTTAAATGAAAAATATAAAAGGTATTTTTACTTGACCACATTTATGTTCAAGTATTTCAGGCATTTTTTAAAAACATTTTCTTCAGTTTCTCACTGCATGCTTGAATTTTTCTGCTAGATGGTCTCTAGCAAGAGATGTGAATGGGTTTTCTTGATCTCTCCCTGGCTGTCAACTGGCTCGCATTTGTTAATGTTGACCTTCCAAGTCAGTACTATGAACAGTTTTGGTCTGGTGCTCTCAGACAGTTGACGCCACATTAGTGCCACAATTGGGTCACATTGGGTCCAAGAAGTGAAATGCAGTTGAAAACTCCAAGCTACAAAGTCAAAGCCTTTTGAGCGTAGATTATTTTTTTACACATATTGCATTGAAAAGTCAACACTGAACTTCCTTAATGAAAATTACTATAGCTATACTTCACAGTAATACACTCTCACAGTTAATGGGTCATTATTCATAGTTCACTTTTGAGATCTGAGACATTTACTTGTCAATTGATGTCTGAATGATCACTTATTATTATTATTATTATTGTTGTTGTTGTTTTTGTTGTTATTATTTAATTTGAATCTCATTCATATAGGGAGTCTACTTAAAAGACATCCAGTCTATAATGCATTGAAAAGAGTGCAGAATATCACTCTTCCTCTTTTTTTACCCAATTGGAAATGAACCAACTGCAGCCCTGTCAGGTGCAGTCATCCTTCATCCCTTGAATGTTAAAGCATCTGAACAGAGCAGAAGCTGCAGGCCCTCCTGTCTTTGAAAACACTGGCTTTCCTGAGGAGAGACAGTGGGATCCTGTCTTTAAGCTCAGTGCTTGTCAGTGATCGTTTTGTATTCCTAAAGAGCTGCAGATTCCCAGAACTTGACTTCCTGTCTCCCAAGTATGCCCCATTGCTCCTTTGCCTAACCAGAGAAGCGAAACCCTGTGTTTAAAGTGTGAGCTTTCATTGCCTGCTCTGTCGCCTTTAGACGATTCACTGGGTGCTGACTTGTTAACTGTGTCAGTGCTGAGGGTGGTGGAGAAGGAGGGAGAGCAAAGGGGAGGACAGGAAGATCCTAAAAGACTGCCTAAGTTATCTGGAAAATGGTGTGAAGGACTTTAGGGTAAACATATTTGATATTACAAGTCCAGTGAATTAAATGAATTAAATTATTTGCTTTATGTTTGAACCAGTCTACATAACTTTGTAGCATCTTTCAGTTGTGTTGTGTTTTGGGCTTCAACTTTACAGTTGAGTTTGGTATGGTGTAACTGCTCTCAGTTACACCTTTTTCAGCCATAGCAAGCACTTGAAGTTGTAAATACCTGATGTAAATTAAGAATACCTTAAAAATTATATTTAAATCTTACTAAAAACCTCATATGAAATTGAATACTAAAGAATAGGTTTTAAGTGGGAGTCTCAATAATGCCACATTACTAGTAATCCATCATAATATCAGTCCGTTTTTAGCTCTTCTTCACTCTTCTTTGCTTTTCTGGGGTTCTTTCCTGTGGTTGCAGCTATATTTCACAAGAAACTAATTAGCATCTTCATCCTAAAACATGTTAGACCCACATATGTAAGCTTTACCGTTACAGAGTTTCTTGGCCATTTAATCATATTCTCCCTGTGGAAGAGGACTATAAAACCAGAACTGGCTTTCTGTAGCAAGTCAAACCTAAAATCCTTTTAAATTTCATTGGCAACAGTGACGTCCTTCTACCAAACATCATCTTTCCAGCCAAGAAATTCTGAGTTATTAGTTGCATGCATCACTCTCTAGTTTTACTTGTTCTTTTTAGATTAACCATAAGCTGGATTTTTTTTCCTTCATGGTTTCCAGAAAGTGCCAACCAAATAATTTCCCCAAGATAGCTGTGGTTAACACGCGAGATGAACTAGTGTAACTGTCGGCTGCACAAATTACAGTTTACACATTTTATTTTGTACCTCCCTGTCTGTGTGCACTCACATATTTGTTCACAGTAAATAGGGCTTCCATCGTGCTTCAGACTATACAACAGCACATGACCCATTACGACAAATCTCTCACCTGAACACCCAGTTGTGTCAAATATTCTGGGAAACCATGGATAGCACTTCCCCTTGTGAAGTTCAAAGCCCAGTTTCACTTCCTTCCTGTTTGACGCGTCGATTATGGGAGTGTGTGACCTGTTATCTGTGTCTGTTTCAGGCTACCAGGCAGTTTCTGGAGGAAATCAACAAGTGGACCAGTCAGCATGGAGTGTCCCCTCTGTCCAGAGAATTGGCTGTCAAGTTCCTCATGGCTCGCAAGTTCGATGTCCTTCGAGCCATTGAGCTATTCCACAGCTACAGGGTAAGAAAAGGTGGACAGAATCATTGAGAGAGAAGAGAAGTAAGAGAAGTGTTTTTATTTAGATAATGTAATATTGGTTTACTCATTGCTACTGATACATTTTATTTATACACTTTAAGTATTGATACCCTGTTATACTAAATGTATGAATGTTACATAGGCACAAGCAGATGGACACCATCTTGTCATTCTTCACTGTTCAAAACATTTTTTTTGTAAGACTATTCCCTCAATGTCTTTTTGAGCCAGGCTTAAAGATATGTATGGGTGACAAGAGGCTTCAGTGCCAGTGTTGCTCCTTGCTTTAACATTGTTGGCCAGCTATAAATGTATAATACAGCCAGAGTAGGCAAATGTCCAGAGCTGTCAATGTTAAGAAATTGTTGATGAGATGTTGATTTATCTCAAGCTACAGTCCAGTTTGTTTGGTGAAACATAGTTTCCAGTTTTAAGTAATCTACATTTAGAAACATACTGTATCTAAACACTTTCAATTTTAGTATTTTTGGAATAATCCACACCCACACTGGAACGGTCTTTCTTATTTATTATTTCTTGCTCATTATACAGTATATCAACCAGTATTTCCGCAGAACCACTAGTATTATTTTTGCCTTTTGTGTGGACAGTTATGACACAACCGCAAAGTCTAACAATTTGCCTCTGGTACTGCAGGTTGTGACCTTTTATAATGTGTTCAGATGCACATACCTTGTTGCATATTACGAAGGACAAATGTATGTATGTATTGGAGCACATTTTCAAAATGGTGACTAGTGTTCAAACAACACAAAAATGCAGGTTGATCCCAACGTGGGATGGTGAAAGAAATTTGGAGCATCTTCACCACACCCACAACACAGTTACACATGGTCTTCTTTTTATTGAACAGATTTCTTCAGAAGCTGTAGCCAAGCAAGAGATTGCCGAAACAGATGCACCAGAAACCCCAAGACAAACACACCCACAAACTCGCACAGTGAATTAAACACTGGTGATATTTCAAGAAACGGCATACAAGCTTATTCAGCTTTATAGAGAGTTTGAAATTTATCACAAAGTAAACGCTGTGGTGTTAGCAGAAAAGTGCACTGGTTGGTATGGCTCAGGTTACAAGGTTAGCATAAATAAGGAACATTAACAAAGTTTCACAGTGAAGGGCATGTCTGGCCTGCATGCAATACAATACTGAAGCACAATGATAGAATTAGATGTTTTCAACATACATAAGTGAGACAGTTTAAATGTGTTTTTTTTAATAGTCTACTTATCTTTTTTTATCTAATTAGATCTTTTGAAGCATTAGAGAATAACCACTACAGTATGCATTTCTAATGAACATTGCTGATCTTCTCATTTTGTTTCATGTTTGTTTGTTATGCTCTTAACCACATCGCTTGGGAGAACTGTAAAGTGAAACAGGCCAAAGTTTGAAATTTGCATTAATATACCTATAAGCTAGCTGTATCTGGCTATAGAGATGTTGAGAGGCCAACTCACTGTGTGCCACAGCTGAAAACAAAATGAGTGCTGTGTCAGGACTCACTGAGGGCAGAACATAATCTAATGTAGCAGAGAAAGATGTCTGTTCACTACATATCACTGATACAGCAGTGGGTGATATTATACCATCAAGCCGGAAAATGATAATCAAGATGAAACCTTCAGGGCAGGGCCACTGGATCAGACTGCAGGTCTCATTTACCTTATGATCTGAAAATAACATCTACAAAATAACATAATCAAGACATTCTCTTCCGAGCCACGTAATAACTACCATCAGTTTGAGGATAATATCTCATTTTTGTCCCTAAATGGTCTATAATGCTGTCAATTTAATTCTGGCCAAATCTGAACATGCAAAATGGGATTTATCTGCTCAGATCTCCTTCAGTTTATCCACTGCAGCAAACGGAAAGTTTCCAGACGTCTCACACAGATTCTAATGACCTGAATAGCTTCAAGCCGTGGCAGGGTATTTACCACCTACCTTTTAGTAAAGTCACTTCAATCACCAAGGTGGGTTCTTATTTCAGCAATGAATGGTTGGCTTGCATAAATGCAAGTCATTTATGAATGCCTTGAATGTGACTTTGAGAAGGATTAGTCTCCCCCGCCATGCCACAGTTCATTTAACTCAGTTTAATGCTGCGTCAGCACCAGGACAGAGGCTGGGGACAAGTAATTTGTCAGAACAAACTGAGGGAGAATGTTTCCAGTGCTTGTTTGGTTGGGGGTTGTTCTACAAACAGGCCAAACTGGCACTCAAACAAAGGTAGTCGATGGTGTAAGACTTGGCATAAAATATTTATATTGTCTAATCTACTGTAACCGCCACGTGGGTAGTTTCATTCAGTGTTCACTACTTCAGCACTGTTAAAAGAACTGAACAGAACTGGTTGTAAAAAGCTCTTTCTTAGTGACTGAAATCCACTTTTAAATGAATGGATGTTAATATACATTCACCATCTCATGTAGCTATCTGTAAAGCTGTGCCAAATCCCATCTTTCTGTCAGTCTTAATGTTGGTCTTGTCATTTCAGGGAGATATAATCAATACTGTTTGTCACCCATATGATGAATCCAGAGATTCATCACCAAACTCTTAAGATCCTCTCTGCTCTGTGGACTATTTTAGCATCTTTAAGCCTATTGTTTTGTTTTAATAATATGCTATTTTTGTCACTATAGTCTCATAGTAACTATGTTCTCACATCATTTCCAGCTCTGGTAAATTCACAGTGGTGAACATGTATTTATTTATCTTAGATTATTTGATTTGTGCATTTTATTTCCTCTTCCATTTTTGCCTTCCCATACCAATAACACGTGATTGGTTAAACAAGGAATAACTTAGCAGAGGCACAGTTTTTTTGTTCAACTGAAAAGCCTCTATGAAAACTACACTCATGGTAAAAGAAGTCATGGGGGCATTTTAGGTTTCATAGTGACTGATCCCAACTTAAATCAGTAAAAACAACTGTAAATGAAAATTACACCTCCTAAGTTTGGCCTCAGTAAGTTCAAGAAACTCCCACACAGCCTCCTTGGGGGAGAAAAAGTAATGGAAACCTTGCAGACAGAGATCCTCTTGACAGGAAAATGAGGCATGTACAGTAATTCTCCATTGTTCATAGAGAAGAATTCACCTCAAATTGACGGCCTGTTATAGTAACTCCACAGCTTGACTTCACCTGCTGTGGTCTGTTTTCTTCAGGAAACACGTCTTAAAGAAGGAATCGTCAGACTTCAGCCTCAGGAGGAACCTCTGCGCTCAGAGCTGCTCAGTGGAAAGTTTACTGTGTTGGTAAGAATGTACTTTATATGTCCCCTACATTTGTCATTAATTTAATGGAAAGGTCCAGTCTGTTGTCATATTACAGAACAATTAAATAATAAGACCTAAACCTGAAATCCTATGTCTTATTATACACATTAATGACAAGCACCGTCTGTGCTTTCAAAGCTTGAATTATTCCTCTAAAAAGCAAAATACATCAATGGCACTGATTGTTGCACTTTGACATGCTCCTTGGGTCTGTTCTACATATTGTCTTGGTGTCATCTATATAATCTTTAGAGAACCAAATGTGTATCATTCCATATCTGATAGCCTAAATAAATACATGGTTTATTTGTGTTTGAATAATGTTTAATAAAAACTACATTTAGCCTTTTTTAACATAAAACTATATTTTTGTGGCTGGTTTTTCTTAAAGATTTACATGTTCAGGAGGAACCAGTGGGCCAGACAGGCCAGGAAAGACAGAATGTGCTGAGACAGGCATTGTTGTTTTTTGTCTTTTCATGGGTTTGTTGAAAAGAAAAGTATAGAGTAACACCAGCCTTGCTTTTTAATGTCTCAGCTTACAATCCCATATCCAGCTGTTGCTTATCACAGTTTTTGTGTATATGTTGTTGTGGTGATGATACTATTATCATGCTCATTTCATTAGTTGTTAGCTGTAACCAAGCTAACAAAATGTTTCCTGTGTTGCACATAGAAATTCTGCCATTGTCTTACTTTGGATGTTTTTACATTTCCTAGGGGTTACCTTTGAGAAATTCTTTCTTTCAAGAAAGTAGCTTGGATTGAGTATCAATTAGTCGATGACCTACACTTCAAAGGATCCCATCTTGCTAATGCGTTGAGCTCACTTTTAATTTACAGTATTAATCTGAAAGTAAGCTCCTTTTGGGGTGCAAGCTATTGATTGGCTGATCTTTGAGCCAAGCAATGTGCAGATAAAGTGCAAATAAATTTAGCCTTTTGTCAGCCAAATCACAAAAGATGCCCCCCTTCCAGCACACACACAAGCACACACTCACAATCTCCTGTGTTTCCCTTCTTCCTTCCTCATTGACGTACCACAGTGGCATTGATGCTGCACATCCTCTTGTATGACGTCTGAGTTCTCCAGCCTCAGCAGAGGGCTTCATTTCCTGTATGAGGTATTTTTAGTCCCCAGTCCCGAGAACACAGGCTTATTTTCTTACAACAGATAGTTCCAGTGCATCCTTGATTGCTGACTTTATTCAAGTAAAGAGCCCCTCCTTCTTATTTTACCAGCAGCCTTGACATGAAAATATGTTCTTTGCCCCTTCAGAAAGAAAGAATGAGCTGTAAGATGTGCAGTATCATTATTGACAAGAACTATTCTTCCTGTTGGATTGTTGACAGCCCCTTTTGGCAGGATGCCAGTGAGCAGTATATGTACTTAAGTGCCCCCATGTGGTCATTGTTCATCCTTCATTACTGCATAATTTCCTTGTCACCCTGAGGTCCAGCCCGAGTAAACCTTGATTCCAGTGATGATCCAACATGTGAAAGATGAAGTGAACAAGAATAAAAGGACAAAATGCAGTTTTCATGTTTTCACTGTATATGTATGACCTAGAGCTCAGTTTGGTTAGTAGAGAGTTAACTGTACTAATTTACATTTCAGGTACGTACAGGAAATGAGAGTTTAAATTATGATTAACCTATCACACAAGGTTGACGACTGATACCAAACTGGTAACCTTTTTGTATTGTATATTTTCAGAGTGCACGGGACCCTTCAGGGGCCTCCATCGCCCTGTACACGGCCAAACTTCATCATCCCAACAAAACAGGCAACCACGTGGTGCTTCAAGCCCTCTTCTACCTCCTGGATCGGGCCGTAGAAAGGTGAGGACTGTGGTTTCAAGCTGATAACGAGGATACAAAACAAAATAAATAAAATTGCTAGACTTTATGTGAAACTAGAAACCTTCCCACTAATGCATCACCCAGTTTTTTCCAAGTAGATTTGTTTTCCTTCCTATAGGGAATCCTATAAATGTAATACCAAATAGGCAGCTTACATGTCTTGCATGGCAACTGTGCTGTATTTGAAGTTCTTACAAAATACTGCCTACCCACTGTGTTTAGAAAAAAACATGTAACTTAATACCTGACTTGTGTAAGTTTCTGTTTTTTTAATTTTTTTATTACAGCTTTGAAACCCAGAGGAATGGCTTGGTGTTCATCTATGACATGGCAGGATCCAACTACACAAACTTTGAGCTGGACCTGAGCAAGAAGATCCTCAACTTGCTTAAGGTTAGAATTGCATACAGTGGGGTATAATTAAGATCATATTTATAACAGAAGACAATGACTGCAGCATGATTTTACTTGAACAAGCCTATGAGTTGATCATCTCAACATGTGCTTCAGTGGAAGGGATAAATTCCAAGTTTGACTCTTTGTAAAGATGAGTTAACATCAGTGTCACAACTTTGCCTATTTGGAAGTTGAGTCATGGCAACTGGACTTCTTTTTAGCCTATTCAGGGCAGTGGTGAAATGAAACCAACCTAGAGGATAAATTTGTGGTCTCTACCAACTTCCCTCAGACTGACAAAGCTACGTGGATGAGTAGTGAACCGTTTCAACCTAACAAGAAAGAAGTCCAGTTGCCACGACTCAACTTCCAGATAACTTCACCTGGATGACTGAGAATCTTCACAGACAGCTTTGCCTATTTATTTTACCCAGAAATATTGCAGAATCTTAAATATTTCTTTTACATTTTACATGTCATATCTATTTCTAAGTGCTCAAACTTTCTGATGAATTCCATGTTTACATGAAAATATCACTAATTTCAATGTGGCATCTTTACCGCCAGGGTATTCACATTAAATATGTATGTACAGTAAATGCCAACAAAAGCAAATGTGTGAATAAAGTGGATGATCCTGGGAAATCCATAATACTGTGACCATAGAACTGGATGAATTGGTGAATTAATTTTCAGTTGTTGAAAAGGACAAGGTAAATACATAATCGCTAAGTTGTGGAGAAGCAGATTGGTTGGAATGGCAAAATGAATGGCTTACCGAATTCTCTGACAAGCATTAGAATTATTTAATCCATACATCATGACTGCATAATACTCAGAGTAGTTATATTGGCAGTTACCTGTATGTCTCCCTCCATCTATGTGATTTATGCTTCAGGGTTGTAGTAGTATATCATCTGCAGTCAATAACACTTATGTGGCCATATCAGGAGCATGTAATTTGTGCCCACATGTTGAACTAAAAATTGACTAGAGTAGTTCATTTGTCCTCAACAGAATTTTATATGTAGAAGTATAGAACCACAATATAATTACGTTTGGTTGAATTGTCTCCTACATTGCTTGTCGTGGGTGGCACAGTGGTGTGGTGTTTAGCATTGTCGCCTCCCAACTAGAAAGACTTGGGTTCAAATCCACTGGCCAGCTGGGACCCTGGAACCCTTAACAGGAAAAGCGGTGAAGATGATGGATGGATGGATATGCTTATATGTCCTCAAGAACTAATTTACTGAAATAGGGTGAAGAAGTTCTGAGAGTGCACTGTCCAAATTGCAGCACAGGGCTGACGACAAATAATTGGTTCATAGTTGTAAACTTTTTAAAGAAGAATAAAATTAATCCTGTTGGCTCTGTGACATACTGTAACTTGTAGTTTCTTTGTTTCTTTGGTTGTGCTGTCTTTCTCCAACAGGGGGCGTTCCCTGCCAGGCTAAAGAAGGTGCTGATTGTTGGGGCCCCAGTGTGGTTTCGAGTGCCCTACAATCTGCTCAGCCTGCTTCTCAAGGAGAAACTTAGGGAGAGGGTAAAAAAATAAATTCTTCGCTCATTTTGTTATTGTTTGATGTCTTACATCAGCTCTTTTAATGATTATATTTTATTAAGAAAAAAAACTTTTCATATTTCTGAAATGATAAACACTAAATCACCAGGCTATTGAGTGTCATTTAAAAAAAATAATTTTGGTGGTAGTTTTCCACTCAGCTGCCTCATATATCCCTAGAATGTGTTTCAGGATTATTTATGCAATCAAGAGAAGAAAATAGAGGGAAATTGATTATCATCTTCTGAATTTATGAACCCCCAGGTTCAGATGGTAAAAATGGCCGAGCTGCGCCAACACCTCCCCAGAGACTGTCTCCCTCAGCACCTTGGTGGCTTGTTGCCCTTGGACACTTACAGCTGGAACCAGCAGCTACTGGCGGGCCAGAATGGCAGAGTAGACCCAGTGGATGAGCTGGTGGGAATTCCCTTGGAGGATACTTCCATTCACGTCCCTGGACCTGAATCTATGCGCCCGCAGGAGCTGCTGGTACACCTCGGCAGGCTTCAGCGCTCAGGTATCCATCAGGAGTATGAGGAGCTTCGCAGAGAACCACCACCAGGAACCTTCCACTGTGCACAGTGAGTTTGCATCAGACTTTAGTGCTGGCATTTTTAGGTCTGGATTTTATTACAAAGATCAGTACAAAAAATACACACTAAGGATATTATTATTATTATATTATATCTTTTAATATCTATTCTGTTAAAAAAGGAGATTCTCTAAAAATGAGTTACAATGTCTAAGTATCGTTCTGACTTTGGCTATTTATCACAAACATTAATTGGTTAATGGACCAAACTACTATACTTTTCTATCTTAGCTGTTAAACTGCTTTACTATTAGAAGTATTGTAATAAATATAGTTGACTGATATCAGTATGCTAGTTGATGATCAATATTTTTAAAGATTTTATCAGGTGTAATAGCCACAAATACATTTTTGGGCTGTATTTGTAGAGTTTATCTGATGCCTTTTTTTATTATTTCTAAAGTATCCTGCACTTTGCTTCATTCACCTTACATATCACTGTCACAAGCTATATTACTTCATTTATATCATAGTATTAATCCCACCACTGGTGGTTACCATGTAGTTATCTTGAGAAACCAGGTTTACAGTTTGTGGGTTGTCATAGTCAACAGGTGGAAGCTGGTAAATGGTAAACGTGCCTATTTTAATTGATTGTGCAAATTGTCTACAGAGCAGCCTACAATCAGGAGAAGAATCGCTATGGAGATGTGCTCTGCCTCGATCAGACAAGAGTTCGTTTGAAACCCAGAAGGAACGAGGTTTGTGTGCTTCGAATTCTGTATTGTACAGGTGTCATTAATATAAAAAAATGTGCAGCATTCATGGTCACTCAGCTGTCTAGCCCTATCTTGTTCATTTCATGTATTACATACATTCGAGTCATGTTGATAAATCTCCAGATACCCCGGGGAGCACTACATGTTAGCCGTTTCTAACTCCTAGTGTAATTTCACAACACTCACCTAAATTCTGAAGATATTTTCTCATAGACAGATACAAAACAAATGTAAATGCTAACTATTTTCCTTCTTTGAATGACAACATAATTTGCCATTGCCATCTCTATTTTGGTGGAGAGAAAATTATCATCCCTGAGAAACGGCCTAAAATTATACCATTCCAGGACCAAACCGGATTGTTTTTGACTCCAGCCACCTAGAACAGTCTATAAGGATTTGGGAAGTACCTTCAGAAGAAGAGTCTTAAAAACGATTCTGCAAGTTAGTTTCCAAGGTATCCAGAGACTTATCACTGTGATTTGAACGTATGTAATACATGAGAAGCACAAGCTGGGGCCATCAGCTGCTAAGATACATGGGGTGATGTATTTGCCCAGCTTCAAAATTTGGAAAGGCAACAACACTGGCAGCCACTTCTGCTTTACAAGCTAGCTGGACAAATACCAGCTAGCTTGTAAAGCAGAAGAACTTTGATTCTCTTGTTCTCATCAGCCCTGTGCAGACAACTGAGCAGTGCAGTCTCATTCAGGTTGTAAGAGTGATTCATGGTGTTTTCTTGAACTTGCATGTTTAGTTCCCTCTATCTTTGTAACAAAACTGTATTGTTTCTACAGAGATCAGACTACATCAATGCAAGCTATATGGACGGCTACAAACAGAAGAATGCATACATTGGTACTCAAGGTATGACACGTCACATAATTTTCAATTTAAATAATAACTAAGTTTGTACTGTATTAAGGGTGAAAACAAGTTAAATATTTTTGTATTATGAATTTAGTTAATATTAATGTATCCACAACTTACAAGATGAAGTATAGATTGTAATTATCATGTAAATTGATTTAGGCCGTTATCTTTCAGCCTTGACTTGAAGCACAAGTTTAATTAGTGATTTTTTTTTTTTAATCAGAAGGCAAAATGAAATAACAAATATCAGCAGACCACGGTGAGTTTGAAAAAGTGTGGGTCAAATTGGCAAGAATTTGGCAGCAAAGTACTAAGTTATTTATTTAGGAGAATGGAAAAGAAAGATGAGGAAAGGAGAGGGTCTCAAGCTAATGTTCACTGCCATGACTAGAAGTATTAGTTATTTTTATTAGAGCTTAATACATGTAGCTCATTAGGCTGCTGTTCCATTGCCATCAAATAGATGCGCTCCATTACATTTGATCACAGACTGAACTTTCTAAAGTAATTTTAAATTTGTTTTCAATCCCCTGTTGTACTGTGTAGGACCTCTTGAAAGGACGTACAGTGATTTCTGGAGAATGGTCTGGGAACAAAATGTTCTCGTCATCGTCATGACAACCAGGTAATTTTAGTTAATTTTTAAAAAGGGAAAGATACCAAAAATTATTTGTTGAGGCAAAGAAGGCACTGGATTCCAGTAATGTGACAAATTTAGTTGATCAGATATGTCCTGTCTCTGTGCTGCAGGACAGATGAGGGCAGTCGGAGGAAGTGTGGACAGTATTGGCCTCTGGAGGAAGGGGGACAGGAGGTCTATGGTCATATGGCTGTGGTGAACCAAAGGGTGGATCGCCACACCCACTACAATCACACCACGCTTGAACTGCACAACACTGAGGTACAACTATGAACCATTGTAAGAATACAAATCGCAAAGTGGATACTGAGGAGATATATGTAGAGATAGATAGATAGATAGATATAGGCACATACATACACTACCAGTCAAAAGTTTGGACACACATAGGAATTACCATGTTTTTCATGAAAAGATGCATGTTTTCAGTTGTGTTACCATCATTGCACATGGTTTTCTAATGATCAGTTATCCTTTTAAATTAATAAATTTGCA
>JAUMHL010000027.1:20724439-20737639 GCA_032362345.1 Sandelia bainsii
CTGCTGTAACATGCCAAAATAATTTCCCTCTGGGATTAATAAAGTGTTTTGAATCTTGAATCTTGAATCTTGAAAAACTCCTGCTTCTAGCTTCACAAACATGAACATTTCTTTATTGTCTTTTTTTTTTTTCTTTTATGAGCGTAATCTCACATATTTGGACTTTAAACTTTTTTTTTTTTTTTCTTGTATTGTAAAGATATCATAATGGTTTCTGGGAACTTGTGATGAGAAATCTTTAAAAAACATTCTCTGACATTTTATAAGTCAAGTGATTAATTAGTAATGAACAGCCTCTACTGGACGTATCCCACTCAAGTCGCCCCCCCCGTAAATTGCGTAAATGTACGTACTTTCCATCATTTCTCCAAATCATTTTCTAACACTGTGAATATATTAAGTTTTGATGATAGTCATCCCAACAGTGTTCTTTTTATCTGATGGAGACGGTGCTGTTTCCGTGATGCTTCCTTGGTTTTAGCGGGTTATATTCAAAATAAAATGACGTGTACTGTAGTATGCGCCAATGCCAACGGAGGGGGGCGTCTCCAACTATTTTGTTACAAACACGAATCCGGAGTAAGGAGTCTTTTTCCTGGGTATGTAACAGCTGGTTAAATAATATTTACAATGTTGCTGCTATAACAAGTGAACGATATTTACTTCGCATTGCAGATCGCATGTGGTTCAGTTGCGCCTTGTGTGTCTTGAAATGTATCGAAAGGTTTTTGTGTGTGTGTGTGCGCGCGCGCTCGTGCTCGTAAACGGGAACAGAATGGCCAAAACAGAACGTGGTAGATGGTTAAATGTGCACGTCATCATTTTGTCTGCTAGTAAACAGTCTCCCCGGGGCTGTGCGGTGATCCTCTGAGGCATCCCGCTGTCTGGAAGTCGAAACATTTTGTCTGCAGCGTTGTGTGAGCATGTAACGCTTGTTTGCAAATGGATCGGTGGTGGTGGAGAGGGGCGGGTGGGGGTGTTGTGGTGAGAGAGGTTAGACATTTTACTCCCCATTATTGGAGTAAACAAAGAATATGATTTGTTAAAAGCGCGCTCGTTCCCTTTGCAAGAAAATGGGGCTGATTTTTTTTTTCTTTGGTTGCGTTTTTGGGAACGCAGAGAATGGCGTGGCTCCGCCGTGCCGATGTTTCCACACAGCGACGCCGTAGTTCCCGTTTCGTTTGACTTTGGCATTGTTTAGTAAGGGCAACTGGATCGGCTCTTGCCGCCTACAAAAGGTACAGTGTTCGCCACACAGGCCCTACTTCACCGTGCCCACCGGTGCTCATGCAAAGCGTCAGCTACCATATGATGCGTTTTTGTGCCATGAACCCTTTTGTTTGGAGTGTGCAGCCTGCAAGAACCCACGTCGACCGACGCCGCAGGGGCTTGCTGATCCTCCCGATAGTGTGTTTCGATGTTTAGATAATCTCCTAGGCACACTGTTGGTCGTCTCGCATGCTTTTTCAGTAGACTTGAATAAAATACTTGTGAATTAACTCAGAATTACTTTCAGGGAGTTAAAACCAGCTGCTTTTAGCGCAGCGCCAGTGTCGGTCAGTGGCATGTCAAAGCAAAGATGCGAGGAATTATGTGGGGATTTAGGGAGAAAACAGTCGAGATAGTGGAGCACTCCGTGTGTGCGTGTGCAGCAGCCTACGGTCGGACTGGAGGGAGGAATCCCGGGCTGGTGTTGCAGCTCCGCCTGTCGTGGGCGATGGTTTATTTTGGAAGTTCCACCTTTTGGGGACTTGTAATGGCGGTTCCGTGCAACGATTGGCTGCAGTTTCCTCAAAGAGGAGGGACACAAGTGCAAAAGCAGACTCCTTCCTACAAAGTCACGTGTTGCCGAACTCCAGGAAGTGGCTAGGTCAGCAGCTAGATCATGGATGTACCAAGGAGAACTTAATACTATCATAATACATCCATGAGACAGATCCTGTACATCCATTATTCGACTAATTGTTGCATCTCTACTGTGAAGCATCTTGGAATGTAGTATTATTAGGGCAAGGTGCTTTGTTGCATAGACAAGTGTTTTAAATAAGGCTGGATTACCTATGTTGCCAAGGCAGCTACAGCACTATGGCCTCAATTATTATTATTATTTTGTTATGAAATTGCACCATTAAAATGCAGTGCATTATTACGCAATCTTGTGACCCAGTCTTTTAGAGAAACCCTGTATCAGCATCAAATGCAATCACCTTTATTATATTAGTTTATGCACACATGGGGTATTTTCCTACATGAAATTGAGCGCCATGAAAATACAGCAAAATAAGTTGTTTTAGGAGTCAAACAGAGGACTACGGTTGTGGGTGTTGTGTTATGAAGCTGCTATCTAGAGTATGCTGAAAAGGACTCAACATAGTTAAATAGTTAAGTTACAGCAATTAATAAACAGGTATTTGCTATATACATATTCACTCCAAAGTGATACACACACAACCTAATTCAAAAGAAAAATCACAGGTGTGGTTTTGAAAGTACAAGTTACAATGCCAGGGGTGTAATATATTATTATATTAAATTTGATGTTATGAGTTCTAATGGCATTTTAGTACTGCATAGAAGCTTGTGACGAAATATATGAGTACACCTTTGAATTTATAATTAAAAGTCTGGCATCAGTGCTTTTAAAACAACAGTGAAGTCAGACAGTTTATAAATTAGAAAATAAAGCTGGAGGTGTGGCAGTGAGTGCTGGAATAAATTGGCTATTTAATGGTAATGTAATAAGTTTACATACACATGTTTATAGTGTGTGCGTGAATACATGTTTATGTACTAAATGCCATCTGTAAGGGCAGTCAGTAGGGGCCCAACAACAATAAATCTGAATTTTAGGCTTTAGTAATACAAATATGAATAATACAAATATAATAATTTATTATAAATTCAAGGTGTACTCTTTTTTTTGTCACACTATATTTTTTCCCTACAGGGGATGGATGTCACCTCTCTCCTAGTGTTTATTACTGTTTTTATCATTAGTTCTTTATATATGATGACATAAAGTTTGGTATTAAAGGCATTAAACACAGAACAAGAACAGAACACTTTCATTATTATGAATAGAAAGTGTATTATGTCCTGAAAGCTTTTTTTAAATTTGACTATATCACCTTTGAACTCATTTTCCAAATGTGCACTCTTTCTTTGAGTGTGTAGTCAGTTAAAAAAAAAAAAGAAGTAAACCCGCCCCTGCGCCTCAGATCTTATGTGTTTATAATATAACTGAGACGCCACTCACTGTTCGCATTGTGGCGCTTCAAGTTAAAATAGGCGTGTTTGGTAACTGTGCCATAAATCCTTGATTGACGGTTCAAATTCACCACCCAGGTCTCTCGCCCTGCCCTCCTGTGGATCCTCTGAACGACTTGACCAATCGCGTTCGTCGAAAGGCGGGGCTATGTCGGAAAACCACGCCCCCTCCACTGCTAACCGAACGGAGATTGTTTTCATCTCTCGGGGAGATTTTCACTTTGCAGCACACAGCTTTAGTTGTTTATTTTAAAAATCACACGCCACTGATAAGTTGCTCTTCCACCTATACGTCGCTTTGGTATCTTCTCCAGCCTGAGGCGTAGCGGTTGACCCACAAATAACGGATTATCAAAGCACCATCTGCGAACTTCAGCTTGCTGTTTAGGAGAGGGGTGAGTTCAGCTGAATTCATTCAGTAAGCTAACACAGCTAGCTAGCTAGCTACCATTAGCAGGCGTTATAAGTAAACCATACTGAAGGTTGACGTTTCTTTGCTTGTCACCCACTCGTAACTAGTCTTGATATGATCAGTCTAATAAATCGACAGGTATTTCTTACTACAGATAGCCAGTATCAGCAACAGCGAGCCAGATCGCTAATGGTTAGAGCTGCATGTGCCTCCCTGCTAGCCCCGGACGCTTCTCGGTGTCGGGCTGCGCATGTTGTTTACATTAGCTACCAGCTAACTGGCAGCTCACAACCCTCTGTCGACAAAACAAGTCCCAGGCGAAGTTATTAAAATTAACACTTTAAATTATTCAAGCCCGTGTTGTCTGTCTGACGGCAAGCACGTCGGCGACTTTGAGTGCTTACCTGCTTGAAATGGAGAGTAATTTGCTGCACTCCTGCGCCATGCTCTAAATGGCGGGCGTGGGGAAAGCGTCGCGCTGTAACTCGAGGTCGGTGTTTGTATTTCTAGGCCATGAAGGGAAGCTTCGTGAAGCGGTTGTCGACTAGCGTCTGTGAAGCGTGTTGCGAGCACAAGTGCATCTGCTTGAACGTGACTATAGCGTTACTAAGCTAAGTAACGTTGATATTTCTATAAATACTGCAGCCTCGCTTACTCTGGCTGTGTCTGAGGGTTTGCTAGTAGCAGCTCCGAGCAGACCGAGCTTCGTTAGTACAGTCATTGTGTCGCTTTTGCTCAGTATTATGGGTTTGAAACGTTATTTATTCCCCCCCCCCCATCGGGTTTGTAGCCTCGTTTTTTCGTTAAAGCCATTCATTGACGTGACGAGGAGTAGTTACTATCATGAGGAAGTTGTGAATGGCAGGCAGACGGACTCTCCACGTTCCCACAGCACCTGTTTGTTTCATCGGTGACGTAGGCTGTCTGCGTTTCATTGGCTGCGCAGGCTGCAAAGTTTAACGTTCAGTACATGGTCACATTTAGGTGCATTTCGCTCATCATTTGTCGCTTCGGTGACTGCAAGAGAAAGAAACGACGAGGGGATGTGGCAGCTTTCATCAGGGGCGTGGTAATAAGGAGAGTAGTGGAAATAAGTACTCAGAGCTTCAACATGTGGAGCCCCCCCCCCCAGTAGACTGGAAATTCCAAGCTTGTTTCTCAATTTGTACGATTTACCTTGTTGAGATAACTGTTGGTTGAAACTTGCATCACAACCAACAGTGGAGCCTCTCAAATATCAAATCACAACTTTTAAAATATGATCCACTTAATAGCAAGGGTGTGAATCAAAAAGTCTTACGCCGATTCTCTTCGTCAGTGATCCGGTGTTTGCTGAATACATCAGAGGACTAGTTCAGGGCCTGTGATCACTGTCTCAATGTCTCTGCTTCTCTTTAGATTTGCTTCAACTCACAAATCCAACCAAAATGTAATTTGAAAGTTGTATTTTATTAAGCTCATATGTGCACTTTGACATAAGTAAGAACCCATGATCACCTTTTAGTCCAGCATAAACTTAGTTGTTTTGTTAGAAGATAATGCAAAATTCTGTTAACTGCTTCACATACCGTATTTGTGCCACTAGAAGCATTAATTGGATCTACGGTTTGAGACTATGTAAATTATAATAAACAAATTATTCAATAAAATCAAGAGACTGATTTAATGGATCCTGACGACTCGATAAATGTCTGTCACTGTGAAATGGAGTTCATATGCTGTTCTTTATTCCTAGGTCCCTCAACTCTCACAAGTATGAGTTCATAATGAAGCGGCGACTGGAGGATCAGGAAACGGTTTTTGCGTCCCAGCAGCGACGCCTTGCTGGCAACACGGAGGCTTTCCAGCATCGTGTCCTGGCCCCAGCTCCAGCCCCAGCTGTGTATGAGGCCGTGTCTGACAACATGCAGCCCACAGCAGGCGTCCAGTACTCTGTTCCCCAGGGGTATCAGGTATGCTGTGTTTGTCCAGTCTAGATTTGTTTTCTGTCAGTCTCTTGTGTACAGAGTTCAGGTTTTTTTCTGTACGCTGTCAGCATATCTCACGTTTAATGTAGATAAATTGGTCTATATTTAGTTAATGTGACAAAATGTGTCACGTCATTAATAACGTGATTAAATAAGTGTTCTTATAGTTTCAGTGCTACGAGTGATCTTTGTGTTTTTCCTCTTCCAGGTTCCCACCGGTGCCCAGAACAGTGGAGGGCACGGCCACACTCCAAGTCCAGCCATCCACAGTGGGTCCCACCACCATAGCCCGGCAGTCCAATCCCATGGACCTTTGGTGATGTCAGGACATGGTCATACGCCTGCTCCTCAAGCCTCAGTGCAGGGCCAGCAGCAGTTCCAGAGGCTCAAGGTTTGGGTGCCCTGATTATTTTGACAAGCCTGTTTAGCGTTTAGTTGTTTGGTTTGTTGCTTGTTATTTGAGCACATTTTCTGTTTAATTTAATCAGTGTTTTAAGACCTGGTATAAATTATGATTTACATATGGTTTTATTTCTGGTGTCTTTGACATATGCTACTGTTTATTTGTCTAAGTCCTTCCCAAAGACTTGTTTCTTATTGTGATATGTTTAACAGAAGAACTGGGGCACTGCTGCCAGAAGTGAGTGTAGAAGGCAAACTGGTAGATTGATGAAATTGACTTCCCCTCTTTTCTCTCCCTAAGGTGGAGGATGCTTTGTCTTACTTGGACCAAGTGAAACTACAGTTTGGCAACCAGCCTCAGGTCTACAATGACTTTTTGGACATAATGAAGGAGTTCAAGTCTCAAAGGTGAGGGCACTTTTCTGATACTCTTGCCCATTGGCTGCACACCCAAAGATGCTTGTTCAAATTGTTCACCATTGGAGTTCTTACTCTGTTCTGTTCTAGATCCAAAGATACTATCAAACCAGAAGTCTTTCAGTTCTAGAAAACCTAACCAAACTTTTATGCCATCATAAAAAATAATCAGCTCAAATGGTACAATTTTTTTTTACCCCACAGTGTTGAGAGCTTATGAATTCATTTTGTCTGTTTTGTGTTTCCAGTATTGACACTCCCGGGGTCATCAGCAGAGTGTCACAGCTTTTCAAAGGTCACCCCGACCTCATCATGGGATTCAACACTTTTCTGCCACCAGGCTACAAGATCGAGGTCCAGACCAATGACCTGGTCAACGTGACCACACCCGGTCAGATCCACCACATCTCCCCACACGGCATTTCTGTCCAGAATATCCCTATAACTGGAGCAGCTACCCAGCACCAAACCCAGATACCATCTGTTGCAACCACCTCTGCTCCACCTATTCTAACGCAGCCCACCCCTCCCAAGTTGAGCAAGGTGAGTACCAAATAAGAGTGAGAAGTGACTGATGGACACCAGACACATTGTATAAACAAAAAACTGTCACTCTCATCTCAACAGTCTGATTAAAGTAAAATAAAGTATTTTGTGGTGCAGCATCTGGTTTAATATCCCTAAAATCTTCCATGTTATAGCCTCTTCAGCCCCAGGCCTTGACACCGAGCAGCCAGAGCAATCCGTCCATCCCTGCATACACCTCTCCTCGCTCTCCTCCCATGCAACTCCACCCACCAGTCAGCGGGACCCCCACCGGTCCACCAATGCAGAACAACCAGCCTGTGGAGTTCAACCACGCCATAAACTATGTTAACAAGATCAAGAACCGCTTCCAGGGCCAGCCCGACATCTACAAAGCCTTTCTGGAGATCCTCCACACATACCAGGTCGGCATCAGAAACCTTAAAATAAGAAAACCGAATCAATGTGTGGATTAAAACGTGTTACAAATGAGCACTGAAACTGCAACAGCTTTACAGTTATCTTCTCTGTCCTCTACAGAAGGAACAGCGTAATGCAAAGGAGGCTGGAGGTAACTACACACCTGCTCTGACGGAGCAGGAGGTCTACGCTCAGGTAGCCAAGCTCTTCAAAAACCAAGAGGACCTACTCTCAGAGTTTGGGCAATTTCTCCCCGACGCCAACAGTTCAGTGGTGAGTAGAGTCATGATACTTAGGAAGTAGACCCTTCTCCTTGCTTCAGTTCAGATGTACTAGAAGTTATTTTAGACATGAACCTAAATTATCTCCCCTTTCTTGTAATTTCTTAGCAACAAGTCTTGTTTTTTCTCCACAGTACTTTTATTAACAGCAATTCAGTCAGCAATTTAGAGCCTATATCATATATGCTTGTGTTACGAGTGTTATGTATTTTCCATAGATGTTAAATAAGACCACAGCTGAGAAGGCAGAGTCTGTACGGAACGACCACGGTGGTACCGCCAAAAAGCTGCAGCTCAACAACAAACAGAGGCCCAATCAGAACGGCTGCCAGATCCGTCGACATCCAACTCCAGGGACCACACCACCCATCAAGGTGCAGTACATAAAAGCAGTCACACATACTGCTGAAGCTAAAGTCTTATAAATGTATTTACTTCTGTTTTTTTTTAATCTGCCTTTGTTGGATTGTTTTGTAATTATTGTACCTGTGTCTGTTCATTGGTATTTTGGTAATGCCACAGAAGAAGCCCAAGTTACTGAATTTGAAGGATCCCTCAGTGGCAGACGCCAGCAAGCATGGGGTCAGCACAGAATCTCTGTTCTTTGAGAAGGTGAGATTCTCGCTTGACCTACATGTTTTTTATTGAAGTGAAAAGCACCCTCACAAATTATGAAGGAGTCAGATCACCACATCCTGCAGATAGCATGCAAAAATTAATAGTTATAAATTTTAAATAAAGATCCCTTTGAAGTATAGTTCATTGTCATTTTTATTAATACACTACTGAAAACATTGACTCCACACAGTCAGTGTGACGTATCTAAAGTAATAAGAGGGTCAAAGCTAAACTTAATAAGTTATTTTTGTGTATCTCTAGAATGTCACAGTTTTTTTTATCTGTTTCTCATCACAGGTTCGTAAAGCCTTGCGAAGTGCAGAGGCCTATGACAACTTCTTGCGGTGTCTGGTCATCTTTAATCAGGAGGTGATCTCTAGGGCTGAACTAGTTCAGCTGGTGCTGCCCTTTTTAGGGTGAGTTGTCTCACATGGCACATGAAATAAGTGCATTTTGTAGTTTTTAACAATGATCTGTACTTATATCTCATACATGGGCTTTTTTTTACTTAATCCTGTCCTACAGGAAATTCCCTGAACTGTTCAACTGGTTTAAAAACTTCCTGGGATACCGGGAAATGTCTCACATCGAAACATACCCCAAGGAACGGGCCACTGAAGGTATCGCCATGGAGATTGATTATGCTTCCTGTAAGCGGCTCGGCTCCAGTTACAGAGCCCTGCCCAAAAGCTACCAGCAGCCCAAGTGTACCGGCAGAACTCCACTTTGTAAAGAGGTGAGTGCAACATTCAAGGAAGGGTCCGGCATATCCAGAAAGTTAGAAACTATTTCTGCAATTTTTTTAATTACTTAAAGTTTTTTTTTACTATATCTCAGCTCAGTTATTTAACAAAAACATGTAGTTGTTGACACTGGCAAGTATTAGCATGAAGTTGCCTCATGTTAGATACTGTTTGGAAAAGATACGATTTTTTGGGCAAAAATGTGGAAAAACTGTTTCATTATCATCACAGATGTTACATGTGAACACGTGGGAACTTCTTGTGTTTTGTTTTGCTTTTAGACCAGTGACAGTCTAAACAGCATCTCATCTTCCCTGACATTATTTGATGCCTATTATTTGGAATGTGCAGCTTAAATTTAAATCAATGTTTGTTCCTGCTGTGTTCAGGTCTTAAATGACACCTGGGTCTCCTTCCCCTCCTGGTCTGAGGACTCCACGTTTGTCAGCTCCAAGAAGACTCAGTATGAAGAGCATATTTACAGATGTGAAGATGAACGCTTTGAGGTGAGCAGGAACATCAACATACTTTGTATATCCTGTGAAGAAAGTTTTATTCCAAAACAAAGTTTTGTTTCCTTTTCTGGCAGTGATTTTTTCCATATTTGTCAAAACAACATCCATAAGCAAACTTTTAAATTAATAGAGAGACATTGTTCAACGGTCAAAAGACATGAATACTTAATAATCCATTAATATTTATTTTACTGAAAAATAAATGGCGTCCATGTGTTTTCCTTCCCACAGCTGGATGTGGTACTGGAAACTAACCTGGCCACCATCAGAGTCCTGGAGACAGTACAGCGTAAGTTGTCCCGTTTGTCTGCCGAGGAGCAGGCTAAGTTCCGCTTGGACAACACACTGGGCGGCTCTTCGGAGGTCATCCACCGCAAGGCCATCCAGAGGATATACGGGGACAAAGCACCCGATATCATTGACGGCCTGAAGAAAAACCCTGCAGTTTCTGTCCCAATCGTGTTAAAGAGGTAAGTGACAAACCATAGCCTGAGTGATGTTTTCTCATTTTGATGGATAAAGCAGTGTTTATCTCTGTAACTTCAAAACATTGTGCTCACCAGCTCCCTGGGGCAGTAAATGTGTGCTCACCAGCTTCTTTTGGGAGCAGACTGAGGTTATGAACACAGCTTATAAACCCACTAATCCACACAGGACAGGAAAAGGCAAAATAATGTTGGAGTAGTGGATTCAAATACAACTTATTGTTTGTGTGTGTGTTGTGATGATGCAGAGTAAACAGGATTCAGAGACTGAGTATGTGTCTTACTTGACCTTCCCTTGTGTTGTAACCAGGTTAAAGACAAAGGAGGAAGAGTGGCGGGAAGCCCAGCGAGGCTTTAACAAGATCTGGAGGGAGCAGAACGAGAAGTATTACCTCAAGTCTCTCGACCATCAAGGCATCAACTTCAAACAGAACGATACCAAAGTGCTTCGATCCAAGTCCTTGCTGAATGAAATCGAAAGCATCTACGATGAGGTATACACCTCTCAGTGACAGTGAAAGTATTAACACAAAATATGGAATAAAAACTTAATATACCTACCAATAACTGTATTACTAGTATTTTGTTAGCGTTATAATGTGACAAAACTATTTAAGGAAACTGTAATAAACAGTAATCAGACCTTCCCTTTAAGGTCAGCATTGTTCTAAGTAATATACTCTCTGCTTCCAAAATACCAAAATTGAATCGTTTTTGCACTGCAGCGTCAGGAGCAGGCATCTGAGGAGGGCGCCACTTCACCCACAGGCCCCCACCTGACGTTGACATACGAGGACAGTCAGATACTAGAGGACGCAGCAGCGCTTATCATCCACCATGTCAAGAGGCAGACCAGTATTCAAAAGGAGGATAAATACAAGATCAAGCAGATCATCTACCACTTCATCCCAGACATGCTTTTTTCACAGCGGGGTGAGCTCTCAGATGTAGAGGAGGAGGAGGAAGAGGAGGAGATGGATCTGGAGGAAGGCGCCTCCAAAAAGCACAATGGCGTCCCCGGCAGCAGGAGCCCTTCCAAGTCTAAGTTGTTGTTCAGCAACACAGCGGCGCAGAAGCTGCGTGGATGTGACGATGCCTATAACCTCTTCTACGTCAACAACAACTGGTACATCTTCCTGCGGCTGCATCAGACGCTGTGCTCGCGTCTGCTTCGGCTGTACGGGCAGGCAGAGCGACAGATCGAAGAGGAGGTGAGGGAACGAGACTGGGAGAGGGAAGTCCTGGGACTCAAGAAGGAGAAGAATGACAATCCAGCAATTAAACTCAGACTGAAGGAACCCAGTGAGTAACAACAAACGCATCTCAATGCATTTTTATTAATTTTTACACTCTTAATTTCAGCATGTTTACATTCAATTTGATAATGTTGTTCTACATTGTCTTAATTAGCTTTTCTTGTCAATGACCATGCATTCTTATGTAAGCAATAATGCACATTTCATTTTATTGTATTTCTATATTTGCAAGGTTTTTTCTAGGATCATTGTAGACAACAGATATTGAAAGAGAGAGAGAGATATTGACTTAAAAAATAAATAGTAAAAGCATTATAAAAGTGAATAACAAACAAAAAAAGTTAAAGTGGTTCCAAGTATAAAACCTGGCTGTGTATTCAACTAATGCACTCAGAAAACACTGAGCAGATGAGCAGATAATAAACTGCTGCCAAAACATCTGTCTGACATATGTTGATCTACTTCACCATCTGATTCTTCATATTTCTTCCCTACAGTGGACATTGAGGTGGAAGATTACTACTCTGCCTTCTTGGAGATGGTTAGGAATTTGCTGGATGGAAATATGGAGGCCTCCCAGTATGAGGACTCACTGAGGGAAATGTTCACCATCCATGCTTATATTGCCTTCACAATGGACAAGCTCATCCAAAGCATCGTTCGGCAGGTGAGATTTTGTTTGTTCTCTTAACTACACATACCAGATAATTGTAAAAGTAGATTTTTTATATATGAAACAAGATTTTCTCTCCCTGCAGCTCCAGCACATTGTGAGTGATGAGATCTGCGTCCAAGTAACAGACCTCTACCTGGCAGAGAGCTTCAACGGCGCCAGCGGAGGAACCGTGTCCACCCAGTCTTCGAGGAGCTCCGCAGAGGCCATCTACCAGCGAAAAGCCGAGCAGCTTATGTCTGATGAGAACTGCTTCAAGGTAAATAGGCACGACTCCTGCTAGATTCTGCAATTAATCAAAAGAGAAATTTATTTGCTGCAGAGATAGAGATGATCATTCCACCCTCACTGAGACACATGCACATGACTTTTTCTGCTGTGCTCGCCAACAAATAATATATCCTATTCTATGAGTTTAGTCTGATTGTGGGAATGCATAAGCTGGATACACACTTTTCTTTAATCAACTGGCAGCAGTCAGTCCACCCTGTAACCTTACAGAGTTTAGAGGGAGAAGAAGAGGATTCTATTACTACTACGTTATATTCAATGTCTGCTATATTAGATCCTTGTAAATCTTTCACACTGTACATTTAAAAGAAAGCTTTATCATAAGTGTGTTTTGATCCCTGTCCTTTGGCATCTAAATAGTCTGAGGAGTTCAAATAAATGTGCTATCTGCCATTTTAGTCATTATCAGAACATGATCTCTCATTTGTGTATGTGCTTTTTTTCTTTCATTGTGGCACCTGGCAGTATATGCTGCCAAAAATGTAGTGGAACATTCCCAGGTGAAATAATAAAAAAAAAAAACTTTGCTCTCATTTCATACTGGCAATGTGTAAACCTGCAGCTAGGAAGCAAATATCCCTTCTAACCTCTTTTGAAAGCAATTTTAAGCTTTATTTAGTTTAGTTTTGTCAGAAAAAGAAATTCTTTTTTTTTTTTGCAAAAGTAGATCACCCTGGAGTGACAGTTGTATTAAAACTTAAAGCTTGTTTGTTCACTCTACTAGTAAAGTAGAGAGTAATAGAGAAAAGGAAATTAAGCTCTTTATTATTATTTCCTATATTTATATATTTATTTCATATTTTTGTTTCACTTTTATCTTCGCTCTTATTGTAAAATTGCAAAGAAGAACTAAAATTCCAGAGAAAAGGTACAGACAGCATGATTTACAACGAGCAATCATGGGTTCCAGTCTAGAATACAGCAGTAT
>JAUMHL010000027.1:20744503-20755115 GCA_032362345.1 Sandelia bainsii
TCTACACATTCATTCTGATCAATTTGATGTTATGAAATCTGCTTTTCTTTCACAAACATGGTCATTTCTATGTGTCTCCACACTTTTGACAGGTCCAAAGTGTTCAGTAGTTCAGAAACTGGCACACCTAGCGTAACACATCAGAATACAAATGTAGAGCCAAAATTGTTGTGAACTAATGTGGTTATTGTCTTAACCCACCATACTTACTACATGTTGGTGATTGTAAGACATTAGAAGAACTTTAAAAATTTTAAATTCAGTAAAAGCTACTTTCAAATAGAACACCCCCCCCCCTTACTTACTAAGATATTCTCAATACACTTTCTCTCAGGTCATTAATAACCCATATCTGATGAGGAACAATCTTTTGCAAAATGAATTCCAGACTCTACCCAGCCTCTTAAGGATGATCCAGTAAATTTGAGGCTTCACTCCACTTACCTGCAGCTTTCAGACCCTCAACAAAACACATCCACACACATCCTTTACCGACTTGGCCATCACAGCGCTGAGACCCTGACGAGTAGCGAGACCGACACATGCCAGCAGAGCCCTCCATGCCTCCCACTGGCAGCACTAACTGAGTTCCTCAAAGGCAGCACCGGCTGAGGGGCAGTGAAAGGCTTTTGTTATTTTCCAAAGCTCTTCTGCGTGATTACTTCCTTGGAGTGCACACTCCTGAACTTTCAACAGCTTTCAGCTCCCTTATGTCGACGCTTCCGCAACTTCTGACTCAGAGAGCAGAGCTATTGTCACAACTACAGAGCTGGTATTGTCCTGCAAGCATGGAGGCCTTGGCACTCAATGCACAGCAATTAAATCACTGAGATTGACCACATAGATTTCTATTCTTTATTCTTGCATGTGGAGAGGTGGGGCTTTTTACACTTGTTGTAGTTCATAATTCAACAGGCACTTTGCAAGAATACAGTGCTTTTAAGAGCATCAAAACACTTGTCCTGTACTTCTTGGTGAAGTAGAAAATTTGCCAACCTTATAAGACATTTCCAGCATTTGAATAATGGCACAATTGTGCAGAAGATGTCAGTAGCAGCACTAAACAAAGGAAGATAATCCAAATGTTTTGTGATTCGTACAGTATTTTTGGAATGGGTTATAAGGTTTGAGCGCCGGCAGATTAAAAGATTGAGAAGTATGAATCAGCGGCTATGAATAACTCAAAGCGCTCATCGTTTTTATCAAACTTCATGGGTGATTTTTACCTGATACTTGATCTTAATAATAATAATAATAATAATTGTTACTTTATTGATCCCCTTGGGGAAATCTTGAGGCTGTTTTCGCCTGTAAGAGAGGATGCTTTGTATGTGTGGTGGCGGATGTACAGCCCAGTTGAGATGTCTGCTTTATGGGCTGATTTGTCTTGAGGATGATAAAATGCCACCCTGCAGGCTCCTCTCTCCCCTATAAAGGGATTAGTGAAGTCTGGCGCTCTTACATAACCGCTGCAAGCTCCTGTGCTGAGCAGTCGATTTTACATGCTCAGCTCCAGCAACTTCAACAGACAAGGAAAAAAACTCCCCATTCACCAACTATTTTAACCTTTTAACAGCTAATTTATGCAAAGATGTTGCATAGAACAAGCTCATTCAGCCTAACCCACCATGATCTGGATTGATGTGTCCAATCTTCACCTTGTGTTCATGTATTTTTGTTAAAATACAGACCACATGCTGCAATGTGAGGAAAATGAAAAATACTTAAGGCCAAGTCACACACTGATATTTTATGATGCTGGCTGTGTTGATCCAGACTGAAATATCTCAACAACTATTAGATTGCCATGAAATTAGGTACAGATTTTTATAATCCACAGAGGATGATTCCTAATGACTTCTGTGATCACCATAAAAGAAAATCTAGATCAGACTTCATTCAGGACTTTGGTTTAAGGCTGAATATCTGCAAAACGAATAACATTCCCATTGACCTGAGCCTACTTTAACATGCTCAAACACTAAACTCAGACAGTCCACATGGTAAACACTACATTTGCGAATCATCAGTTAGCAATGTGATTTTATGCTAACAGATTTAGCATGTTCATGTTTGTGAAGTTAAAGGAGAAGAATGATGTGTAGGAAACAGTTCCTGCTGAGTACTTAAATAACATGTTCAACACCGAACTACAGGTTCTTGAGTGGCCAGATTTGGCCAACTACTTTGTATTCATATATGTGAACACTCAGGTGTGTTAATGTTATTACCGATCTGTAAAGCATTAGTAAATGCTTTATTAGCTTTATTAACTATTAAACCCAGACCTTTAGCAAAGGGTACCTAAATATAGTCTCACAGAGCTGCTAGCATGGGTTGTCACATGCCTGATGTAAAAACGAAGTGTCTTCTATCGGATCCTTTCTTGTCTTAAATTCTAATTGTGGTATCCTGTAATTGTCAGAGATATGATGTGTAAAACAATAGATGGTGACTCCAATGAAAACATTAAGTTTTTCTGTGGTGAACTAGTTTCTACTTCCCAACACTGTGGATGCTTATTGGATGTTGTGTATCTGATTGCTAATTACCTTAGAGAGAATCACCTGTGTGTTTGCTATTCGAAAGCGGCCATGCTGCTCACGTGACAGTGATGAAGACCGAACATCTGACAGCATCTTGTAAGTTAAGTGATTTCTTTCCACTGAGTGGGATCTTCATTTGCTTGTCATTATAATATATTGGAAATGCTTCATTAAGTTCAACACAGTCCACAGTCTACTGACATTAACATGCACCACAGCAGTGAACTCATGGACACTAGCAGCCATCTGGACTTGCGTTGTGAGTTTGTCAACTTTATTGTTGATCATGTGTGACTCAAACACAATGTTAGAATTTTAAAATTGCTGTCAATGTTGTTTTCTTCTCACGTGATGAAATTATTATATCATAAACATTGCAAATGGGAAATGTGTTTTAAATCACAGTAAATAATTAAAACTAGTGACTCATTTTGGGGATTTATTGGCAGAACTGTTTTATTGAGGCTCTGCCCAGTAAGGCTGACAACAACATTTCAACAAATAAAAACTTTCGTGTGTCTGCATAACGACTCGATAACAAACAACAGCATGACTGCAAAGAGTTCAAATATCTTTTGGCTACATATCACGTTCAATGAAAACTGAATGTGTTTCAAACCAATGGAAAACATTTTATATGCAAGTAAACAGTGTTGTTTATGTGGCTAAAGAAATATGAACTCTGATGCAGTACATAGTATATAGGATGTGTCCTTGAATGCGTCTCAAAGGAAGAATTGTCAAACACACTTCCTGCATGCAAAACAACTTCAGATTTAGTCGATAAGAGTAAAAACTTTTAGTGAAATGTTGATACTGAAACAATTATTTTTTTTTATCATTTTCTATCTTTATAGTCACATATTTCCTATGTGCCTCTTCCTCTTTTTCTTCTTCTCTGAGCAGACATTCAACCAGAATGCTCTGAATATGAGAACGCCATTCATTCAGGCTTAAGCGTGACTAAATACATCAGAGGCATGTCAGACTCACTAAGCATGCTGGGTAATTTAATGTGACAACACCCCCCCCCCATTCCCTTTTAGTGAAGTGTCTTCACATCTTTTGGATGGATTCCCATGTAATTTGGTGCTCAAATTTGTCCAATAACTAATGACATCAGCCACAGCTCTACTGGTGCTAGCCACTAGCAAGTGTGTGTGTGTGAGCAAGCTGACACGCTAAACAAAGCCATTGAACATTGTATAATATATTTGTAACAGGTTATTATTTTACCTTATTTGAAAGTTATACCTAAATTTATGCAATGCTGAGTGGTAAACGCAGACTCATTATGTAGAAATTTTGCTTAATTGAACTTACAGGGAAATTACAATTCATTCTGTTTCTAATCTTGACCAGTTGATCACTATCGCTGAACTGATTTCAGTGCTTGATGTGGAGGTAAAACTCAAAATAAGCACAGCAGTAATGTTGCTTGTAGTCACTTCTTGCACAGACTGTGGGCCAAACCTAAAGCAGTAAGACTTAGGTTGCTTAAAACTGGAATTTCCCTTTAAGTATGCCCTAATTAGTCTCATTCTAATTCTGCAGAACAGAAAGTCCCAAACTCCAAAACCCACTCAGAGCCTGCAAGGAGTTAAACTGAGACTTGTACTCCAGTGTACTCACAGAGGCTCCACTGTTTGGTGCCCAGAAGAGAGCAGTAAGACAGGCGCAGGGGCCCCTTCCCCACGAAATGGAGCAAAAACACAACAATCACTTCATTCAGTTGTTTGAATCTGCCATCTGAACAGCAGCTCGTCATCAAATTAACATCACAGCAGGCGCACGCCCTGGCCCTTGCTTCTTGGAGCATTGTGGTGCACTCAGGAGGAAACTCATTCTTTCAGGGGATACCAGGTCAAAAAGCAGGGGTGGTGTAGACTCGTCCCAGCAGCCTTGGCATTGAGAAATGAGAACAGTCGCTGGGCCACTGTGTTAGTCCTCATGAGGTAGCGTGTTGAAAGGACAGCCTTTTAATCCCAGGCAGCCGTGAAGGACAGAGACAGATTTGCTTTTTGTTTTTGATGTTGTGCCACTTTCTCGCCATATCCACCCCAGGGACAGGACTCAAGTCCAAGCCAAGGCCTCCAACCGCTGAGGCTGCAATACATTTCACTGAAACCAAGCTGAGGCTTTGTTGGCTCGGACCACAGACTTATGTGCTGTGCACCTGCTTCGGGGAAGTGCCTTGAATAAGTTACCCAGTGGTTTTCCAACAGAAAGATTTGTATGGCAGTAGTGCACCGCCTGGCTCGTGTAGACCTACAGTAAATTTGCACTTGAGCAGCACTGAAACACTGTTTAAATAAAACAAAGACTAAATTATTTGTTAAGACAGAAGAGTTTAAAACCAAGATTTATTTAAAAATTGAATAGAGTCACTCTGAATTTCAATTATCCAGTGAAAACAGTAGGCTAATGGGTTCATTTGTTTTTAGTCAGTCAGTTGGAAGTCCAGTTGCTATGACTTAACAGGTTTGAATCATATTAACTTTCCAAAATGTAAATTAAACTGATTCTTGGTCAATAAAGACAATTATAGAAATCATCCAAGCCGGACCAGGAAAACACATCAAGAGAGACTGATTTCAAATATTTTCACATATGGTTTTCATCTTAATCATCAAACCTTCAACGTAGACCTCAGGGCTAATCTACAGCATATCATCCCACATTCCTAATAATGATCCAGGTATAATATCACCAGTTCCAGATGTGTTATATGTTTCAACACTGTCTCAACGATTATTGCTTTCAGTAGTTTATTGAAAAAATAATGTCTGTATTCCTATTCACTGTCTGACATCAGACACCAGTGAAAAATTGATTCATGTAAATTTGCCACTACAACACTGAAGCTTCAAGGCCCTGCTTGGAGGCTTTTGAATGTATCTTCTCCCGTCTGTCTGGTTTCATTTTGTTGCCTTATTGTGTCTGTCAGACACAATGACAGTTCTCTTGGGAGTGTCTGAGATCAAGCAGAACGAGTGAAGAATAGCATCATGCGTACATGAGTTTGTGTATGTGCAGATTTCAGCCTAAGATTCTTTTAAAGGGGCAGTTTGGGTTTTTAAAGACATTTATCTAAGTTCATCACATGTTGGGTGTTCAGTTGACTCCAAAACATGACTGCACGAGTTGTCCAAGGGTTCATTGCGTATAATAAAAGACAGCAAGGCTGGTGGGAGTCAGAATGACTAAAAGCAGCTTTCTTATATAATAGAATCAAATTTGTGTTTTTAAGCAGATGTAAACCCACTGTTGTATTGCATCATCTATAACTTTTGTTTACAAAGCCAGAAACCTATGAAAACCTGAGCGAGGGTAACCACCCCTAGAAGAAGTGCACCTGCCTCCCTACCCACCAACTGCCCACGCTTGACCCACCACTTAAAAAGAAACAGGTAATATTAAAAAGATGAACATGTCTATGTATTTAATATTGTCACCTGTCTTCTCTTCCTCTCCGTGTTTGTTTGCAAATCCAGGTTTTTGTCACCAGTGATTGATTGTAGTGATTTGTTTACACGAGGCATTGATTTATGTTTCCAGATTTCCTGTACAGTGTGTATGTGCATTTGACTTCCAATCCATACAAGTACATGAAAAATCATTTTTATTTGAGCATCAATTCATATTTGTTCATTTTTAAACATGCTCTGTGGATTTGGATCTGGTTTTGATGAGAGATCCACCCTGCTCATACACGTACATGTACGTTAGCATGTGTGTGATGCACATTCAGTCTGCAGATGGTGGTAAGGCAAATGTGTTGTGCCATGTTATTCCACTGACAGTGGCAATAATGCGACTAAAAAAATGTACCAGTACATGTTTGTTTACAAGCAAATTCCATAGTGTAACATAAGAAGTAATGCATTTTATCAGGAAAGAGGCTTTGATACTGTTTGTTCCTTTTTTATTGTTTGCTGTCATTGAACACATTTAATCAATACTTATTCAATGCAAACAACGACTAAATCCTACGTAAACACTGGAATTGCAGATATGGACACTGAGATATCCAGCTACTGTACCGCAGACACAATATTCACTACAAATAACCAGATTACAGAGACATTGCTATTGTATGTGGAGACTATGCAGACTGATGCTGAGCGATAATACAGGTAACTTTACGAATGTGTTAACACGTTAGCATGACAGTGTGTTGTTGGGTTTAAATGAGCTGTGGTCCTACTGGGTTTCTGCTTTGTCCTGACGAGGGCTGCAGAGCTTCATTCTCGACCGTAAATTCGTGTGCACACTACGTCATCTGCTCCAAAAATCTGGAGGAAACAAGAAGACATTTATGAATTTTAAACACCTGATAATTATTATCCTTCAAATTTAGCTGGCAGAAAAACAAGCGGTTTTACTGTAACGCATGAAATTAAGTCTCTAGGCCTTTAACAGAAGTACATGTCAGATGCTTTGGGCTGCACATGGACGACTAAGGAGAGCACATCAACATTTGCTGCAATGCAATCTCAGCTGGCAAATTGCTGAACTGGCCAATGAGGAAAGCGTTAATTTGTTTCTATTGTTTACCTCACAGTCTTTGCTATGACATTGAAAATTGATTCCAGAGTTGAAATCCTTAGTTATAAATGGTTTCACATTCACTGATGTGTGGCTCAAACTGAATATGTACAGTATATCATGCCTGCCTGCCTGAATGAAAGTACAGTGCCTGAAACCCTTTCCTGAACAATTTCTGTAGCTTTCCAGAACCAGTAATCAGAAAAAACACTGCTGCCTCACACTGTGTTTGGCCAGGTGTGGCCTTTTTAGTTTTAAACTTTCTTTTGACTGAGTGTGAGCCCTTATCCCCATTTGTACCAGCTATCATGCAAAGACTGCAAACACACAAATCATTGTTGGAGAGATTAGGGAGAAAGTGTGTGTCGCCATTTGATTCAGGTATGAATATTTTGTATTTTAACATGGATGGCTACTATTGACAATAGTATGAGGGAAGTAAAGTTCCTGGAGAGACTTAAAAACATGCAAATTTGTGTTTGTGTTCACGGTATAAAAGCTGTCCAACTAAATCTCAAAATGTCTAGTAGATCCTGTTAAGCAAGGGTGTATGTGACAGACAATCTGGGCAACAAGCTAGGTCACACTGTAAACTGTTGATGATGAAACCAAAAGAAACTTCTAAATCCAGTCCAATCTTCTGATGCCATCATTTTCAGATTTTATTCCAGGCTGATGTAGCTGCAGAAAATTTTGCCCTTAAAGTGTTTTCAGATTAAACCAAAGAAATGGATCATGCAAATGATATGGAAATGTGTCCCATTTCGAACTGCATGAACTGCCACAGACAATTAGACCCTTTATGATCTCTAGTCCTCCTTTGAGTCTTGAGCTGATGCTTTAAAATTCTTGGGTTGTCTCTGTGTCTGGGGGATTTTTTTTGGAAGCAGATGAGTGTGATTCAGATTCAGACAATGTTTGTTTTGGCTTTTCCAGTTGCTTATGCAAAAAGAAAGAGGTTGACTGGGTGCAAAGATGACTTGTCTTTTTTC
Source organism: Sandelia bainsii (assembly GCA_032362345.1). NCBI lineage: Eukaryota > Metazoa > Chordata > Actinopteri > Anabantiformes > Anabantidae > Sandelia > Sandelia bainsii. Next base: position 20,752,590 of record JAUMHL010000027.1, read on the forward strand.
TTTTTAAACATCCGGTTTAATGATACAGTATTTAGTTTGCGAACAGGTGTTTTTTGCTATGCTGTGAAAATGCACTAATTAATTAACTGAGAAGAAACTGAGCCAGAATATTAGCTTGGTTGGTTAATTTGAACATTTGGCAGAGTAGTTAATGGGATTTCATATCTACATGGGTAGATATTTTACAGTTCCAATCATAGTCAAATATTGATAAAGTAGGATCTGTTGCAATTTAGAAGACAACTCCACTGCGGTGGAACCTCTAAATATTGTGAGATTAGCAGCAAGAGTGATGTTTTCTGTAAAATATGTATCATTCACAGCAAGGTTCAGACTATTTAGGTCATCAGCACAATTCTATCAAAATTAGACAAATGCCACTGCTCCTGTCTAGTTTTTTAGCAGCTTTTAAGAGAATGACTCAAAGAAAGCTGAATTTAAGAATTAAGAATTTCATGGCTTTTGCAGTTACTTCATTTTCATTTTAATAACCATGTACAGCCAAGTCAGGGAGAAACTGATGATTATTGCAAGTAGTTAGTGCCCCCCTACAAAAAGTTATTTGTAGGATGACAAAGCTGATTTTAACCTGCCAGTGAAGTAGACACTAAAGGCATTTTTTCAGAGCAAGGAACTCCTTAAGGCAGGCCTTCACACTGCTTCTATCATTTCTATCTGTTTCCTTTGCTGATCTGCAATAAAAGGATAGTGACACAGAGACAATTTCTTACTGGAAGGGACCCACTTGATTTGTCAAATTGACACGAATCATCAATGTTCACGTTAGCACTGACAAACCTTTTATACACAGAGAAAGTCTAGTCTACTATAGAAAGGAAAGAAAGCAGTGACGTCAGCAGCCAACAACTCTTCCATTGTACAAAGAGGCATAAGTGTGAACCGATACCTTAACAGTTAAAAAGATTGAAGACATCCATGTCTTTAATCCACTTGGTCTTAATATATTTAACAAGTGGTGCCTGGGAGTTTAATGGAGGCACGTTGACCAATAAAACTCATCATTTCACTACTAGGTCACCAGATAACTAGGTCAGCTGTCTCAGGTGAATGATGACTTACTTGTGTGTGCTGTCATGACAGCACACACAAGTTGCATGCACTGATTGACTACATATGTTCAGTGCGTGTAACAGGATGGACGAATGTGGCTCCATGTAAGTTTTAGCTGCTAATGCTGATTAGAAAGTCGAAGCCGGGTCTCTGTGAGCTGCATCGCAAACATTGTAGGGATGATAGTGTGAGAGCAGGAAGGACTGAGGTGAGAAGAGCAGAGAATCGCACAGAAACTCGGCTGCTGTCACAGCTCGCCCAGATCAATCTCCATTAGTACATGCATGCTTCTAATCCTCCAGGGCAATTGGGCCGAAGCGTCACCAGAAGGTCAGGAGATGTAACACATTCTGCTTTTTTCACCAAAACACTGGGAAAGATTTTAAACGTCCTGCCTTCCAGCCTAAAGAGTGCGGAGCTTCGGTTGGAATAATGAGATATTAATTAAGCATTGAAGATACCATTAAAGCTGTTTCAGCACTTCTTCCCTCTACTTGCTTGTGGCTTGTAATATAAAGCTTTGCAAACATCCTGTGATTTTTTTTCTTTTTTTCAGCATCTAAACCTGCTCCATTGTTGTTTCAAGCTTTTGCTTCTGGAACATTAATCTTACAAGTTCTCGCGGAACAACAAAGCCGAGCGTGGGAGTGTTGAACGTTGAGAGAGGAGGGCTGTTGAGTCCCTGAGAACTGTTCATCCGGTCCGTTTGTCTTGAACTGCTCTCCTGCACATTGCTCAAGGGGCTTTAAACCCATTGACTCCTGCACATATTAATCTGGGTAAATACAGGGGGTATTACTGCGATGTAAGCGTAGCAGCTCCTCTTGTTCTCTTTTCACATCTCTCCGCGGGGTGGATGAAAGCTTGGCTCCTTGGGAAACGGCCTCTCTCATTTCCTTTATGGATGAATCTCCAGGGTGACTTCATACACTCCCTGCCTCGTTTTATTAACCATTTCTCAAACAGAGTACACTAGCTACTTGAAATCCATCTTAATGCATCCGATGTCTTCTGAGGCTCCATGAGAACAAGCCACGTAACAGATAAACCATACAATTAGCTCATATTCTCTATGTACTTGAAATGAACATTAGTCTCATTTTAGTCTTTAGTTTTGGTTTTATGTGTTTCTAAAGAGTTTTATTGCTTTTCTTAGCAGTAATCTATTAGGAGGCTTTCAATAAGATGATGAGTCATTGCTGCGTGCTCACCAGTATGAGCTCATCGCCATTCAGCTCTCGGGTCCAGAAGGTTTTGGGACCATTACCATCCACCAGAGTCTGCTGACAGTGGATCTTGTTCTCTGACTCCCAGGTGGCGAGGCTCTGCAGGGAGAATGACAGTAACATATAGGAGGATTAGGATTAGGATAGGAGGATTCACAGTGTCCTGGCTGGACAGAGGAGCACGTTCAGCCAGAGACTGATCAATGTCAAGTGCTCCACAGAGACACAG